>JAOTAY010000001.1:23531137-23578962 GCA_025629805.1 Erythroxylum baracoense
CACTCTCGGATTCATTCTTACTCCAAGTGCTAGTAAAGGATTTTCCTTTTCTCTTCTTCAAAGTATTAGCACATTCGGCTTGAACATGCCTGAAGCCTTGACACTCATGACATTTGATTCTCTTCATCCTCCTTTCACCCTTTTGAGTTTTAACCTGTAATGACAATCCTTTGCTTCTTTCTTGCTTACCCCTTAAAAGATTCATTTCAAAATTTGTAAGAATTTCGATTACCTTCTCCAATGACAGATCATTGATGTCATGGGCTTCCTCTATTGCTGTAATTTTCGAAATAAATCTTAGAGGTAGTGATCTTAGCATCTTCTTGACAAGTTTCTGATTGGAATATTTCTTTCAAAGTTGATGCGTCTGATTTGATATATCTCGCAATCTTTCATTAAAGTCCCCATTGGTTTCATTTTCATCCATCTTAAGTTCTTCAAACCTCACAGCTAACATCTGTAATTTTGACGCTATCACCGATTCAGATCCTTTATGAACAGTCTGCAAAGCATCCCACGCTTCTTTAGCCGATTCACAGGTTGATATCATTGAGAAACGTCCTTTATCAACAGCACTAAAAATCACATGCATTGTTTGTGAGTTTCCAAGTGCCCTCTCTTCTTCGGCTCTTGTCCATTCAGATGGATCTTTTAGAACTATCTCTCCCTTATCGTCAGTAATCATCGGGTGTATCCAACCATATAACACCGAGTTCCACTCACTTATTCCTTGTGCCTGAATAAAGACCCTCATCCATGATTTCCATGCAGGATAATTGGAATCGTCCAACAACGGTGGCCTAATAATTGATGCTCCTTCTTTTATAACCAAGCTCGCGAAACTAAGATCTGCACCAACTTGCTACCAAGTTCTGAAATAGTAACCCGCTCTGATACTAATTGAAAAACCGTAGGGGATAGTAGTTTCACAAACTTTTCAATTTTATCGTGTTTGTCTTTAGTCCAAACAAAAACAAAACCAATCAAAAGCGAAATAATAAATGACACTAAAAATTTAGTAACGCAGTTCGGCACTCATTGCCTACATCTGCGAGGCCTTCACCCAACTAAATAATTTCACCGAAGTACAATAGATTTACCCAAGGCTTTACTGAGCTGACACCACTCAAACCTTGACACTATCTCTTAACCTCACTTCCCGTGAAAGATTTTCACACTCAATAACACGACCGACTCATGTTAACCTCGTTAGAGGATTTTTCTAAACAACTTAATGAACGACAATTAATAAAAAAATAACTCAAGTGATCAATCAACTAAAAACAGAACAATAATACACTTGAGATAAAAAAGAAGAACAACTTTCTGAAAAATTCAGCTCCACTCAAATAATTCTAGAAGTCGTCACACATAAAACTCCAATCAATCCAACCGTGAGCCATTCCACAAGAATAATTGTCCAGTGTTATCAACTACCATACGATTGATAAAGAACAACGCAGAACACATATATATGCGGCCCCCATACGCAGATGTCAACACAATTAGCAGTTATTTTCATAACCCATCAATTAGCACCACACCATCATTTTCACCATCACTCACGCATCAGATGAGTTATAAAAAAACACTTCCAACACTTCCACCAAGTGACTCACGCCCACTCACTAATCACTTTAAATTTTTATTCACCCACCAAATTGCCGTGGGTTTTATTTTTCACTCACGGACACAGCCACTAAATTGCCATGGGTTGTTTTTCACTCACACACACAACCACCAAATTGTGGTAGGTTTTTTTTTTCACTCACATAACTCTAATCACAGCATACAAATCAATCCTACAACATCTTACACAGTCCACCTTGTAAGATAAATTTTGTTGCTTAACTTTTCTTCACCCACGACTACAACACACACACTACGCACACATCCATAAACCGTGAGTCCCCAAAAAAAATCTGTACCCAAGCTACTACCTACGTATAATTGCAGAAACCCTTAATTCACAATTGAAAATACAATAATGCTCTTCAGCTGCTTCATCCACGTAAGACTCACAACTCTTCACAAAAACAACTTCTATGCAAGACAGAATTTTATTCTATCTAGAACATTATCCAAATAACTTTTTGAATCCAAGATAATAAAAATCTGATAAGTCCAATTTATAAAAATATGTCAAAATAAAATAAGTAGATATATACACCATATATTTAACACAAAGGGACAAGAAAGATAGAACATAGAGAATCATAATAAGAAGCAAAGTCATAACATATTTCCCACCCCCTTTATCTTTCCTTTTCCTACATATTGTCCTTTAGTCATGTAAATGCATTGGCACTCTAGTGGCCCAAGTACTATGCCTAACAGATTTCTGTACCGCAATCATATGTTTAGAATCATTTCCCATGTGTCCCTCATGCGTCCCACCCATATTTGCCTCAACATGCATTACTCTCCCCATTAGAAGGGACTTTGTCTACAAGGTCAGTATCAATGAAAGTCAACGACAGAGGAATAAACTGATTAAGAGGATCTCCATGACATCGTTTCAGCAAAGAAACATGAAAAAAGGGTGAATCTTTGCAGTTGAAGGGAGCTCTAAATGATAAGCAACTGTACCAATGCTAGCCAGAACCTTAAAAGGTACCAAAAAATGCATGCCTAGCTTCTGATTATGTTGTAAACGGATGGAGAATTGACGACAAGGCTATAATTTCACAAAAACATAATTGCCCACATTAAAGTTAACTTCCGTACGCTTTTGATTAGCAAAGTGTTTGATATGATTCTGAGCTCGAGCAAGGTTAAGCTTCATCTGAGCAAGGAGACGATCACGTTTCAATAGTTTCTCGTGAATATCAAAAGGAGTATCATCAAGCGTAGAAGTTGGTACAATAGAGGGAGGATCACAACTATAGAGAATTTTAAATAGAGTCATACCCATAGAAGTATGAAAAGAGGTATTACATCAGAACTAAGACCATGGTAGAAAAATACCCATAATGTCAGATGTTCTAATACAAAGTAGCGAAGATACATCTCGATGCACTTGTTAAGAGCTTTCGATTGGCCATCAGTTTCTGGTAATAGGCCAAACTCATCTTTAAGGAGGTACCCTGAAGCTTAAATAAATGTTGCCAAAATGTACTAGTGAAAATTTTATCACAATCAGAAATTATGGAAGAGGGAATACCATGTAACTTGACCATAATCTGAATAAAAACCTCAGCAACTTGTTATGCAGTGAAAGAGTAACACAAAGGTGCAAAATGACCATATTTGGATAAACGATCAATCACCATAAAAATAACAATATACCCTTTAGAAGGTGGAAGACCAGTAATAAAATCCATCGTGATGTCCTCCCACACCTGAGTAGGATAGGCAGTGGACTATTAATTCGGCTGGTGAAGTTTGAATGTGTTTGGATCATTGACGGATGTGACAAGTGTGAATAAAGGCACAAACACCAACTCGCATACTAGGCCAAAAGAAATAGGTGGCAATGCGAGCAAAAGTACGAACAAAACTAACATGGCCACTGATGGAAGAAGAGTGATACTCTTGTAAAAGTCGTTGAATAAGAGGAAGATTATCTGCAAGGATCACCAACCAATTGTTCTTAAAGAGAACACCACCAGAAGGACAAAATCAAGATAAACAAGTAGAGTTTTTAAAATTTGAGAAATGATCTTTTGCAAAGAAGGAGAAGAAGCAATCACAGCATGTATGTCATCTAAAAGGGATGACTGAGAAATAGTGAGAGCCATATGGAAAGTTCTAGATAAGGAATCTACAGCAAGATTAGTAGGACCCAGCTTATATTCAATAGAATAGGAAAGACCCCATAATTTAGGTAACCAAGCTACCTGTTCGAGAGTTTGGATCACTTGGTCCTGAATTTCTTTAAGGCTTCGCTGATCGGTTCGAATAATAAAGTGATGGCCCAATAAGAAATGACGAAATTTAGTCACTGCTTCCTTGATAACATAAAGCTCCCTAACATAGGCAGATGTTGTTTGCATTCTAGCAAAAAATTTCTTAGAAAAATAGGCAATACAATGCCTTTCTTGCAATAAAACAACACCTATGCCGAGACCAGATGCATCAATTTCTAAAATGAAAGGCTCAGAAAATTTTGGAAGAGATAAGACAAAGGCAGTCAATAACATAGTTTTCAAGGTTTTAAAGGCTTCTTGTGCTGAAGAAGATCACTGAAATTTATCCGTTTGCAACAGATCTATTAAAGGGGCCACAATCGAAGCATATTATTTAATGAAGCGATGGTAGTACCCAGATAACCTAGGAAAAGATCGTAACTGAGTGATAGTGGTAGGGGCCGACCAATCCTTTACAACCTACACTTTAGAAGGATCCATTTCAACACCATGCTCAGAAACAATATGGACTAAGTAGTCAACCTTAATTTAGCCAAAATTACACTTCAAAAACTTAGCAAATAACTTATGGTGTTATAAGCATTAAATAACCAACGTTAAATGCTCTAAATGAGTATACCAAGCAGGGCTGTAAACTAAGATGTCATCAAAAAACACTAAAACAAACTTTAGAAGATAAGGCCAAAAAATATCATTCATCAAAGATGGAAAGGTAGCCGGGGCATTTTTGAGCCTAAATGGCATGACAAGCCATTCATAATGGTCATTATAACTGTAAAATGCATTCTTAGAGCGATTTTTAGGGTGAACCAAAATTTGGTAATAACCATAGTGCAAATCCAACATAGAAAAAAATACAGAGCATGCCAATTCATCCAATAATTCATCCATAGTGGGAATAGGAAAAGAATCCTTTACCGTCACAGTATTAAAAGCACGATAATCAGTAAAAAATGCCAAGAGTTATCGTTCTTTTTGACAAGTAAAATAGGGGCAGAAAACGGTGAAATGTTGCGTTAAATAAGTCCTTCCTGAAGCATGGCATAAACCATACGTTCAATTTTTGCCTTTTGAGCAAAAGGATATCCATATGGTTTAACTTTAACAGCATTAACACCCTCCTTTAAGGAAATAGCTTGATCGTGGGAGTGAGGAGGAAGCCCTTTAGAATGTTGAAACAAAGAGGAGAATTGTTGCAAAAGGGTAACCAAGTCTAATGGCCAATCATTAGGAAAATGAACAAAATCATTGAAGGATATAGCTAATGAAAAACATGTCAAAAGATAAATGACATCAATTTGTTCATTCACACAAAAACATCGAAGTGATGAAAATAAGCAACCTGATGCGTAGAAGTTTGATAGCCTTGTAATGTAATAAATTCTTGCCCATTATAAAATTAAATCCGTGCCTTATTGTAATCAGCAATATGTTCACCGAGTATAGCCAATCAAGAAGCACCCATAACCATTTTAGAGCCTGAAATGGCTAAGACATATACAGGAATAGTAATTAGATAACCCGAAATAACAAGTGGTAAGATAGGAATGAAGCCTTTAGCCTGTAGGAAAGAACCATCACCCAAATATATGGGGTTGTTTACATAGGTAAATGAAGAAGATGAGCAAACTGTGGTTGAATAAAGCTACCAAAACTACCACCATCTAAAAGAACATGAACTGGCTTGCCTGAAAGAAATCCTTGAGAATATATGGTGGCACGACTAGGAGACCTAGTATAAGCATGTAATGAAAGATGCTGATAAACTAAAGGTTGATCACCTTCAACAGTGGAAAGTGGTGGAGAGGAATCTGGGAATGGTGGTGTTTCTGGTGGATCCACGTCAGTCTAGAAAAACATGAGATGCTTATTAGGGCACTTGTGACTGGCTGAATATTTTTCATTACATGTAAAACACGATCCCTTCTCACGACGGAGCTGCTATTCTGCTAGAGATATTCTTCGTACTTGAGGGGATGATTTCAAAGAAAGAGTGGGTAATAAAGGTGGTATCGATGATGGTAAAGCCAAAGGGTAGCGTGTTGAAGATGATAAAGCTATTGAAGTAGAGGTTTTAGAAATAGATGGGGAGAAGACGATTTTAGTAGCTGGAATAGAGAGTCCCATGGTAGCCTTTTCATCAAATAAACAGGCCAATGCAGCAGCTTTAGATAATGTGGAAGGAGCTTGAGCTAGAACGTCTCAACGAATATGATCCTTCAGCCCACTGACAAAATAATCCAGTAGAGTTGTTTTCGATAACCCATCACTTCTATTAGCCAAAACCATGAATTGGGTGTAATAGTCAACAACAAAGCCCACTTGAGACAACTTGAATAACTATGCCCTAGGATTGTCAAAAGGGGAAGGTCCAAATTGATCTTCAATTGCACGAGCTAACATAGTCCATGTTGGAAATTGATTGGTCTTCTGCAACATCTGAAACTAAGGAACAATAATACCTTCAAAATGGATAGAGGCAATAGTGATTTGTTCAACATCCAGAGTGTGATAATAGGAAAAGTATTAGTCAACATGGAACAACCAATTGAAAGGGTCAAAACCATCAAATTTTAGGAAATCTAATTTGACCTACCACATTTGAATTGAAGGTACAATGGTCGAAGCAGAGGCAACCATGTTGGAGGAGTTCGAGGCTCCAACCGGTGGAGAAGCAGTAGAAGGTAACTTATCCAAAGATTGGTAATGGTTTCCAAAGAACGTTGTATGAACGATAAGTGTTCTTCAACCCATTCCATACGACTTTGAAGAACCACACCACACTAGTCGTGGTTTTCTAAGGCCTCAAAAGCACGCCTCATATCAGCTTGCAAGTCCTTGAGATGAGTGTTTTCCGCCATTGAAGATCAATGAAAGCACCAGTGTAATGGTTGCTTGCAATTCAGTTCCAGATAACACATAAACACAATAATGTAAAAATTCCCATGTAGTATTATTTACTATAAGTCTCAACGGAGCATGGATATGTCATCCAAGGGCATTTATAGGGAATTAGTTACAAAACAGAACAGATATTCAAAGGGACAAGAAAGATAGAAAGAACAGAGAGAATCATAACAAGAAGCAGAGTCGTAGCATATTCCCCACCCCCTTTCTCTTTCCTTTTCCTAAATATTATCCTTTAGTCATGTAAATGCATTGGTACTCTAGTGGCCCGAGTACTACATCTAACATATTTTTGTACTGCATTCATAAGTTCAGGATCATTTGCCACGTGTCCTTCCTGCATCCTACCCATATTTGTCTTCAACATAACAGAAAACGACCATTTAGTGCTACCATCCTTAACGAAAATGAATGTAACATTAAAATCTTATAAACAAAATTTTGTTAGAGATTAATGTAGAAATTATAATCAGTTTTATTTATTGGTTATTGACTTTTGCTGCTAAAATTTGTAGTTAAATAGGATTTGTTTTAATTCGAAAGATTCGATATTTATTTGAGTTCTGTTAACATATTTTTAACAGATTAATTTATGCTTGTGAGTGGTTAGTTTGTGTGTATTAGTCGGTACTTAGTGGATCATAGTGAGTCACTGTTTTATGATATTTTGTTACGGCCTGTCGTGTATAAAAGGCATATTCATACTATGAATACATACAAGTTTTCCAGCTCACATTCTTACCTACTATTTGTTTGATAAAATTTCTCTTATAGCTTCTATTATTTTAATTTGCTTGTTCTCTTACATCTAGTGTCAAGCCACATTCTACTTCTAAATGTTTAATAATTATGCTGGAGTAAACCTCCCATAACCTTCAATTCTAATTTGTCACAATACTAACCATGATGTATGGAGTACCAAAATGAAAACACTATCTTTATCCTAAGAACTATGAGATTTGTTGGAGAATCACTTTAACAAAGATGGAGCAACAATTAATAATAATAAAGAACTTCAAAAGAAAGATGAAAAAACCTTATTTTCATTCAACAAGAAGTGGATGTTGCAATTTTCTCCTGCATTGCTACTGCCACAAAGTCAAAAGAAACTTGAGATGCATTATGGAACGTCTGCCAGAGCAGTGCAAAAGTGGTAACCACTAAATATCAAATTCTTCACAGAAAATTCAAAATTTTGTTTATAAAAGATGAAGATGGCTTGTCTGAATATACTTTTACCATGATTGGTGTTGTTAATCAAATCAAAAAATGTGGAGAGATTTTGAGTGAGCAGAAGGTAGTCGAGAAAATTTTTAGGAGTTTACCTAAGAAATATGATCATATTATAGCTACAATTGAAGAGTCAAAAGATCTGCAACTATTAAGTGTTGACGAATTGCATGGTTATCTTTATTCTCATAGAGATAGAATGAATAGATATGATAATGATTATGTTGAGAATCTTTTTTATAGTAAGATGTAGATTTCACAAGGTGGAAAAGATACCAGTGAATTAAGCAACAAAAGTAACTTTAACAAATCACGTGGTGGACATTCCTCATAATGAAGAAGAGGATGCAAAAGCAGTGGTTGACCTAACAGGAGCAACTAGTAGTTTAGAAGCATTGGCAAAGTTAAAAATGAGAGGAAAAATAATGATATTATCGCAAGAAATATGGACATATAGAAAAGAATTTACAAGCTTAAAGAAAAACAAGCTAACCTAGCCTAAGAAAAAGAGGAAAATGAAAGTGAGAGTCTCTTTATTACATTTTTCTCATCTAAAAAATGTCCTGTAAAAGTTTAATACATCAACAGTGGCTGTAGTAATCACATGACAATTGATTTACAACTTTGCACAAATTTGAATGAATCTATTACTAGTCATACTGCAATGGGTAATGGAACAATATGCATGGCATAAGGAAAAGGTAATATAATGTTGAACTCTCTTGGCTTGAATTGTATTCAAAATGTACTGTATGTTCCTGATTTGGATTCAAATTTGTGAAGTGTGGTGCAATTTATAATGGATGGTTATTCATTTTTTTTAAGATTCTACTTGTTATGTGTTTAAAGATAAATTAAAGAGAGTCTTGCTTGTTACTTTACCCACAACAAAAAATAAGATTTTTCTTTACATTATCGCTTCTAATGAAAAACATGCATTAAAGGAACATTGATTGATGAAAATTGGCTTTGGCATCATAGATATGATCATTTAAGTTTTAGAAATATAATTCTCATATTAAAAAAGAACTAATTTAGTGGGCTGTCAGTGACTAAACATGTAAATGAGATAAGTGAAAGTTTTGTAATTAGGAAGCAACATTGCCACTTTTTTTCGAAAGGGCAAGCAAAAAGATCTTTAAAACCAAAAGAGCTAATTCATATAGACATTTGTGGGCCCATAAGGATACTTTCTCTCAACAGCCACAAGTATCCCTTAGTCTTTATTGATAATTTTAGTCGAATGAAATGAGTTTTTTTCTCTAAGAAAAACCATATATTTAAGAAATTCAAAACATGTATTAAAAAACAAAGTGAATAGCCAACTTGAGAACAAAACATGAGGGAGAATTTTTCTCTCAGGAATTTCATAAGTTTTATGATGAATGTGGGATTCATATGCAACTAAAAGCTAGCTGCAAATCACAACAAAACGTAGTCATGAAAAGGAAGAACCATAACTTTATAGAGATGGGAAAAGGTGTGCTGAAATCCAAAACTCTTCCAACAATTTTTAGGCAGAAGCAATTCACACAACAACCTACATTCTTAATTTATCTCCTACAACAACTTTGAATCAAGAAACACAATTTCAAGCATGGTATGGTTAGAAGCCTAAACAAACTCATTTAAGAGTTTTTGGTTGCATTGCATTTGTGCACATTTCACTCCAAAAAAGAGAAAAATTAGATGATAATATCACCATATATATTCTATGGGTTATAATAACAAAATTAAAGAAATATTTAAAATACTCTCACAAAAAAATTAGTAATAAGTCATGTTGTTGTTTTTTATGAGAAAAATAGTTAGGATTGGAATAATATGCTTATTTGAAGATAGTGAATCCCTTAATGCCCCATAAGAGAAGAAGATTGAAATGAGAGTTCCAATTTTTTACACTAAGCTATTTTCAATCACCTACATCAATAAGAAGCCAATCCAATGTCTCAAACTTGTTCTCACCAAGCTCTTCCTCACCAAATTCGCCACGAAGAAAATAGAAATCCTTGTAAGAAATTTATGAAAGCCCAGAACAATGTCAGCTTGCTCAAATTGAATAACCAATCTATTTGAAGAAGCAATAAAGTCCAAGGAATGGCATGTAGCAATGGATAAGGAAATGAGAGCATTATAAAGAAACAAGATGTGGGAGTTACTTGATCTTCCAAATGGGAAGGAAGTTGTTGGGAAAATGAGGATCTATAAAATCAAGTTCCATGCTGATAGTACTATCCAAAAATACAAAGTAAGGCTGGTTGCCCTTAGGTACATGCAATGAGAAGGCCTAGACTTTGAAGAAACTCTCTCTGGTGGCAAGGTTTGATACAATGAACACTATTCTAACTATTGCTGCTAATTTTAATTGAAAGGTTTAGTACTTTGATGTGAGGTCAGCATTCTTACATGAAATCTTAGAAGAAGAAATGTACATTCGATAACCAAAAGGTTATGAGAAATAGGTCGTGAAAACAAAGTCTATCATGTGAAAAAAAGTATTGTATAGGTTGAAACAAGCGCCTCGAGCCTGATATGAAAGAATAGATAGACATTTATGTAGCAATTTTTTTTAGAAAAGTCCAAGTGAGCCAACCTTGTATGTGAAAACTAGAGGTATGCTTGAAAGTCTTATTGTTTGTCTCCATATTGATGATTTGATCTATACCAACATTACGTGTCATTAGATGAGTTTGAAATGAATAATTTAGGCTTGATGAATTTCTTTTTAGGGCTAGAAGTCCAACAATGTGATGCAAGAATTTTTATTTCCTAAGAAAATAATGTTCATTATCTTCTCAAAAGATTCAATTTGAAGGATAACAATTTTGTGAATACTCTTATGTGTACCAATAAAAAGCTTTGCTTAGATGATGGGAGTGAAAAAATTGAATCTCAATTATACATGAGTTTGATAGGATGCTTGTTGTATAACACAAACAGCAAACCAAATATTATGTTAGCAACACTTCTCTAATCCAGGTTTATGCAAAATCCTATCAAGAATCACTTAGGTACTGCAAAACGAATCTTGACATATTTGAAAAGAACAAACTTTTGGAAAATATGGTATAAATGGCTAAACAATTGCAAGTTGTATGGTTTCTTTAACAGTGCTTTCGGGGATTGCTTTGAAGATTGAAAGAGTACTACAAGTTACGCGTTCACTGTGGGTGCAGGTGCTATTTTATGGAGTTTAAAGAAACAACCATCGACTGTTATATCATCTTTAGAGGTTGAATATATGGTTATTACAATGACAACTCATCAATTTGTTTGGTTGTGAAGGATCTAGGATGATATGAACTGAGCTTAAGCAGAGGCAACCATTATCCACTGTCATAATCAGTCAACTATTGCGATGACAAAAAATTCAATTTATCATTGCAAACTAGACATATTGAGACCTGTCATCACTTCATAAGAGAAAATTAAGATCAAGCATTGTAATACTAATGATCAAGTTGCAGATTTATTTACCAAGCTAGTAAAATTGAAGAAATTCATGTACTTAAGAAACTTGTTGGTGATTTCTACATTTGGGGAGAGTGTTAGAGATTAATGTAGAAATTATAATCTAGTTTTACTTATTGATTACTTGCTTTTACCTAAAAATTACACTCAAATATGATTTGGTGTTTTTAGGAGATTAATTTGTGTGTGTTAGTGGTGGACCATTGTTTTTGTTACAGCTTGTGTACAAAGGGCTGGTTCATACTTTGAATACATTTAGGTTTTCCGGCTCACTTTTCTCCCTACCACTTGTTTGATAAAATTTCCCTTCTAGCTTCTGTAATGATAATTGGCTTGTTCTCTTACAAAATTTTTGGGCAATCAATTACTTTACCTTCTTTTTTAATACTTGATTTGCTTAGAAAGCTCAGAATTCATGGCCTGAACACGTTAGTTTTACATGTTTCTTGTCCTTAGGACCGAGGTCGAGTGAAAATAGATTTAGCATTAACGAGTGACAATATTATGATTTCTTACTCCAGACATTTGCAAGTTTACTGGTTGGATGTGCAACAGATCTTTAAGACTGACAAAGAAGACCGAGGTTCAGTCCCCCAATATATCCATCAAATGACAGGTAAAAAGGAACTTTCTTCTTTGTCAAAATCATTAAATCAGAAAGAATATGGATTGATGCAAGTAAATGTTGGTGACTAGGAAATGGTTCTTCAGCAACCAATTCAATAACATAAGAGATTTGAAGGATATTTGCTGTTTATCTGTTAGCATATATGTAAGCAATTACCTGCAGGAATTCTTGTTTTGATGATTAGAGGTGGTGATATGAATGACTCATAAGCTATTTAGCCCAAACTAGATCTTGTAATTTCATATGCCAAGAAGCATGCTGCATTGGCGGGAACGCTACGAGCCATGGCAGGGCCGAATCCCTTGTATAAACCCTTAGCACCCTCTGAGGCCAGGATCTTCCTAAAAGCATCAATGGAGCCAGAGAACTTGGGATTTTTGAAATCATCTACCTGAATCACACTCTTGATAACATCGGTGGGATAGACTAATAGCCAGAAGGAGCCTCCAGCCAAGCCCCCTGCGACCAACAAAGAGCCCCTTCCGAGCTGAGAAGTGTCCTGGCCTCCTGCAAGCGACTGTTTTAGCAATTCATAGACACCAAACATAATGGCATTTCCAGGAACTTCACGTCCCAATGTGGGAATCAAACCCTTGAAGAGACCCCTTGCACCACCTTCAGATTTGAGAACATGCCTGGCCACATCCATAGGTCCCCCATACTTCACTGCCACAGAAGCAGATTCTGAACCTCCTAATGCACTTTGTGCTTGCAACCTGTTCTCATCGTGACATGCCAGAAGTCATTACACAGATTGAATAGGTTCGTATAGTTTCTTTGTCTTGAAGAGATAAAATGAGTCACAGCTTAAGCAATCAATGTAGATTATGAGTTACAGAATTCTAGGTATTGCAGACTTGTTAAACAACAGACAAATTAAAGAAAGAAATTTCAACAAGTTCTTCAACTGGTTTTTATTCTCTTGAGAGATTTTGGCCAGAAAAGGTGAATAAAAATGAAAAACAGAAAGCTTTCTGTAAGGACAGAAAAAAAGTTCATTACACGTGTTTAAGTGGTGAACAATTAACTCATAAATTCAAGAGTAAATAATAAATAACATTGGGATTAGCTAACAATATCAATTTAAGGCTCCGCAATCCACAATTTCCAGGTAATAGATAAAGGGTACATACCATTTCAAAATAGGTCAAAGTAGAAATTGTCAGATATAGGCTTCCAGATTCATGAACAAGAAACCAATCAATTTCTAAAAGAAGTTGCTAGGGGACACCTCTACAGTGATCATTATACTAACCTGCACTTAATCAATTCAGTTGGGCAAGCTAAAATTGAAACAGCAACTCCAGCCCCTGCTCCACATATGACCTGCTGATTAACAGTAAGTGGGGCACCAGGCTCCGACCTTAATATTGCCTCCATTTGACCCCTAACTGAGAAAAGGACTGCATTGAAAGCTGCCACGGTGGCAAGTGGAGCCCCCATACCCTTATATAAACCCCTAGGACCTTCAGCAGCTAAAGTCTGCCTTACAGCATCCACTGCACCACTATACTTGGGAAGCTGGCCAGGCAGTGGAGCAGGCTGGCTTTGGAGCTTGACCTTGATAGTATCAAAAGGGTGCCCAACTATCAATTGTGCTGCTCCTCCAACCGTACCGGCAGTTAAGTCCTTTGCCACGTCTCCCATCTGCAGAATAAGTTGGAAAAATGAATTCAATTGTTGGAGAATAACACTGAAAGGTGTTAAAACAGGTTTATATTCTCAGAGATTTAAGGCAAATGATACAAGAGAATAGACTCATTCCCTTTTTTTGGTTGTAAAAAGTTGAGCTATGAAGCAAATGACATGAAAAGAAATAACATCGATAAAAAATTTGATTTGATACGATGTACTAAATTAGACATGAAGTTAACTGTGTTAGTTTTTCTTTGGCAGCACAAAGGTATGTGGCAGATGGGATAGAAGAATGGAGGCTGGGATTATCTCACAATTGCTAGATAAGCAATAATGGATAAAGAGGAACACAAAAATGGAGCAGTAATCAGTTAAAAGTTTTCAATCAATAGAAGACAAAAGCAAGACTTGCAGAAAACAAACACAAAAGTCAACATTTATATCCAAAGAATTCCATCAGAAGCATCCACTAACTGCAATTTGTAAAGCTTTTAGGGATCAGCTGGGGAATAAACTACAAAATTGGTCTGATAATTCTTTCATCTCATAGGCCCTCCAATCAAGTGATTTCCTTTCTCTAAAAGAAATTCCTTTTATGCCTCAAAGTACTCTTATGCAAAGGTTAACCTTCTACAGAAACTCAAAAGAAAGGTGCGAAACTAACTTAAATATTTTGGGTTTTAAATCTTTTGAAAATCTTTAAAATTACTCATCTTATATTTGTGATTGAATTCTTTCAAGTGTAGCTGCAATATTCTGTTGGTTTTATGCAACAACTGATCTCTTCATCTCCTGTTCTAACCTAACTTATGCATGCACTCAACATCTTTAGTTGTGAGACACTTTTTCCAGAATTGATAGACTTGAGAACATGGGAATTAAATTTGTGGAAGATAAAATAAAAAAACATAGTAATCAAGTCTCAACCATAACTCAACTGAAAAAAGAAGTGAATACAACAACTAATGATCTAAAAGAACAATCATTTTGGTAAACAGAACTATTTCCACCATCATTGCCAGATCCAAATCCCAAATCTCACATTGCACAAGTTTTTATCACCAAATGAGCTGTAAAGCTTTAATGCTATGGAAGGGAAAGCGGAAGACATGATATAGCCAATGGATGCACAACTTGCAAAGTTATAGAAAATGGACAACAAAATAGATAAGTTTAGAGTTCAGTAACCCTGTACACATATCAAATTACTTCGCATAAAAAGAAAGTAGGGTGACCCGGGCTGACCAGGGAAGTTGGAGGAATGGCTTGTTGCATGGCGTAGACAGAACATGAATGTAAGAATTCCAGAGCAATTATTGCCATTGGCATGTACTAGATTAACTGTTGCAAGTCAATACCTTTTTACTCCTCTCCAGATTCCAATGAGCAACACTTCTTCTCCTACTTTTTTCATAAAGTTAGGAACCACTGTCCATCTTTTAACACTTTAATCATGAAGAAAAACAAGCTCTTCATCCTGATACAGATCTAGTTCTAAATGTTTTGTACTCAGATTCTTTACCCAAAAAAGGAAAAAGAAATGAGAGTTTTTCTCTTAAGGCAGCCAGATATCCTGAATACTAGTAATTACATGTTATACGCATATGCAATAGAAGGCATTAAAGAGATGACAATGACATAACTTTTCTAGTAATACATAATGTTAGTCAAACATTAAGAGTCGTAAAGTTGAACTATGAAGCATTCAAATACTAAATATATGGAGACTGACATTTCACGGGTGGTGAAACAATCCACCAAAATCTTTGATGGTAAAAGTTTTAGGACATTGATTCAACAACTCAACTTGACACGATGTCCACAATCTCGTGAAGAAAACAGTAATCACATTGAAAGTTATCAGACTTCAGATTCATTGCTGAAAATGCGGTAAGAAACCAATGAAATTTTGTATCTAACATCTGAACAATACACGGAAACTTACCAGAGCCTGATTCTACAAGCACCAAACACAATAAACGAGAAGAAACGAACGGAAAGTCAATGACTTTTGGTTCACCCAGATGATATAATCTGAAGAAATAGAAAATTGTTAGATCTAAATTGGATTTAAGAAACCTGAAAACCAAGGTGTAAGATACGGTTAACTTACCACATAGAACGTGAGTACAACCTAGCAACAGAGTGCATGGAACTACTGCACACCCCCTTTTGTCCAGGAAGATGGGAAAAAGAGGTAGACAAGAAAGGGAAGGACTTTGGTTGAAAGCAGAGAGATTGGGCTATCAATATATAAGGCGACAAAGAATCTTAACACTAAAACAAGAAGGGAATGGAATGGCGAGAGATTATGAGAGCCACAAGAGAGTAGATAGATTCAGACAAAACAAAGCCACCCACTCCTACTCCATACCACCAAGAAACAAACTTGGAGAGAGATGTGGCTATGCTGTGAAGTTTGGGAGAAAAGGTTCGGTTTTTTGTCACGTAAGGACAAAGTCAAAACAACCCACTGATTATTATGAGTCCAACAGAGGGGTGTCGATGGGTTTTGCTTTGCACCAACGCATATGAGGCTGCTAACGGGGAGTTGGTGGTGAATTTTGTATAGTGGACACTGAAGAAAAGATCAAATTTGTGAGCTGCATACTCAAAACTTTGGCTACATTTGATT
The DNA here is from genome assembly GCA_025629805.1 of Erythroxylum baracoense. NCBI lineage: Eukaryota > Viridiplantae > Streptophyta > Magnoliopsida > Malpighiales > Erythroxylaceae > Erythroxylum > Erythroxylum baracoense. Next base: position 23,547,513 of record JAOTAY010000001.1, read on the forward strand.
AGAATACAGTTAGAACATCCAGGCAGAGCTCAGAAGCCAAAAGAAGATTAGAAATTAGAATCACCGGCTACAAATCGTAAGAAAACTTCAAAAAATAAAAAAATAATTTGTGAACTTCTATTTTTAAATAATATTTAATCAACATTTTAATGAAACAAAATTAATATCTTAATTTTAATTGTTATTTATTCAAACTTTTTATAAAAATATGCTTATTAATTATATGATTGGTATTTGAAAAGTTTTTCCATATCATAATATTCTATCTTTGAAATAAAAATATGATAATAGCGAGTATATTAAAATTAAAAAAGGAATCACATAATTATTTCCGTGATATTAAGAAAATATTTCCTAGTTATTCATGAGTTTATAATTAATTTCTAATTAAAAGTTCATGTGTCTTCGTTCATATAAATTGAAATTTTTGAAATTTTATTCTTAAAAATATTTAAACTATGCAATCCATTCCATCCAAATCTAATTTAAATGAAATAATTTGGAACAAATTAAAATAATTTAGATTTTAAAATTTTTGTTCAAAAATACTAAATTGCATGATGCACATCCTTGGATTAAATAGAAGCTTATTATATCGAAAAGGGAATCGGTGTGCAGATCACATGGCATCTCTAGCAGTCCTGGCTAGCCCTGGCCTGCATATTTTACAGGAGCCTCCGTTGACAATCATGGACCTTTTTCACAGAGACTAGCACGGAGCTTTATACTGCAGAGTCCTGCACTAGATAGTTTTCTTCTGTTGTCGTTTTGGCTTTCCGTTTGTATTTAAAAAAAAGAAAATAGAAGCTTATTATAATTGGGAGTGCAATTATTAGAGTAAAATTAATAAAATTTTGAATTTTAATTGAAGTTTAGATTCAGCTAACACAGTAAATATAGTACAAGGAATATAATATAAAGTAAAATACTTGTCTTTGTTATTTCTAAAATTTTTTATTGTTTATAAAAATAATATATAAATAATATTTTACTAATTTTATTAATTTAGATAGAAATATATTTTTGTCTAAAAAAATTACACTTAGTTATCAGTTTTCTTCACTAAGTGATAAGCTTTTATCATCATCACTTCATCAAAATTCCAAGCACCACCAAAGTCTAGCTATATCAGGTAAATGATCTGCTTCACTATTTTAGCATGTACAATCACATCTTTTCTGGGCAAAAGCTCGCATTTTTATCAGAGGTTTAACCCATTTCATCAATCAATTCATTTCCGAGGTTTTGCTAACTAAAAAGCTAAAAGGTAGAATTTAGATGCTCAAAGCTGAGATCATTTTTGACAAATTTCTCTCAATTGTCCTTGTTTCACTTCAAGTTCAGGAAGCAATTTATACAATTCAACCAGAGCTAGCGCCAGATTCAAAGGCAAGGCAAGTTCTCTTTTGACCATGCAAAGACATAAAATTTGTTTCCCGTTCCTGATGAACATGGATCAAACACTTACAGCCGCAGATTTTTCGCTATACATTTTGACATCCATACTAAGTATTTACAAAGGCACATTGCCGAATCCTAACACTTACGCGAGTTACCAAAAAGTGAAAGCGAAGTATCAATGCCATCGCATCCAGGAAACAGCTGCTCTACTTCTGAATCCGTCCTTGACACTTGCCTCTCCTCGGTGAAGGGTAATGCAAGAGAAAGGGAAAGAGATGGTGAGCAATCTCCATTTCCTACGCTTGTCATTGTACCAGAATGCTTATTCTCTTTATCTTCATAGTCCAGAATCTCAGGAAATAGAGTCATTATTCCAGGCTCTCTTGAGCTTCTTCTTTCAGCTCCTGGGGAGATAAAACTCTGGATTGTAGATTGCAACTGTTTCTTATGCCTTGCTGTCACTAATTGTGGAATTGCGTTGACCCCCGACCTATTTTCTACCAAGCCAGAATCTACAGTATATCTTAAGTTATTATACACTCTGCCATCACCAGATGAGCCAAGGTCATCACATTTAACCATTCCACCAGATTTTCTCATTCTTTTGCACACTAGCTCGTCATCATCCTCAAAGCCATCTACATCACATTCTCGGTTCAAATCAATTTCATGTTTTCTCTTAGAATCTCTTTCCTTTCCCTGCATGAATCAATTAAATATCAGGCGTTAGGTCTGTGGATGTATTTGGCCCAATAGGGTAACATATGGACAGAAAAACTAATATTAACAATAAGAATGTAGCTCAAAGCTTGAAGAACATTACCTGTAAATAATGAAGCTCTATAGGTAACTGCTCATTCTTCACCAAAGCATCAGCTGTAATCAGCTGTCTGTCAGATTTTTCATGATCAGAAATCTTACACTGACGAGAAGATTCTTCGTTCTTGCAAATCTTAGTTTGTATTTCAGAAGAAAGTGCTGGCAATTCTGGTGCTGTTGAGTGTAATGTATGCGGTTCATCAGACTGCGAATTGGATGTATGCAAAATATCACTTGAGGGCAGAGAAAAAGATATGTTCTGAGACCCAGATGGTGCCAGATTCAAGCTAGAAGTACAAGTTGTTTCTCGAAGAACTGCACCCTCTTGGCAATTTATCCTCCTTGCTTTAAAAACACCCCATAGAAATAACAACTTGTTCCATCCTGCAATAAACAAGTTCAGAGAAGAAAATCTCAAGTAAGAATAAAATGTCTCCCATTCTTGCAGATAACTTTGATGTTTAGGTTATGAAGGTCAATTTTTACGTTGGGATTTTTCTGGGAGCAGGTTAGATGAGAATATTAAAAGCTCGACTCCATTAACATTTCCTCTGAGACCTAAATCACCTCTAGTCATGCTTTCCAACAAGCCCTTGTAATTTGTCTCATAGCTGCATACGAAGCATATGGAAAGAGGTAAGCAGATTGTTGACATAAAACAGAGAATCATAATTCACATAAATTCCCCAACCTCTTGAGGTCTTCAGCAAAAAAGTAGAGAGCAATGTTATCTTCCTTGGCCTGGTTTTCCTGGAACTGGGATGGCCACATTGATAAGCGAGGTTCTTGCTCCACTAAAATCTTCTGAGGAAACTTTTCCACTACTTCAAGAACTTTAGGTGAAGCAGAAGTGGATAAGTGTGCCTGCATGCCGTCACAGGAACTGAGAGATCCCCTTCTCTGAATTTGAAATCCACCTCTACACAAGATACAGAAATTCACGATAAGTCACTTAGACAGAGCACTCACTTCCATCAAATTAATGTTCTCGGCAGATTAAAATGCCATAATGACAAAAGAAATAAGGACCATACTGCCATATAGAGTCAAGCCGTGGAATTGTAGACACCAAAGATGGAATATCTGCTATAAAAATGTCTTTTCCCGAAGAAAGTTCTCCAGAAGGAAGAGTGGGACTTGAATTATTTACTTTCGGGTGCTCTGCATCCTGAATTACATCGTTGGCAAGCCTGTATTGTTTTTCACTTACAGAATCTCCATGATGGTAACCACTGGCTGATTTTGGTGAGGAACTTGATTTAGCTTGACATTTAGGTCTTGATAATGGAACTAAACTAGTTTCAACACAAGTTTTAACTATTCTGTCCCCTGAACAAGATGCATGTGCAGCATATGCTCCAGGTGTTGTAGCTGAAGGACTGTGCAACCTTGATTCAATTTTTGTTACTACAGAGTTTCGCTCCTTTCCTTGTACTGGTCTCTTCAAGTCTTCTATATTTGGATACCTAAAAGGAAGCTCTTTAACCTTAGAATCACCAGTACTTAGACGGTTGAAGCTCGCATTGTTGAATGATTTAGATTTACCCAACACTCTGGAAATGCTCTTCACATTGCCAGCGACAACAGTTCCTTTAGCAAAATTTTGTTTTTCTGCACCACCATCAACAGGTTGGAATTTCAATTTTGAGTCCACAGAATTGAATGATTTTGACTTGGAAAGACAACCTGCAAGTAAACAACTTAGATCAGAAAAAGGAAAAAAAAAAGAAGACATGAAGAAAGTAAAATTTGTCACTTATAAAAATGAAGTCTGGCATCTTTATAAGAATGCAGAATAAGCTACGATGATTAGTTAGCCCCTTATCTCATTCCAACCCAATCCTGGGCCACTGTTGCCAGCCAAACTACCTATCAAGCTTTATGTTATGGTTCCCTTACCCAACTTCTTGAATGAATTGTCCAGATGTGCTCCAGCTTTGATTAAAAATTTGGATGGCTTGGGTGACAAGGCAGATTCTATTACAGCCCTTCTTTTTGTCATAGACATGTCTTCTGCATTACCCAGTGGCCTCTTAACAGGGACGTGATACGAATTTTCAAATTTTCTAACTTTATTTCCATCCAAACTTTTGTTCTTCATTTCCAAATTTTTCTTGTCAGTGTTGGAATTCCCAGCATTTAGTTCAGTTTCAGCCAAGGATGATCCCTTCAACCTAACTGTTTTGTCTTTTTCATACTCATCATGCCTTTGCTTCGCAATTTCGTCCTCCACAACGCATTCTTCACACATCCAATCACCTTCAGGAACTTTATTCAGCTTTACACGCATGCAATAACTGGAAGACAGATATCAAATGTCACCAAGAAAGGAAATTCATAGACAAACGAACAATATTAATTTCAAAATAAATGAACTGTATGAGACAATCCTAACACAAAAGAATAAATATAAAGGACCTACATGTGTTCTGCCCCATCATTACACTTGCTACAAGTAGCAAGCATATCCTCCCGACCAACATCTCCACAGATATCACAAACTTTTACCTGTGACAATGAAGGAAGAATAAAATGAGAATATTCCAATTCAAGCAAAAATACAAAGGAAAAAGAAAGATGAAATATAGACATCTTTCATCCATAATGGAAAATAAAGATGATAAAAGATAACAGACATTAGCAAAAAGTGGATATGTCGGCTTTCTATATTAACAACAAAATGAAGCACCAAACAATCGATTTCCGAAACTTGCAAAATCAAGAAGGATCAAGCCATGAATTAGGGATCCTAGAACAATATAATCAGAAAAAATAGTGAATCCAACAAGAAAATAGTAACACAATAATAATGTTAATTTCCAAGATAATGCAACATAACACAAATCAAACAATTTTTTGTTAACAAATGATATTAATTATGTTAGTTCACCAAAAAATCAATCTCCATCTCCCAAGCCCAAATACTAGCTTCACTATGAGCTGCAAGTCACAAAAATCAAAACAGAGGCTTAATTGTCAATACATTCAGATGCCACATACATTGAAAACACACGAAACCAGAAACCAAATGCATAAATGCCTTACCAAGTTGCTTCTCTCTTGTTAGTGCTTAATTATAGATTCTTTTGACCTCTAACTTTTCTTTCAAGTCATATGTATGCCTCAAATGTAAAATCATACTAAATGAAAGACATTCAGGAAGTTCTACCTTTGCCAGTCATGTCTTTATTTATGTAACTTCTTTTACAAATTATCCACTAACAAAATTAATGGTGATACTAAGTTGCTTAGCCTTTGCAAAGCGCTAAAAATTATGTCTTAACAAAAGTTAATGGTCATACTAAGTTGCTTAGTGTTTGCAAAGCACTAAAAATTATCCATTAACAAAGTTAATGGTGATACTAAGTTGTTTGATGTTTGCAAAGCACTAACTGTATGCTGTCCATATTCATTTAACTGAAACATGGATTAACACTAGTAACAAGCAGCAACCAACAAATTAATAGGCACTGAACTTTCCTGTTCTAATATGCCCAATTCACCTCCCTCGTTATCATAGATACATCAGCACCGGCCAAGTAGGCTTATCCTTATAAATAAACTCCAGTAAAGTCCATTCAAATCCCTAAAAATACATGTTATGCTCCTCTCCCGGCTAATTTCATTCATTTTCTGCAGCCCAGGTGTAAATTGCAAGGAAAACCATCTCAAATTTTCAGTCGAAGATTATTTCACCTTGCTGTCTATTCATTTGTGCCAAGGAAGAAAGACACAAAATGCTAATCTTGGCTGTTGTTTGTTCAATCTTCCCTTTAAAAATTTTACTTCTCCCAACGTCAGAAATTGTAGTCACTCAAGTTACACAACACCAAATGTTACAAAGGTTCACTTTTTCCCTAATTCACAAACTTGTGCTTTTATTTAAATACACAGACATAATGCTCAGAGCTCTTTGAGAGCTCTATTCAATGTGTAGTAAACCTATTAATGATGCCATAGACAAGTGCAAGAGAAAAATATAAGGTCCTGAAGAAGAAATTGAGGTAAATACACTTACATCGTCTTCCAAATGACCTGATGCATCACTCTGGTTGACTTGCTGAGTTTGCCAAGCATTTCCACGTGCATTGGATTCATCATCATTACGAAGCTTAAAATTTTCCTTCTCGTGCAAAGATTTATCCAGTTCAGCAGCCACTTCTCCATCATTCACTTCACATTTTGTTGTCTTCATATGGAACTTAACATCATGCATTTGATCGTGAATCATAAGAGTTTTGGCTCTTGCCGATGGAGGTTCAACTTGTTCCACAGAGCACTCAGAAGGTTCTCCCTGGAACATTGAAAAGCACATCAAATTTTTTGCATTCTGATTATGCAGAAAATATTATCCGTTGAATTACAGAAAAAGAATCTGGATTAATCACCTTCATCGAACTGGCACCAAAATGACAATTTTTCTGAGAAGAAATTTCTGATAGGTCTAATTTATTTGAAATAAAATCAACTGCCTTGGGTGATTCCTTACTGAGTTTAATTTGGTTTCTCGGGCAACTTTTTTCCATCACATCTACATGTTTTCTAGCCACACCGCAGTCAACAGCCTTTTCCGCTGAAAGATAACAATCAACTGAAGCAGAACTATGTTCAACATTTTTTTCTATGTCACTGTTGCTATCAACAGTAACCTTCTCAGAGCATTTTGAACCGCTGATGCAAGATATGTTATCACTAAAAGCCTCCATTTCTTTCGGTGTCTGAGATTGATTTGAAAAACGACTTTCATGAGATTGAGCTGCTTTGAGATTTGTGGAACCTGTTTGGAAACCATCAACTTTTACTTCTGTGCATACTGAGATATCAGATGCTCTCGGTGTGTCTTTACTTTCTTCATTTTCAGAGAATGAATCATGACTTGAACATGCACTTGCGTGGTTACTAATTACACTGCTTAAATGTTGTTTCCGATTATATCCACTGCTTGTACCAGACAAGATATCAGGATCCCCATGAGAGCAAACCTTTTCCCTGGAGGTGTTATCCGAAAGATCTCCATCAGTCTTCCTCCCAACTGGTGATGCCTGCTGTTCAGAAAGCAGACAAGACGAGCATGGACTTGCACACATGTCGCATGACCCAGATTCTTCCTTCACATGGAGTTTACCACTTGAACAATTTTGATTTCCAGCTCCTTTCACAGTGTAGTCTGATCGCTGCAATGTGAAAACAACTAAAAGCCATGAGCTAATTAGTAAAGAAAAGAAAAAAGTACTCGATCCTCAGACATTAGGGAATTGATTGAGAGAATACTGAAAGAAGTGAGTACAAATTTGAGTTACCAAATTATAAGAGAAATATGATGTTCACAAAAGGAAAAAACAAAAAAAGAGGATCATCTGATGTATCCACCAAACAGATTATACTGTTCTAGTAAAGCAAGATTTAGCACTGATCCACTTGCCTTACACAAATGTTGACAAAATTAAAGTACGGCAAGCACAGTAGATACACAAAGAAGATTATCGCACTTAACTTTCATTGACTTAGAATCCTACAATATATAAAATCGTCCATTACAAAAGCAAGTGGACCAATTTTGAAGTAATAAATGGAGCAAAGTTGAAATGTGCAATGAAGAGCTTTAATCAGAAAATGGGCAATTTATGTCCAATATGCACTCATAAGGGCAGCATATTTCGCGACACTATTAAACCATGAGTAAAACTAACCATCTACACGATCAAAATTTATTGTCACTCGTTTATTAGTATAACCTATGAAAATCAATATCAATCCTAAAGTAGGTGAAAAGTTTCCAATACTGCTAAATAATTTTGTCCCATTCAAAACTACCGACTGAAAATGTTCAAGCTGCCCGGCAAAGTTGAAGTCACCAACATTTTAAATGATAAATTTTTACCATATTCCCAGATATGATTCGTCACATGTTTTAAGTAATCGACAAAATAAGGCACCAAAAGAATCAAAATGAAACCATATTTGGAAAAAATTCCCACCATATTCAACTCAACAATGTGATCTGCTGCATCTGCCGGTCCTTGCATCCGATGACTTCCGTTCCGTACGGGTGTAATCTATATAGCAATTATAAATTGCAGTAGATACGAATTAGAATTAGATTACCAACACTTGTCATATTTCCATAGCTGGAAGTAACCATTGCAAGACATAAAAGACAATATCTTTCTAATTTGGTCATTCACATAGATGCATAGTTGCAAACATACGACTGCAAGAAATAACGAATGACAGAAAACCATGAGAAAAGAATAGTTAAGATTTCGCTCTTATAGATTGTTGATAACACAAGAGGGACTATTGAAGAAACAACTAGTCAGGTAGTAATTTCACACCGTCCAAATTTCAAAGTTTACGGAAAATGAAAATTGTAGCAGAAACTATAAGACCTCAGTTTACGCCTGTTCACAAATGCAAGATGAATCAAAATCAACAGCATACTGCATCCAACAATTGGAGAACGTATCAGAGGCTTGTTCAAGGAAGCATGGAGATATATAACGCGTCATTAAATTAAACAATTGAAACATAAAGCAAGTTTTCTTAGCAAAAAAAGCGAGGGGAAAAGTCATCCTTAACAATCAAGTAATCAAACGAAGAAAATATAAAAAAAACCCAGAAATTTCCGTCAACTGATCCAAATCCAACTCAAAAGAGCTTATATTTCAATGAACAAAATCAGAAGAACCCATGATCAATAAGAATTCCCATCTTAGAAGTAGAAACAAGCCTGTGATTATCCACAGAGCAGACGAGAGAGTCCAAAACAAATAACAACCCATAAAAATTCTACCTTTGCATCAAAAACCTCACCACTAGCACCATAAAGCTCCTTCACATTCCTAAACTTCACTTTCTTCATAATAATTCCCAACCCCACCTCCTCTCAACCCAGAAAAAAACCCCAAGAACCAAACTCAACCTTTACTTACCTCATATGCCATTTCTCTCTTTCTCTCTCTCTATATATCTATCTGTCTATCTCTCTTTTAACAAGAGCAAAAATTGAAGCCCAAGATAAAATTATTTATAAAATCCAGAAAGGCTTATGAGTAACCCCTCCTTCACTCTGTTTCAAATTCTGTTCTCTGCTTTATATTCTTCTGCACAGACACAGAACAGACACAGCTCTGTCTCTCTCTCTCTCTCTCTCTCTCTCTCTATTTGTGTCTCAATTCTCAAATGGTTGGAAATTAAATTAATAATATAAACAACAAAGCAAAGGAATTTACTAGGTTTCTTTTTTAAGGGAGATTTTTCTTGGGTCAGGTCAGGTGGCAATTCCGTGGATTTTGTAAGATGGGTTAACGTTGCTGTGTTGAATGGTCATAGATACGCTGATGCGTCGTAGACCGTTGATGCGGAAAACTCATAGTGGATCTGAGTCTCTCTACGGTGCAGATTTGAGTCTTGGGTGGGGTCGTGATGGAGGGTAGTGGGGCCGTTATTTATAGGTGCGGATGCCGTAAGCTAGACTATAACGTGGCAGTGGCATGTGCTTAACAACCAAAATACAGAGAACGTAATGGGTAAATTGGTAATTTCATACTATTTAAACTGATGTGTAATAATATTCTAATATTTAATATTAGAATATTAAAATTAGATGCAGAAAATCTAAAATTATTATTAAAGTTTTGTATTTTTGAGTCTCTAAATTGATGAGAAATTCCCCAACTTTCCATATCAGCTCTACAATCTTTTGTTCTTTTTCTCTTAACAAGCCACTACGTGCCACGAGATTGGACCGAGGCAACACGATAATGGCGAAGCACAGGATAATAACTACCGCGAAGGGCGGTTAGGGACGTCACGCATGTCCATGGAAATTGTGGCTATAGAGTGCGTGCGTCAAGAAGGATTTTCCACCAAACAACCAATTAAATACAAACACGTTCGATTGACTTGGCCTGAGTCACAGTTATAAATTAGAAAAAAGTCTTGCGTGTGAGCTTCAACCTAATCGATCTCCATTGGCTAACGCGTGGTGGTGGGGCCCCGGCGAAAACGTGAAATCTCTTTCTTTTATCAATTACGGAAATAAATGGAATTATTAATAAGATCTATTATATATATATATATATATAAAGGTAGATATTTGAGGACAAAAAGTGACTGTCGCAGCTCTTGGAACTTACAAAATTAATGTGGATTTGGGTGTTGTTCTCCAAGAAGATGAGCTCTGAGACACATACAACTCTGAGGTTGTGGATAATATATAATGTGGACAACTATCCAACACGCACACACTATGTAATTATCTGTTATCTGGTTCGCTCTTTCTATCTACTTTCAATGTGTAAATGGTTGCTAATGAAAACTTTGTTCGTTTCTAGTTTTTGGGTTCAAGTTACGTTCACAAGATTAGCTTATTCTAAATCCTATATAATACTAGTCCTTAGGTAAATCTTACAACTCTAATCTCCTCGCCCAATTAAAAGTTCACACAACTCAAATTTATTGAATCTATCCTATTTAAAAATCTTTGGAAAATAGTTTAAGGAAACAAATATATTTATCTTAATCATGTAAAATAGACAACAACAAAAAAAACACTAAAATATAGTAAAATTATCAATTTTTATTATTTTTTACAATAACTACAAAAGTTGCGTAATATTGAATCCCTTCAGATTTTCGTTTCAGCAAAATTCATATTTAGTATTGTTGTTGTTATAATAAAAATAATTATAAAGAACAGTAAATTCAATTCTTTCTCTATAAAAAAATCTTGTTTAAGTGAATTATTTATAAAGATATGATAACTTAATAACTAAGAATATAAGAAAGTGACCAAACTTTAGTACACTAATTTAATTGATGGATGGCATCTTCAACTAAATGACCATGTATAACCACTAAATTCACCGTTGAAGAAAGAAAATATGTTTAAAAGTAAAGTTTTAATACATCACTTTACACATATATTCTTTGCATAACTTTTCACTTTTTTCTTGTTTCAAATCACCATTTTTGCTACTTCATTGTGATTTTAATCCAAAAATCATGGTTAATCACTTCTTAGGTTAACTTGTATACGATCCAACCAATGCACTCCCAGTCAACAAATAATCCTCTTCTTGAACATATTATGATGTTTGATTTATTTAAAAATGCCCTTGATTAATCCACCTAACCAAAGTCAAGTGAATCAACATACTAAAAGTCTATGATAATCAAAACTCTGAATTGCTTAACCACACATAGTATAACCAAGTCAAGTCAATCAACATACTAATAGTCTATGATAATCAAAACTCTAAATTGCTTAACCGCACCTAGTATAGTAACCTTGACTCATTTAACATATCATAGTCTCTTGGTCAAGTTTCATGGTCTAACACTCAAATTCGAACATGTAAAGCTTTGAATTGACATGGAAGCAAAGAGGTAGAAGTGTTTCTCTTTCTATTGCAATTTGAATTTGAATAGGTGCATATATTACCTTCAATATAATATTATATATCGAGAAATAGGATTATCTCCTGTCACAATGTGTATATATAAAAAGATTTTAAAATTTTAAATAACAAGATTTTTATATACTCAATTAAAAATAATGACTTCCTCCACACTTTCTTTGACATTGAAATTTAAGTGTTTGCAAATTATCACATAGGCATTCAAAGATTCGAATCTAATATATGTCCCATCTGCAAATATCGCGTCTCGCACCATGAGAATTTAAAAATATGATACTTTTTATCTCGTCCACACGTATATTTAATAGACTTGGATGGATAAATTTGTTTTGGAAACAATCTCCCCGAATACCGAATTATGTTGCTTTGCATTTATTTCATTTGATACCTCGTGTCACAACGATCTCATCACCTATTTTATATCTGTTTTGGGCTTCCAGATGTTATTTCTACTTCTGATCGACTACTTATTCCTGTTATTCTCATTTGCTTCATATCGATTTATCTTTCCCTTTATCTTCGTTTTCTTTTCCTTCTCTACGAGGATAAGGAAACGAGAAAGTTAAAAAGTTTCTGCAAATGAATTTATGCAAACGTGACACTGTTAGAGAGTAGTGTGATGATTTCTTATTATCTGAACTCACTCTTTTTAGACATTGTAAAACTTTAAAATCATGTTTCGTTAAAAATAGACTTAAAATGATGAACGACACTGAAAAAGCCGGCATATGTCACATCTTGGACAAGAATTGAGTACGTTGAGCATAAACAATGGCGGAGATCGTGACATGACTGCCATATAAAAAAGTAAAGGACAATTAAGTTAGGTGCAACCCTGCAACCCTAAAACTGAACCTAGGTTTTGATGGAACTTGGTTGCGAGACTCCGAGTATCTCCTCAGACACTTGAGCTTCAAAGTTCAAACACTTGATTAAAGGAAAGAAAAACCTTCTGAGATGTAATCAATAAAAGTGCAAGTTGGTAAATATAAGTGTTAGGTCAGGATTTGTAGTTCAAGTGCTGATTTATATGATATAAAGAATGAGGTCGAATACATTTAGTAGATTACGATAATTTAGTACAATCAGAAGTGTTTTCATCACTCTAAAAATAATTAAATGTTGAAAAGAATTGTAAAATTTATATGAAATTGAGAAAATTGAGCGTGAAGACACTCGTTTTAGATAAATGACTAATATCTGAATTATGAATACTTGTATATTAACAATAACTTAGATAAATTTGAGTTATTTGGTTAAATTCTATAATCAATCTTTTGAATTTTATGAATAAAAATTGGGTATAATCCTTTTATATATTAATAAGAATCGATTTTGAGACAACAAGCTTTTAATTCTAAACACTCTTAAAAGAAATGATAAAAATAGAATAAAAGTTAAATTCTATATGAAACGTACTTTTTCCTAATATAAAAATTACCTGAGTGTACCTTTTGTATATTTTTCTAATAGGTTATTTTGACTTTTATTAAAATTAATTTTAGTTACAAATTAATGGTTAAAGTGTTTTATTTTTAATATGTATAATCTTTTACATATTAATAAGAATCGATTTTGAGATAATGAGCTTTCAATTCTAAAGACTCTTAAAATAAATAATAAAAATAGAATAAAAGTTAAATTTATATTTCATTTATAAATTATTAGAATTTAAATAAGCAAAGATCGTTTATGGGTTAAAATTAGATTAAAAAAAGATAATTCACAACATAATCAATATTGGCTAAACTTAAATGGAAATAACATACGAGGACTTAGTCTTGCACTTAAAATTTTAGAAAAGTTTAAGCTATACGTTCAATTACTTCGAGGCCATGAAGGATATTTAAGCTTTTATGTCTCAATCTTGATCGGTTCAACACAACTTCTAATTAACAAGTGGTTTGGAATCTATCTTCTCAATTGTGTTTTGTGTAAACAAGCTGAAAAAAACAGGAACTATTTATATTTCTGCTGTAATTGCACAAAAACGATCTGGCAGGATGTTACACCTGTCATCAATTCTTTGCTACACTTATGAATGCGGGAGAAAATTTGAATATGATTATTGATAGCATTAAGCATGGAAAACTCAATGGATTGCTCATTAAGACAGTTTTTACTATCACTGTCTACCGGATCTGGAAGAAACGTAATAGGAAGTTGTATAAGGGCATTGAAACAGAAAAACATCAACTAACAGGTATAACTATTAATTGAGTTCAAGCTGCCATGATTGCAAACTCTAAACAAAACGCACTTTCTCCTAATATGAAATTACCTGAATGTTATAATTATTTGTACCTTTTGTATATTTGTCTAATAGGTTATTTTCGCATATTTGTGGGCATATTTAAAAAATATTTTGTTTATTATATAAGCTTATAGTTCTTAAAGCTTGTAGTTAAAAATATATATTTAAAAAACAAATTTGTTTATTATATAAGCTTATAGTTCTTCCCCCCAAAATTCAGACTATTATCCTTTTGACTCCCATGGAGGTCATTACAAAACGTTTAAATGTGGACGAATGCTAAAAGTTAAAACTTACAAGTCTAAAAGGTTTGTTAGACTTTGTATATAAATCACACTAATTCCTAAATTATATAATTTTTAATTCATAATTCATAATTTAAAATTAATTGATGACTTCGACCTAATTAATATTTAAAAATTTTAACATCAGTTATTTTTTAAATTATAGCTTTAAGTTTATTATTGCAATTCAAACCTAGACTGCAAGACTCGCGGGGTTGTTACAACTAAAACCTATTAGATTAGGAGGAGCTACTACAATAGATCAGCAAAACTTAAAAGTAGGACTAGGAGGGGCTACTTCTATAAACCACTTGCTGGAACTGGAATCTAGTTTCGTAGTGTAAGTGTCCAAAGAGATTGTGGGTATACGAATACTGTAGTTCTCAGACAGCCATCACTTTTAAAATAAAAACAGACCATGCTATAGAAAAATACTTTATTTGCTTTCATGAGCCTTTTAAAAGTGATTTAAGCTGGAAATTTTGCAAAACGTAGATACTAATCTTGCGATCTGCTTGTCCTCTAGAAATAAGGGAGCATATTCATACACGTATCCCAACTCAAAAACTGTTTTTTATATTACAATAAGCCAATATTTTGTTACTAATAAAATTTAAAAAAATTCTTAACCCTAGGTTTGGCATTGCCTATTAATTTAGTTAGAATCGATATATAGCAGCTGAACTTCATCGGAAGCAGCTACGCCATGAAACAAGTTCTCCATATTTGAAGTTCTTGTACCTTTTATTTGCGTGTTAATTCCCTTTTCCTAAATACCAATTTCGTTAAGGTGCTATTTGGGAAATTGCAGGCAATTGAAGTTTTATATGCCCGTATTGTATATGTTTTTATATATAATACCCCCTATACTATTACTCAAGTAATCAGGAAACAAGAAATTTTAAATTTGATTTTAGACATATTTATGGTTTGACAATCAATGGAATATAAATAAACAAGACATATTTTACAATTTTTCAATATGTGCTTTTATATAAATTCCAATATTTTGTGATGATTGAATTGAAAATTTTCTATTACATAATTTTTTCAACATAATTAATTAAATTAAATTTTGATTACTAATCTGACTACTAATGAATAATTTAAATTAATATTGAACACAATTTTTTATTTACTGAAAAATGTGTAAATTTTTAGTAAAAATGAAAATGCTTAAGTGAGAGTCTTAAGTAAACTTAACTTATTTATTAGAAGCAAACTAGATAGATTTAAATTAATTTATAATAATTATTTTGATAAGTGGATGGCATGAGTGCGTGTGTTTATGAACTCTGTACACTTTTAAAATCCTCATACCGTCATTATCAGTAATTTGTTGTCATCTGTTTGGTGTTTTGTACAGGTTGAGATAGTCAAACATATAAATAGTGGATACACATAATATATGTTGAAATCATCCACCACGGCACAATTATGATTTTTCTTTATTTTACTTGGTCCTTATTAACCTAGTTTTTATACTCGTGTAGCGGCACTAAAGAAAATTTCCGTAGCCATTTGAAAATTAGTTGATTTTAAAACTGGAAAATAACTAGTTTGGTGATCTGCTTATCTTAAAATTTAATTTGTTGTTCAAATTTAGCTACTACCTCTCTTCTCATCTTCTATAGTTAATAACTATACTTAAGCAGATGGATCTGTTTTCGATTGTTAAGGATGAGAAGGTACGATGATTAGCTTATGGCAAACCAAAAAAGTAGTTGGCACGAGAAAATCAAAGGCTATCAGGGTTGGATTGAACTCTAGTTAGCGACAATGCTACCTTAGATTTTTTGTTTGTTTGTTTGTTCTTCTCTATTCTTCTTATAGCTGCCAACGGAAAATAAAAACTAAAATTTAGATAAAGGGTCGGAGAAGAAAATAGTTAACTTACTCTCAATTCTCAAAGCTGAGGGTGACCCTCACCTTTTAATGATATAGAATGAGTCTAAAAACGCAGCTTCCTCCAACTAAGAAAGAAAATTAGGTGAACCCTTCTTAGTTATATTACATATAAAGAATAGATGGCTTGAGCGTTAACTACTGGTCTACTCTTCTGTGCTTGAAAATACAATTTCTTCATGTTGTATTTGTTACTCGGCTTTTCAATGCGAAAGTTCGTTATGTTTATGGAACAGTTTAATGAATATAATATTGTTATGTATAATCGAAATCTTAAACGATTTGAGGAGAAAATGAAGAGGTATCTTCCCTGAATATGCTTTCAAACCGGCTGATCTCATTCACTAAGTATAAAAAGAAGTATGAAAAAATAACCAAAAACAAACAGAAAAGGACAAAAGGATACATGAATAGTTTTCAAAAATAAGCATGGAATTGTATTTGGAGTAAGTTAGGTTTTCAATAGTTGAATTTATTTCATAAATAATGTAAAAATTTTCAATTATAATTCAATTGAGACCTAACAATATATATTTGATGTAAGTTAGGATTTCAATAGATTGAATTTATTTCTTAAATGGATGTATTTTTGTCCGATTATAATTCACTTGACACCTGACAAATTTAATGAATATATCTATGTAAAAGAAACTATTAAGTACATTTTGATACTAAAGAGGTGCTTCCTCTTTTTAAAGATGTGTAATTGAGAAGAACTAATAAAACAACTAAATGAGAAAAAAAGTATGATTTCATTAAATTATATTTTTAAATGAGTCAGTTTGATTTAATTTAATATGTTTTTGTTAAAAATTGATTAATTTATTGGTCAGTTTTAATAAATTAATCGGTTTAATAAACAAAAATAAACTAATTAATTTTCATTTATGATCTAATCTTTTTCAATTAAACTTTAAATTTTTTATGATTAAGAACAAAATTTTAATTATTTAATTTTATTATTCAATTTTTAACTAATTTCATGACAATCTACTATTAGTTGAATCATTTAAACTTTAAACCTTCTATCTTATCATTTTAACTTTCAATTCAGCGTTGAAAACATTGAGAGTAACATCACATATCATGTTGATGTAAGTGTGTATATGATAAAATTGACCCTGTTTGGCAATTAGTTGATTGCATTAGCTGTTAGCTGATTCTATCAGCTGTTAATTGATAGCTGATTATATCAGCTGATTTGACCAACGGATTGCATTAGCTGTTTGTTAGAGATGTTTGGTAAAATTAGCTGTTTAGTATTAACTGTTTATATGTAAAATGACTTATAAGGACATGACTTTAAAAAAATTATAAAGGTATGATTATTATATATCTGAGTATTTCATTGAATATTCTTAGTAAAGAATACTAAATTATTTAATGAATTAATAAATTAGAGTTAAATAAAATTTTTAATCTAATCAAAATTTAATATATTTTTGTTTATGATTTATAATTTTTTGAATTATTAAAATAAATAACAAAAGTTAAAATGTTTAAATTAATAAAGGCATGGAAATCAAATTTTACAAATTAATTATTATTATTAATTGTTGGATGATGAATATGAGTAAGGTTTGAGTTTGACAGGAAAGGAATAATATGCCTGTTTAACTTCTGAAACAAATGGTTGCAATATGGTACAGAAAACAAGAAGTTTGAGATTTTTGTTGTGTCATTCTCTCTGCTACGTTTGTGTTTTTGCTTTCTCTAGACCCTATTGCTATGTCGCTTCGCTAGGAGACTCTTCTTAAATGTTGAACTTCAACATTAGGAGCCCCACCCCCGTGCTCTCGGGATTGGTGAAGGATGTAAATCGCGGGATGTGCCTCAACTGACCAGGGACTTGGGTTTACCCACTGATCTCACCATACAAGGGGTCCAAATCTTAAAAGTTGCCCCCAAGATTCGAACCCCCACCCTGCAGGTTGCCAGCATGGCAGGCACCACACTACCCAAGTCTTTGCCAGTTGAGCTATGCCCCGGGGCGCTAGGAGACTCTTCTTGCCACCGTGTCCTTCGTTTTCCCAATTGCTGTATATTTTTTTACCTACGCGTTGTTACGTTTACACTTTTCTCTGTCTCTATGCTGCATTTTTGGGCACTCTACATTGAGGGCATAATCGTCAGCTAAGCAAACATAAACAGCTGATTTTTCAAAATGTTATTCTTCCTGAGCTTTTTAAAAACCAGCTGATTTAATTAAAACACTAAAAATAACTGGTCACAGTCAACTATTTTTTAGCTAATAAGCTAATAACCGAACGGGCTATTTTCAATTTGTAGTATTGCTCGTAAGGAGTTGCTTGATGGTAAAATGAAACCAAAGCATGAAAAACGCAAAAGGAGGACAAATTTCCTATTTCTCCTCCTTTTGCGTGACTCGAACTCAAGACCTCCTATAAAGGAGAGCCTTAAGTGAGAAGCTAAAGCCATTAGGTCAACTTCTCGTTGTCTTCGCTAGGAGACTCTTCTTGTTACCGCATGCTTCATTTTTTCAATTGCTGTATATTTTTTTACCTATGCGTTGTTACGTCTACATTTTTTTCTCTCTCTCTCCTGCATTTTTGGGCTCTCTATATTGAGGGCATAATTGTCAACTAAGTAAATATAAACAGCTAATTTTTAAAATCTTATTTTTCTTGAGCTTTAAAAAAATCAACTGATTGAATTAAAACAGTAAAAATAACTGGTCACGGTCAACTATTTTTTAGCTAATAAGCTAATAACCGAACGGGCCATTTTCAATTTGTAGTATTGCTCGTAAGGAGTTGCTTGATGGTAAAATGAAACCAAAGCATGAAAAACGCCAAGGGTGTTGCCTTTCAGGGAGCGTTATTCTAACAATGGTCTCTCTCCAACTCTTTGTCCACGTATAGAATAGAAGTACTTGTGTTACATGTGCTTCGTTTTAAATAAACTTTCTTTCGTCTTCAGTTATACATGAAGTTTTGTATGTTCTTTGCCTATTGAACCTACCAATTTCATCAATCACGTTTCAAATGAGTGCATTATCTAACCCAACAAATAGTCTTAGTATGGTTTGCCAAAACTTGATATTCTTTTTATCTTATGCTATGGTGAAAAAATTTCAGAACTTTGTGATTCGCTTGAAGATCATCGTATTCTTTTACATTCACTCATATTTTTTTATTAGAATTTTTCGATATAAGTAAAGTGTAGAGTTCGTTAATAATGTTTTTTAATTTGTAATAAGTAATAACATCACTTTATTTAAAACTTTATGCTTTAAGAACATCATTACAATAATTGTTATATGAAATTTTATATTCCAAAAAGAGTTGGAATATAAAATTGTCTTGTTATATGAAACATTGCATATTCTGCGTGTTAAACAACAAAACTACGAACCTAATTTGCATAGGAGAATATGAGAACAATACATAGGACATTGCTACTGTCCACTCCAATTATAGCAAAATTTCGGTACGCATGAAAATGTACAAGGCAATTTGAATGGTTGAAACGTTACTAATACGTTTTTTCTAAGTTTTAATCTACTCTCTAAAATTTTTAAAAATCAAATTAAGCTCTTAATATTAACCAAATTGAATAGTTTAGTCCTTATGCAAGTGATACACACAAATGCAAATGAAACTGAAAATGAAGTAACTTAATGTGTGTAAAATATTATAGGAGTTACCTAAATGACTTCAAATATTTTTAAGATTATAGTACTAAATAAGGTCCTACTATAGATATAAAAATTATTTATTTCTATGTTAATTCCAAATAATTAGAAATCACTATATGATATGAAGAATTTCGATGTTGAAGGATAAACTGAAGTTTCGATAAATCTACAAGAAAAAAGATCAATGATATTATAAACTTATTAATATTTGTAAGAGAATTAGTTAAGTGATCTTCACATAAACAAGATTGATTTTATCCTTGAACTCTCACTAAATGATAAAAGGCGACGATACCTAATGGCTATCTTAATCTTTAGTCGTTAACGGAGCGTATACTGCTCATTTTGCAATAATTTAGGAGTAGCATGCTGAAGATCGAAGTAATTGTGATGTGTACATGTAATAAAGGGATTGACTTTGTGCATCAACACAAATACAAAATTAAGGTAAAAGGCGATCATTAAATTATTTCGAAACAGCGAGACTTGCTTGGCAAATGTTAGAAGATTACAAGTAAAGTGCGATTAACACAACTGACAGAGACACATTGCAATTAATTTACTTAGCTTGGTAGGCCAAGGGAAAGTGACTAGTACGATCTAAGGACCAATGAGACAGGCTCAGATTATTAGCTGAGCCTGACATTTAATTAAATACATCCACAACTGGTCCCAAACCAGAATATTTCTGATTAGCTACGTTAACCTTTTGATTTGAGCTAGATTGCAGCAAGAAGCTCGAATCATCATTGTCAAAGATTTTATATAGAATTAAGGGTTATGATGTTGAGTCTCTTGTGGTTTAACTACTTATTCGTTAAAAACTATTTCAGATCTACAATAATTATCACACAACCTTATTTTATCATGTTATATTTGTTTGTTGTCTATTTCTTGACTAAAAAATATAATACAGTTGAGATACAAATATATGTTTACATGTGTAGTAACTTGTTAAATACAAGACCTCTTTTCAAGCCAAGTATAAAGTGGAAAAGGAAATAAAATAAAAGCAAGCTGGGAAAGCAATGTGGGATTGTAACAGATGGTACCAATGCTACATCGGAATGTCAGTCGTAGAAGGTATGAAAGCTCTATGGCCGAGATTTTCTTTGTTAGGTATGCTGTACTAGGTTGATGATAAAGATACTGTTTTTTTTTCCCAATGATTCTTGACGTTTAAGATTACCAAATAAAGATTATGTTATTTGATCACTTCGCATAATTATGTATAATTGGTTATGATAAAGCGTCATTATCATTGAATCTAATTGCATAATGAGGATTGATACGTCAACTTTTAGCTCTTTCTTATTCACTTAATTGAATTGATCCATTACTGAATAGAAATTGAGGAGGGCAAACTGTCATCTCAGCTACAAACGCAGTCCTTCTTTGCAACCAACTTGTGAATGGTATCATGGCGATGCTCCTCAAGTCTTCATGTGCTAGATCACTTCTATGGATCAAGCCCATTTTTTAGGCTATAAGCCTCATAAGACGGTAACTGGCTTTCAGTAAGATCACTTCAGGATAGATGATTAATTACAATGGATAACTTATGTGTTCTTTTTTATTATTATTATAATTTGAATACCATCACTTGCTTCCGTTTGATATTGTTTAACACTTTAACTATTATACACATGTTTTAGTTATATTCGGTTAATTTTTCTTTTATATATAGCTCTAAAATAACATTATAATAAAATTTATTTCTTTTAAATTATATCATTTTAAATAAAATGAAAAATTAACGGCATATAACATAAAGAGTTGTGTGATATTTAAATAATATTATTAAAATAAATTCTAATTTTTAAAATATAAAATCTAAACAAAAATCTCTAGCTACAAGTTTTCAATATATTTTTTGAAGTAAATCAATTTTTTTATAGTAATGAGAAAGTGATCATTTCTTTATTTATTTTAATACTATTTAAAATATCGTCAAGAAGTAGAGTAGCCGGTTTGGTTCAGGTGGAGAGAGAAAAAATTGAACTTAAAATTCGGAACACTATTTACAAAAATTATCAACCAAGACAAACTTTGTCAATATCAAGCCTCCAATTGATCGTGAAAACCACCTTGTTTACTTCATTACAAACCTTCCTTTTCACTTGTAATAGATGTTATTTCATGCTTAACAACAAAGAAAGTAAATTAATATGCGTTACTTGTTGCCATCGAACCAACGTTTAGCCTCCTTGTCTCTTGTTTGTATTTCTAGTCACTCCAAGTTGGACTATAACGAGCCAAATGGATGATGCAAACAATTTGATGTTACAAACTATTAAATATCAATTGTAATCATGTTAACACAAACGTTTTACTTTTATTTTTTAAAATAACAAGGAAGTTTCCCAATAATAATAGGAAAAAATGTTAAAATCATCATTTGCACGAGTGCCTATTCGATCCTAAACTTTGATTTCGGACATCAGCTTAACTTTAGCAGAACATGAAAGGGATGTTCGAAAACAATGATACTAGGGAACTTGTACATTACATTTGAAGCTTGTAGCTTAGTTATAGTGTGAAGATATTCATACGTATAAATATGAAGATATTCACATGTTCTCCATAAACCGTCAACGAATTCATCAATTTGAAGACAAGATTTGGGAATTTTAGGGCAGGTGTGTATGAATGTGTGAGAGTGTTTGGAAAATTCGAATAAGAAGAAGAGAAAAACTATCTGACTTTAGGAACAAAACGCAAAGCAGAAGAGAAACATGCATTAGTAAAGCATGTGAGAGTCACATGGGAAGCTCACATGAGAAGCACAAGCAAAAGAATTAATAAGCGTGGACTTAAACAACAAAATGCATACAACTTCTTCAGCAATCTATAAATACACACGTCTAGAGTCACAATACACACACTTTATAGATACATGCAAATAGTTATCTAATTCAAGAGAGATAAAAAAGTTTAAGAGAGTGCTAGAATACTTACTAAGAATACTAGAGAGTTTTGAGGGAACTCTTGCAGGTGTTTAGAAACACTCATCTCTTGTAACTATTCTTTTCTTGAAGCTAGTGGAACCACAAGTTGTGAGATCCTTGGATGTAGATAGCATTTAAGCTATCGAACCAAGTAAATACTTTCTTCTTTACTTTTCTGCTACTCTTTATTTCTGCAGAATCAAACAAGTGCCATCAGTCTTAATGACAAAGACAACAGAAAGTTATAAAGATCCTAACATCAATGGTATCAGAGCCAATTCAGAATTCTAAGCATTTATGCATTAAAGACTCATCAAGAAGGTAAAGATAATATCATACTGGTAAGTCTAAATCTTCATACCAGTTTTCTGGTCTACTTGTTACATTTAAGACACTTTCAAGAATATTGCTTTCTTGTCTTCTTTTAACTTTCATGACAAAATGGTGGGCAAAAAAATGGATGTATTCACAGGTAAGGGAGATTTTACAATCTGGAAAATTCAAATGCAAGCCTTACTTGAATCTTATAATTGTTATGGTGCAATTGAAGACCAGTATGATACAGACACTGATCCTGTTAAAAATTTGAAGTTGCAAAGACTTGCACACTGTAAGTTAATGCTACATCTATCACCTACTGTGATTAGAAAAGTGAAGAACTGTAGCACTGAAAAGAAACTATGGATGAAACTTGATAAAATTTATGCTAAAAGATGTTTGCCTAGCAAGATGACTCTGTTGCATAATCTGGCCAATTATAAGATGAATATTACTGTTTCTCTTAATAACAATCTGAATTATTTCTTTAAATTTGTGCAAGATTTAGAAGCTACAGGTGAAAAGATTTCAGAAGATCACCAAGTAGTGGTAATTCTAAAAGCCCTACCATCATAATTTAATGCCTTCAAGAAGGTGATTAAACATGCCAGTGGAGAATCTCTCACTGTCAAGAGGGTACTGGACACACTAATAGAAGAAATCTTGGACAATAATCCTTTAAAAAAGGATCCAGAAGTTATGTTTATAGATAGTAAACAAGAAAAGAAGCATCACCAAAAGAACAGTAAGAAAGGAAATTGGCAAAAAGGGAATGGCAAGGACAAGCAGTCTAAAGAAAATGTAGAAAAGAAGAAAAAGACCAAAGGCAAAAAGTGCTTCTACTGTGATAAAGAGGGGCATTTTGTTAGAGATTGCAGAAAGAAGAAAAGAGACAAGGTTGCATAAGGTGGAGATGCTGAAAATGTGGAGAAACTTAAAGAATCTAGTGGGGATAAGCTACTAGCAGTTACAGAGGAGAGTGAAGATCTCAGCAGAGAGTGGATCTTTGACTCAGGCTGTACATGCATGTCACTCCTCACAGAGATCGGTTCACCACATTCGAACCAGTAAATGCCAAGGTGAAGATGGCAAACTCGGGATAACAACAAGTTGAAGGTATAGGAAATGTCTCGATTAATATGTTTGATAGAAAGAAAAGTACTTTAACCAATGTTAGATTTGTGTCTAGGGTAAGAAGAAACCTCATATCTGAAAGCATTTTTGATAAGCAAAGATTTCAGATTAAATCTAAGGATGGACTTAGAGAAATCCTAAAGGATGGAAGAGTGATCATAAGAGGAGTTGAAAGATGGGGGCTCTACTATATGATAGGCACTACTGAAGTGAACCTAGCAACTAGCAATGGAGAGCCTGATTCAACTAAGCAATGACACTCAAGGTTGGGACATGCAAGGAACAAGTCTCTTGCATCTTTCTAAACAGGGACTGATTCTAGAAAAAAGACATAAAAAGATTGGAATTATGTGAATCATGTGTGCTAGGAAAGCACCACAGGACAAGTTTTCAGAAAGGAACAATGAGGGCTAAAGAGATTATGGAATATGCACACAGTGGTCTCTGGGGCCAGCTCAAGTGTCTATTGCAAGAGGGAACAGATTTTTCATGTCTATTGTAGATGAAAAGTCTGGGAAATGCTGGGTCTATCCTATGAAAAACAAAGCAGAAGAGAAACATAAGCGTGGACTTAAGCAATAGAATGCATACAACTTCTTCAGCAATCTATAAATACACATGTCCAAAGTCACAATACACACACTTTATAGATACATGCAAACAATTATCTCATTCAAGAGGGAAAAAAAGGTTTAAAAGAGTGTTAGAGTACTTACTAACAGTACTAGAGAGTTTTGAGGAAACTCTTGCAGGTGTTTAGAAGCACTCTTTTCTTGTAACTATTCTTTTCTTGAAACTAGTGGAACCACAAGTTGTGAGATCCTTAGATGTTGACAGCATTTAAGCTATCGAACCAAGTAAATACTATTTTCTTTACTTTTCTGCTACCTTTTATTTCTGCAAAATCAAACAAGTTTTATAGTCTTTGTGAAAAATACAACAAAAAGTTATAAAGATCCTAGCATATAGGGTTACGAGGACTTTGATATTTACAATTGCTCTGTTGAGAGCAGCAATCTGTAACTATGCTTTACTGTGAGTCAGTTCTCTAGTTGAGAGATAATGCTGACAAAGCCACCGTAGTTTTGGCTCGCATATGAAAGCAAGCAGTACCCATTCTCTTTATCTTGGAAATTAAAAGAAGCATAATAAGATTGTCTCAAATCTTGGCATTTCAGCCAATCCAAAAGTTACGTGTATCTACTCGCGCATTCCAATTCCTTAAAAAGTGTCATAGTATTGGTGATTTCTTTCACCACTATAATTTCTTCAATCGCTATTTGTTTCTATTTATTTTTTTAATTTTTAATTTAACTTTTAAATTTAATAAAAAATCTTACTTATTTGAATTTTTATTTCTTTTTTAATTTTAATTTCTTTCTATTTTAAAATTTATAAAACCTATAAAAAGTAGTTTTTATTTTCTGTTTTTCATAATCTGATTTACTGTCAATTAAATGTATATTATTTAATTATTTAATATATTAATTATTAAAAAAAATTATGAATAATTTAAATTTAATATTACATTTAATTAATTAAAACTATGAATAATTTAATTTTATTTAATAATTTAAATTTTGTAATTAAATTAAATTATTTTAATAATTATCAATTAACATAATTAAATTTAAAATATTTTCAAAATATATAAATTTCAAATAAAATTTTTATTTAATAACTAATATATATTAAAAATAAATATTAATTTTTAATTAAAATTTATTTTCATAATTTTTCATTTTAATAAAATTAAATAAAATTTATTGATATTTTCATAAAAAATTATATAAGAGATTAAAATAATTTAATTAATTAAAAATAATTTATTTTAAAGTTTTATCTAGCATGTTATTATTATCAGTAATAAAAATATAACTATATTGACATAACAAATAAATAAGTTTTTGTTTTTATCTGAAAGAAATATAGAAACCAAAAATAAAAAACAAAAATTAAAAATCACAATAGAAAAATAGAAGTGGAATTAAATGACCACCTAATTTTCTGATTAATATTGTTAAAATAAAAAGTTTGTAGTTTCATTTGTCATATGTCTTACAACAACAACAACTCGATGAAGCTTGAGGTCTGAAGAGGTATAATTGTATGCAGCTTTACCTTTAACTAATAGAGAAACTGTTTCCAAATGACCTATATGACATAGCCAAAAAAAATCAAATCATATAAAAAACAAACAAATATATATAATAAATAGTAAAGAATAAATAAATAATATTAATGAAAAATACTAAGTAAAAATGATAATAAAAATAAATAAATACAAATGTATAAAATAAAATGGTCAAAAATAAAAATAAAAAATGAAAAATTTTTAAAAATTCATAAATAAATACAAATAATAATAATAATATATAATAGAATAAAATAAATAAAATAAAAACAATAACTACAGAGATAAATATAAATATATATGTATATATGTATACATAATACTAATAATCATAATAACATGGATATTTATAAGCACCACAATAATAATAATAATAATAATAATAACAACGACGACGATGACAGTAATAATCATCATGACGATGGTGATAATAATAATGATAATAATAATAATATCTTAAGCTAATTATAAGAGATAAAAGTTAAGGGATAAAAGAGGATTGTTAGGATTTTTTTACAAGAGATCTTTTACTTGAATTTTAATACGTCAAAATTTTTAATTGTGGGTCATATCTTCGGTAAGTTTTAACATTATCATATCATTTTTATCAATTCCCCTCAATTTTTCTTAGGCATCCATATTTTTCTCTTACAATCGCTAATACGATCTTTTCATATCTTCTTATTAGAGCATCTGAATGTCTCCTCTTAACATGATCATGGTCTTTAAATCTTGTCACACGCCTTAAATAGGACAATTCAATATTAATTTGAAGACTCTCATTTTCTTCGCGAAAAAAAAGTAACGTTTTGTGTCCATTCAATTCTAGAAGGCCACGGTTGAGTGTTCAAAATTAAATTGCACAATACTGAATTGACATTTCATATGGCAGATGACCAGGGGTATTCCTGATTATGACTTTCAAGTCTTCATGTTCCAATAATGTAAACAATTTGGGGTTTCGTGCATCAAGAATGGAACTTTATCCTTCGTCCAGACTTTTTCTTTCCAACGATAGCGATAAAACCAAGCTTTTTCACATGGTACGTCGCCCTTAAACCTACGGGAAAAAGGAATTAAATACGACAAAGTTTTGACAAATCAACATAGGGAAAAACTAAAGCCATGAGAGAGAAGGCAGTTAAAAGAGAAATCGAAAATTTTAACAGTAGGAGGGAGTGAGGGACTTGAACATCAGCAGATGAATGAGTTTCTACATACGAATCCATATCAGAATATAACAATTTCATTGGACTATTCATGTCCTTAGAATCCATATCAGAATATAACAATTTCATTGGACGATTCGTGTCCTTTTTCTGTGGATTGAATGCCGGATCAACTGCAAATTTCCTTCCAACCCTTGGAATCTCGACAAGCAACTTCCCCTGTTAGTTATTCCTTTTCTACCAACATAAGCATAATCAATTAAATATATTTTTTATTTTATACATATTTATTTTATTAACTAACCTTTAAAATAAACTCTATGAGATAAATATGTTTTACAAATAAAAATACAATGTAATCATAATTATAAAATTTATATTGCATTTAAGTCGTCGTCGTCGTCATCATCATCACACCCAGTCTGAAGTCCCGTAATAAAGCGAGGTCTGGAGATATCTGATAGTACGTAGCCTTACCTCTACATAGTAGAGAGATTGTTTCCGGTAGACCCACAATGCAGATGTGACAATAAAGGAGTGAAGCAGGTTAAAGCGTAAATAAGTAAAACTTGCACGCTAAAGGATTACGTAAATAACATTACAATAAATACATAAATAAATAAAAATAAAATAACCAAAGGATATACCTGATATGGTGTCCAGATCTGCTAGTACTTGAAAACTAAAAAATAAACAAAAGATATACCTGATATGGTGTCTAGATCTGCTGGTACTTAATAAGTTGCCAAGTCTGACTCTTCTTGTCTCTAGTCAAGCTAGGAGTCCTTGCTCAGAAACCCAGAGGGTATGACAATCCTACGGTTTCATACGACCTTGCGAGATCTTTCCCTATACACCTATCTTGAAAAGCCAAGTTGTAGGCCCGAAAGCCTTGTCCAAGCCTTACCACTAAAAAAGACAGAAAGGACATAGGATTGTTGGTCTTCCTACGTAGCGCGAGCGTTAAAGTAGGCCTCTTTTGATAACTTAATCAACTGTTTTGGTGCACGTTAAAGATTATCCTTTATCCTTATCCGATCATGCCAGAG
Source organism: Erythroxylum baracoense (assembly GCA_025629805.1). Classification (NCBI taxonomy): domain Eukaryota; kingdom Viridiplantae; phylum Streptophyta; class Magnoliopsida; order Malpighiales; family Erythroxylaceae; genus Erythroxylum; species Erythroxylum baracoense. The sequence goes on from JAOTAY010000001.1 coordinate 23,576,008, forward strand.
TTTTCTATTTCTAGCCACTACCTCAATAAGGGCCAAGTCTGACATATCTTTCTTGATCACTTCCTTCCAGTTCTTATATGGCCTCCCTTTTTACTTCTTATAGTCACTAAGGGTTATTTTCTCACAGCTACGTACCGAAACATCAGAGCGCCTCATGCACATATGCCCAAACTACCTAAGCCTGGTCTCTCTCAACTTGTCAGCAATACTAGCCACCTGTAGTATGTTTCTCACCACATGATTTCGAACTTTATCTCTTTTGGTAATGTCACACATCCACCGAAGCATACGGATTTCGGATACCAACAACTGTCTTGTATGTCTACGTTCGACGGGCTAACACTCTGCCCCATATAACATGGTTGGCCGAATCATCATTTTATAAAACTTCCCTTTGAGTTTTAAAGGAATATTGCATTTAAGTATTATCCTTAAATTATTCTTAATCGTAACTTTATTAAAGTTAGATATTATAGATAGAAAAGAATAACAATTGTTATGTTTTTTCCTTAAAAAAGTAGAAATCAATCTCATAAATTAAAGTATGTAAATACTTAAGTGAGTATTTGTTAAATAATAAGTGCAATGAACTAATTTAATGTGAGAGTTTATTGAAAAGATTACTTGTATATCTATAAAATTTATTATTGTGATGAATGTAACAGAAAAATGGAGCACAAAGGTGACAAACGGCTCAAATATTTTATTGAATAGAAGCAGCCTTATATAGGCTCAAAGTATAGCAAGAGGAAGGTTTGTTACAACAAATTTTGTAACAGAAAGGAAATAAAAAAACAATAAAAAGGAAAAAGATAAGACAAGGTATTCGAGCAAGGCCCAAACAAAAGACAGAAAATACAAAATAAAGAACATAAGCCCAAAACCATGTAAAAGAAATTATGCTAAGGTTCCATCTCGTAATACACTGCCGCAAGCTAAGCAGTAGAGGTCAGAGACGACGCTGAGCTTGAGCAAGAGTGTATGAAAGTCGTGAGGAGGGAGAGCCTTTGTAAAGATATCCACAAGTTGAGCCTTTGAAGTGACAAGGAGTAGATGAAGGATGCGTTGTTAAAGTTTTTCACGAACGACATGGTAATCAATGTCGATGTACTTTGTCTGTTCATGAAAAATGGGATTCTTGGCAATATGGATGGCGGACCAGTTGTCACAATACAGATAATCCTACTGGGGGTGAGGCACGCCAAAGTCATGGAGGAGATACAACAACCGGTGTAACGCGCAGGTGGTGGTGGCAAGAGCACGATATTCGACCTTAGAAGAACTTTTGGAAACAGTGGCTTGTTTCTTCGATTTCCAAGAGACCAGAGAAGCGCCGAGGAAGATGTAGTAGCCTGCGAGAGTCAGGGCAAAGTCCCAAGTCAAAGTCGGAGATGCCATGAAGTTGGAGAGGGGAATCACTTGGGCGGTGCATGAATTGGGAAAGTTGCTGGGCGGTGAAAGAGATATCAGGGAGTGTGGTGGAGAGGTAGATTAATTTGCTGATGAGACAGTGGAAGTAGGTTTCATCAGGGAGGGGTTCACCGTCAGAGCTCAATGTGGTGTTGGACGCTAGAGGAGTGGATGCAGGTTTGGAAAGCAAAAAACTTGCGTCATGGAGGAGATCAATGGTGTATTTACGCTGATGAAGGTTAATCCCAGCTGAAGAGCGAGCTAATTCCAGTCCCAAAAAATATTTAGCAGGGCCTAAATCTTTTATTCGGAAGGCATCATTAAGAAGTTTTTTAGTGGCTTTGATGGGTGGCAAAGTATTACTGGCGAGGAGAACATCATCAACGTACACCAGTAGGATGATGAAGGTGTCCTGGAGATCCTTTCAAAAAATGGAGTGGTCAGATGTGGATTGGACAAATCTATCAAAGAGCAAGGCCGAGGTCAGTTTGGAGTGTCATTGATGACTGGACTACTTGAGGCCATAGATGCTCTTCTTAAGGTGACAAACCATATCTGGACGAGGAAGGACTAGACCTTGTGGAGGGACCATGTAGACTTCTTCAGGTAAGTCATCATGTAAGAAGGCGTTATCTATGTCTAATTGGTGGAGGAATCAATTTTGTGTTGCAGCGATAGCTAAGAGAAGTTTGATGGTTGTTGTTTTGACAACAGGGGAGAATGTGCCAGTATAGTTCAGGCCTTCCTGTTGAGTATAGCCTTTAGTGACGACCCTGCTCTTGCATCATTGAAGAGTGCCATCCAAATGAAATTTGTACTTGTGAACTCACTTGCAGGCAATGGGAACCTTTCCTAGAGATAAGAAAGTGAGATCCCAAGTGTCATTTTCTTGTAAAGCTTGTATTTCTGCATGTATAGCATCTCTCCACTCTTGATGTTGAACTGCTTGCTTGTAAGTAGTAGGCTCCTTAAGAGAAGAAACCTTAGCTGAAAAACATAATGTTGTGAACAGAGATGGTTATAGGAAAGGACAGAAGAGAGGGTATGAGGAGAGGTGCGGGAAAAGGTGGGGCAGTCATAGTCAACAAGATGAGAGGGAGGGTTTAGAAGACCTGGTGGAGTAACGGAGAGGGGGAGGTGAAGGTGATGTGGAAGAGGGAGTAGGAGAGAAAGAAGAAGAAGGACAAAAAGGAGAGGTTAAAGAATAAAAGGTGGTGTAGTACATGTAGGGAGAACAAGAGAGGGTAGGTTTGTTTCTAATGTGGAGGCAAGATATGGTGTTGGGCCTTGATTTTTTTTTATTTTAGTAAACATGATTTGAATGAATTTTGGTATTGTTAGATAAATTTTTTTTTTGATTGAGGTTAACTATTATGTCAAGTTTAGGAGGATTTAATTCATGGATTGATGGAATTAAGTGTGGATGTTGTAAGGTGCATAAGGGCATTTTTGGAAGATGACTTAAGGTTAAAAGAACCTAAGCTTATAAGGAAGGATAAAGTGGACTTTTAGCATTCATTAAGGGTAAAAAGGGAAGAGGAAAAT
>JAOTAY010000001.1:23617893-23633569 GCA_025629805.1 Erythroxylum baracoense
TTTTTATTAAATTGTTAAGTATTATTTTCACTCTTCCTAAGATTTTATTTAGAAAATACAATTTATTTCTTTTATTTAATATGATCCCACCACCAAACTTCTGTGTCCCTCATTATTATTATTATTACAAATAAATATCAAAAGGTGACACATCCGTACGAGGACTGGGGCCAACAGTCCCGGTGTGTACCTTGCGGTAAGGGGGCGCTACAAATAATATGCACAAATATAACTCAAACATCAACAATTCGCATCATCATAACTCAAACATCAACATTCTTCATTAACATAACTCAAATATCAACATTATGTATAAACATAAGTCAAATATCAACATTATGTATAAACATAAGTCAAACATCAACAATTCGCATAAACATAACTAAAATATCAACAATCCGCATAAACATAAGTCAAACATTATCAAACACTTAAAAAAAAAACTTTTTACATCTTTTTCTTTTAAGTATTGAAATTCCAATAAACATGTAAACTTTATTTACACATTCATTTATCCATTTTTTCAATTAAGTATTAAAATTGCATTAGACATGTAAACTTTGCAAAAAGAACATTACATCTTCCAACCTTCTTTGATTGCACCTATGTTTAATTTGAAAAACAACATTACACTATGTTAATTTGCAAAAAGAACTCCAACCTTCTAATACTAAATTTTAATAACCAAGCTTTTTCCAATAACTTTGAATATGATTTAGAATGTATTACTAAATTCGAATACTAATACTAAATTTAATTAAATAAAAACTTGAGCTCCCAATTACAATAATAAGTAACAAAGTAAATGGGCTTTGATTTAATCTACTTACAAAACAAATTACTTTGAAAGGTAATTCGTTCCCTATCAAAACAGAACATTAAAAGCCTATGATAACTTTCATCGAATCAAAACAACCAATGTTATCACTGAACAGAGAAGAATAAACACTAAAAAACTAATATAGCTTACCATTAATAAAGTTTTAACCACTTTGTCGTAATGATAGGCTCACGGTGGTTTGTGAGTGATGAAACTTTGACAGAGAGTGAGGAGTGAGAGAAGTATGATTTGAGAGTGACATTAGAGATTCAAAGTGAACTTTAGTCAAACATCTTATAGGCAGTAGTAAAACAAAGTTCCTAACACGTTTTCACGTTCAATCAACCCATTACATTACTGATAATATCTTATCTTCTTATATTATTTGATATTAGCTCCTTTCTTTTCAATTTATTTTAGTTCTTAACTATGAAAATTAATGTTTGTTTTATTTTAGGATATGAAAAGTGGAGATTGCATTAAATTGGAACTCTATTGATGATAATAATGAATTTTGGATGAAGTGAAGAGATTGTTGTGATGGATAAGGCTGATCACTTAAAGAGTTGGAGTTTAATTGGGAAACTTCTTCTTATCCCTATCATGTAGGAATTTGAATTTGAATTTGTGTTAGATGGATATCTTTGAAAGTTAGAATTAGATTAGGATTAGATCAGAAAACTCTATAAAAGGGACGTTCCTTACAACAGAAAGGGGTTCTCTCTTCTTACATTTTGTGCAATCCTTTATCTTTCTTATATTTTTGTTATTAGAGCAAAAGCCATGTGTGGCTAAACTCATTGTTTTGATTTAAGGTGATTTGATATTCTAGTTATAACCTTGTGAGGTTTTGTGTTTTTAATTTTTATTCATGTTTTAATTAAAGTATTTCTTGGTTCGAGTTCTCATATTTCATAAATGATTAATAGTTGGTTAATCTGAGAATTTAATTTAATTTTGATTATTCTATCGCTATCCAGGAATTTAATGATCCGTAATCGTCATGAATGATTGGTACAAGTAGCAAATATGTTGTTTATGAATTTCCATATTTAAGCTATGATAAATTAGAAAACTAAATTGAATAATTGCAGCTATCTCGATTGTTTAATTTAGGGTTAGTCTTTTTCACTAAACTTAGTGCTATCATTTGTTTGATATAGAATGCTATCACACCTAGTCAATGGATGATAAGTTTTAGTTTAGATGTTAGGTTTGAACCAATTAATTTAGGCATGTGACTTATTACTGCTATCCTAATATGTTTTGAACTAACTGCTTGAATCATGAAAATATTCTTTTTAGACCAATGATCAATGTTACAATTATATGAGATCGTTCCCTTGAATCGGAGCTTGGTAATCTTTACTTTCTCACTTTTATATTTAATTGATATAATTTGATTTCTTATTAATTTTGGTTAATCAGTTACTTAAACAAAACCCCTTTTAAATTTTATTATTTGAAATTAAGAAACTAGTGTTTAGTTCTCTAGAGATTCGACCTGGTTTCACGGCTACTACAAAATGTTTGGAGAATCAGAATTATTTTGGGGGCTTTGACAACTAGACCAAAATTTGGCGCCATTTTTGGGGAACTATTTTAATTTCTTAGTTTCTTTGTGTTTTTATTTTTACAATTATTACTATCGTCTTGTCTTGTATGACTTGTGCTTCTCAGATAGGTAAATTGCAATACAATCCTGAAATTGAGAAGATAACACATCGTTTGAGAAAAGAAACTAAGCAAGGAAATAGTCATTCACCTCTAGACGTGAAAGTTGAAGTAGATCTAACAATTGGTGAAGACGTTAATTTTCAAAAAGAGGACGAAAAGATGGCAAATCTCAACCTTAGAACGTTGCAGGAGTTAGCAGCACTGAATTTGAATCAACAACCTTTATGCATTCAATTTTCAGATGTTGAGGTGGATTTTGAATTGAAATCTAGTTTGATTTACTTACTGCCTATTTTTCGTGGTCTTACAGGTGAAGATCTGCATAAACACCTGAAGAAAATTTATGTTGTCTGTTCTGGAATGAATCCACAAGGGGTGAGAGTAGAACAAATTAATCTCAGGGCTTTTTCATTCTCATTAAAAGATAAGGAAAATGATTGACTACATTATCTTCCACCTAGCTCAGTGACAACATGGAACAAGAAGAAAAGAATATTTATGGAGAAGTTCTTTCTTGTATCAAAAGCAACGAATATAAAAAAAGGAGATATGTGAGATAAGACAAATTATAGGAGAAAAATTATATGAATATGGGGAAAGGTTTAAGAAGCTATATGCTAGCTGTCCATATCATCAGATTCCTGACCAACTCTTGATTCAATATTTTTATGAAGGACTATTGCCAATGGATCGAAGTATGGTCAATGCAGTTAGTAGAGGAACTTTGGTAAACCAAACACCTGAGGTGGCCAGATAGTTGATATTAAGTATAGTCAAAAATTCTCAATAATTTGGGACAAGGATGGATAAAACTATTAAATGTGTGAATGAGGTCAGTAACACACACCTTGAGGATAAAATTTCTAATTTAATTGCTCTAGTTCGTCAAATGGCTGTAAGTCAATTGGAATCGAAAAGAGTGTGCGGACTATGCTCATTCTCTGGACGTCCTACCAATATGTGCCCTATATTGCAACAAGACTCTCTTCAAGAAGCTAATGTGATAGGGAGTTTTCCTAGTCAACCTCAACGAAGGATGACCCATATTCCAATCACTATAATCTAGGATGGAGGGATCATCTAAACTTGAGCTATGGAAATTAAGGAGGGTAACAACGATATCAATCTCAAACTCCTATATATGCTCAACCTCAATCTTCAAATTCAGGTATATCTTTAGATGAAATTATTAAGGCACTTGCTAATAATACTTAACAATTTCAACAAGAAACAAGGGCAAGCATTCAAAACTTAGGAAATCAAATCACTCAATTAGCTACCTCGTTAAGTAAATTAGAAGCATAAGCATTAAGAAAATTATCTTTCCAAACGGTGGTGAATCCTAAGGAGAATGTGAGTGCAATGACTTTGAGAAGTGGTAAGGAAATTTAGTCTGGAACTTCTTTACCAATGGAGGTAGAAAAGCACGATGAAGGAGAAAAAGAAGGAAGAAGTTCCAACTCAAGAATCAATAAAGGTAAGAAATGATTTATCTTCATCAATATCAATTAATGGGTGTGTACCTCCTTTTCCTAGCAGGTTGGCTAAACCAAAAGAAGGTGAGCATGAAAGAGAGATCCTAGGAACCTTTTAAAAGGTTGAAATCAATATACCGCTTCTTAAAGCCATCAAGCAAGTTTTGAAATATGCAAAATTTTTGAAGGAGCTGTGCACAAATAAAAGGAAGTTGAAAGAAAATGAGAGAATAATTTTGGGTAAAAATGTATCAACTGTGATAAATAGGAAATTACCGAAAAAATGCAAAGATCCAGACATGTTTACACTTATAAGTGTTATTGGTAATAAGCAAATTGAAAGTGCCATACTAGAATTAGGTGCATCTATTGATGTCATGCCATATTCAATTTATTAAGCTTTAAATATGAATTCTTTGCAAGAAACTAGTGTGATTATTCAACTAGCTGATTATTCGTATATGCATCCTAATAGTGTTATAAAAGATGTTTTAGTCTAAATTAACGGTTTGGTATTTTCATTGGATTTACATCTCAAAAATGGATGAAGATTATGTTGAACATTCAGCTTTGATTTTGTTGGGTAGGTCATATATAAAGACGACCAAGACAAAAATCGATGTGGATAAGGGTACTCTTTTTGTTGAATTTGATGGAGAGATAGTGAACTTTAATATTTTTAAAACAATGAAGCACCCGAATGATTTTCAATCTGTCTATCATATGGATATTATGGAATTATTTGTGCAGGATATGTTTAAGGAAGAAAGTGATGAAGATGAGTTAGAACTTAAAACTAAATCGGAAGTGAACGAGTAAGTTGATGAAACTTGTGAAGTTGTAGTACCATTGTTAGCAATGCTAATAGATTCAAAAACTTTGAATGATGAACTTACTATAACTCACAAGAAAATCTTACCTTTTATTTTGCAAGTTTTGAAGATAGAATTGAAGGGGTTACTTGATCGCTTAAAGTATGTCTTTTTAGGTGATGGAAAGTCAATACTTACAATTATTTCAAAAAGGTTGACTAAAGAGCAAGAGGAAGGGCTAGTAACATTACTGAAGGAGTACAAAACTGTAATTACATAGAAGTTAGAGAGAAAAAAGCCACGTCGAGCATAATGACGTAAACAATTGCGCTTTTTGGGAGACAACTCAAAATATGATAGTTTTATTTTATTTTGTTTTAGTTCTATAGAGTTTACATTTATTTGCTTTTGAAACATAATTTATTGGTTTTAAAAAAAGTCTTAAAATTTCAGACTAATAAATCTAATAAGGCGAAATCTCACCTTATGTGATTTAGTGTTTTGAAGTGTAAACCTTAAAATTCCAGACTACTAGATTTCATAAAGCGAGATCTCACCTTGTGTAACTTAGTGATATGGAATTCCAGACTACTGAATCTCATAAGGCGAGATCTCGTCTTATATGATTTAGTGTTTTGGAAATTTTTAAAAAATTAAAATATAAATTACTTAAATTTTTTAATCTCTTATTTAATTAATTATGTTATTTACTTAATTATTGTTTTAAAAAAACTAATCTTTTTTTTTTGCTTTTGCAGGAAATTTCAAAACATTAGCTAAGCCACATCTCACGCAGACCAGCTGCCTCTCTCCTCACCCACACCACAACTCAACATTCCACCCACGCATCAGTAGCAAACACAAACCAACATTGCAGGAACTCTACCCAAGCCATATAACACCCACACAACCAGCGCACACCCAGACCACACCACAGTGACGCAACACAGCATCCACCTTACAAACCTCCAACACACTGGTAGCTCTACTACATATTCAGTAGCAGCGCCTAATAACGCAGACCCAGCCTCCTCACTCAACCAACACCACTCCACCCACGCAAAGCACACTTGTGTTTTGCTTCCATAAACCCCCCTCCACGCATAGCACAACTGTGTTTTGTTTTAATTCCATAAACACCCAGTCAACCCACAACGCAAACAACACTCCTCCATCAACGTATAACACCAAGCCAATAGGATAGAGGTAGAAAATTCACGCGGCCAGTAACGACATATTATGGGACATTCTAAAGCTAACACCAAGACCGTAGCAAATGAAAAATCTCCTATAGACTCTGAAATCAGTTCCATAAAGAAGCATGTGTGGATAATGTTCAGATGCTCACAATTCAGGGGAGTCCTCTATATTTTATTTTTTTGGATTAATTTTTTCGAACTGTAAGTATCTTATGCATATATTAGGGACAATGTATGATTTAGATATGAGGGAGAAAATGTTTATATTATGATGAACGTTGTAATTTGTGCTTAGACTCATGATATGTTGATTTACATATTAATTATTCCTCATGATAGCTTCATAATTTTCTGATTGTTTATAAATAATCCTTAAGTTAGGATACATTTTCGGTTTAAGATCTAATGCATGAGAGAGACAAGTATGATTAGTGTTTTTGTTGAATTATTTCAAGTAACTCATTGATTTTGTCGAATGAAAAGTGTGCAAGACTTGATGCAGTTTTGATAACTACGTGAGCTTTGTGCTTAAGAGCATTCATTGTATATATGCTCATACATATTTTTCTGTTGTGTGTTATCAAATATAGCTTGTTTATGGTAAAACTTGCTTTTGAATACATGTGAGACCACATTTTGATGAATTTGTGTAAAGATGATGAGAGCATTTAGGATAACCATTTTTGACCTAAACAACCCTACCTTAGTTTTTATCCCTAGAAAAACAATTTGAGCCTACCCTTTCTTTTCTTACATAATAATCTTGTTACAAGCCAAATTTATCCTTTTTGTGGTTGATATCCTTAATGATTTTGAACCCCTAAATTAAAAGAATTATATCAGTTTATTTGCGTAGGATTTTGACTATTTTCGTTAACAGTAAATTAGATGATTCAAATTGCATTGTTTTGATTTTTTATAGAATGGAGGAGAAAATATATATATATAAACAAAAAAATCTCCTCTTTGATATTTTTGTTTAAAAAAAGAAAAAAAATAAAAAAATAAAATAAGAAAATAAGAAGAAAAAAGAAAAAGAGAAAAAAGAAAAGAAAAGAAAAGAAAAAGTGATTGAAAGAGATGATATTTGAATCAAGTGAATTTTGGTTTAAGTTGAAACTTGTGTGAATAAGTTTGTATGATTCCCTTCAATTTATTTAGCCAAAAAGCTTCTTCTTGTCATACCTTACCTAAGCCACGTTACAACCCTTATAAAGTCCCTTTGATTTATGCATTAAGTTCATTTTTTTTAATGGTGGAGATATGATTCTTGAGCAAGCTTATGAAATAACTTGCTATATTTTGATTTGAGAGCTTAATGAATCCTAAATACTTTGAGCGTATAGAGTGAAATCCTTGTGGGAGTGTCAAGTCTTGTTCATTTGATTTTGATGGAATCGATGAGATGTTATGTTTTAACAATGTGTCCTATGAGTGCTTATTCTCTCAATTGTTATTGTATCTTAACCCTTAAATGTGAATTAGCTTTTGGATATTTCTGGATAACATGAAAGGAGATAAGAAGTTATTATGAAGATGATTAACATATTGAATTGATGTATGCTTGAGGACAAGTAAAAGTCTAGTGTGGGGGAATTTGATAAGATCTTATCTTAGTATATTATTTGATATTATCTCCTTTATTTTCGATTTATTTTGGTGCTTAAATATGAAAATTAATGTTTGTTTTGTTTTAGGAGAAGAAAAGTGGAGATTGCATTAAATTGAGACTTTATTGATTATAATCATGAATTTTGGATGAAGTGAAGAGATTGTTGCGATGTATAAGGCTGATCACTTGAAGAGTTGGAGTTTAACTGGAAAACTTCTTCTTATTCCTATCATGTAGGAATTTTAATTTGAATTTGTTTTAGATAAACATCTTTGAAAGTTAGAATTAGATTAGGATTAAATCAGAAAACTCTATAAAAGGGACGATCCTCACAACAGAAATGGGTTCTCTCTTCTTATTTTTTTCGTAATCCTTTATCTTTTTCTATTTATGTTATTAAAGCAAAAGTCATGTGTGGCTAAACTCATCGTTCTAATTTAAGGGGATTTGATATTCTAGTTATAACCTTGTGAGGTTTTGTGTTCTTAACTTTTATTCATGTTTTTTAATTCAAGTATTTCTTGCTTTGAGTTCTCATATTTCATAAATGATTAATATTTGATTAATCTGACAATTTAATTTAATATTAATTATTCTATCACTATCCAAGAATTCAATGATTCGTAATTGTCATGAAGGATTGGTACAAGTATCAAATAGGTTATTTATGAATTTCAATATTTAACTTATGACAAATAAGAAAACTAAATTGAATAATTGCAGCTATCTCGATTGTTTAATTTAGGGTTAGTCTTTTTCACTAAGCTTAGTGCTATCATTTATTTGATATAGAATGCTATCACACCCAATCAATGGATGAAAAGTTTTGGTTTGGATGTTGGGTTTGAACTAATTAATTTAGAAAATTTTGATTCTTATTATGACTATCCTAATATGTTTTGGGCTAACTGCTTTAATCGTGAAAATATTCTTTTTAGACCAATGATCAATGTTACAATTAGATGAGATCTTTCCCTTAGATCAGAGCTTGGTAATCTTGACTTGATCACTTCTATATTAGTTTATTTAATTTGATTTTTTATTAATTTTAATTAATCAGTTACTTAAACAAAACCCCCTTTTAAATTTTATTACTTGAAATTAATAAACTAGTATTTAATTCTCTAAGGATTTGACCTGGTTTCATAACTTCTACAAAAAAGGTTGGAGAATTATAATTATTTTGGAGACTAAGAATATGTCTCTTGAAGTTGAGTATAAGAAAAAGGTTTCTGAAAAGGAAGTGCTGGAAGAAAGGGTAGTTAAGTTAGAAAATATGCTACTAAAAATGATTATGATAAGGTAAGACAGTCAGAAGAAAAAGTTGCCACCTTAGAACTTGAAAAGGAGAAAAGTGTTGGAAAGATCTTATCTCTAGCGAAAGATCTGGAAAATTTCGTTAATGGAAGGAAGAATCTTCATGCGTTGTTTAGTAGTGGCAAATGTATTTTAAGGCCAAAATAGAATATAGTGAAAAATAACAATATCAGGCCATACAAAAACTTCTTTGTTAAATCCAGCAACAGCTATAGACAAGACAGCAGGAACTTGCTAAGTGACAAAAATCATAACAATTATCATTTCTCTGTTTTGTGCGATTACTGTGGTAAACATGGTCTTATTAGTTATTCTTGTAATTTTCGTAAAAAGAAATTATCTCAAATGTATGTTTGGAGACCGAAAGGTCAAACTATTAACCTGAAAGGACCCAGAAAAATTTGGGTACCTAAAATGAGATAATGCTTTTTGCAGATATGTTTCAAAACAAAGACAAGGGAGAATCAATGGATAGTTGATAGTGATTGTTCGAGACACATGACAGGTGAAATATTACACTTCAAATACGTTGAAAGAAAAGACGGAGGCAATGTTGTCTTTGCAGACAAAAATAAATCAAAGGTCACCGGAATTTTAAAATTGGTAATTCTAACTCTACCTCTATTGATAACGTTCTCTTTATTGATAGTTTAAAACATAAACTATTGAGTGTGAATCAACTACGTGTTTATTGGTCTTAGAAATCAGAATATATATTGTGCTCAATTGGAAGATATGTCCTCACAAAGTGTTAAATGTTTTGTCTCTCTAGAAAATAATTTATTTATCAGGCACGGGAGATTCAGATATGCTAGTATGAGCATTCTATTAAAATTGTCTAAAAATGAGTTAGTAAGAGGATTGCCGAATTTGAAATTTAAGAGTAATCAGGTTTATGATGCTTGTTTAAAAGGTAAACAACTCATAAGCAACTTTCCCCCTAAAAATATTATGTCTACTAACTAACCACTTGACCTTGTCCATCAGATGAAGCTATTTTCTTGGGCTACAGTATCGCTAGTAAATGGTTCAGAGTATATAATAAAAGAACAAAGAAGATAGAAGAATCGATACATGTGGTATTTGATGAAACACTACCTTCGACAATAACAACTGAACCAAAATACATCGAATCAAGAATCAACCTAGGAACTACCAATTGTGAGAGAGGGGGTTTTAATCCGATTTTAATGAAAATCTAATTGATTATGAAATTATCGAATTATCGAGTCTAGACGGTCCTAGGGTGGATTACTCTATCTCGAGTTATAATCTTAACCCTAATTAATAATCCCTAATTAGATTATGGAATTACAATCTCTTAATTTACAATTTACCCAAAATCTAATTTAGTTCTGAAATTGTCTAATAACCTACTGAAACCTATGCATGATCTCTCGCTACATAAATTTAACGGTTTGATTCAATTCTTTATCTATCAAACTACCTAACTCTCTTTAGCCCAATTTGATGATATTCACTCAGTTCACCCTCTCAGTTTGTTACCGAATTATTAAGAACAGAAATTGAATCACAAATAACTCAATAAAATCGCAATAAATCAAATTTCATTAATATCAAAGACAAATCTCGAAGGTGAGTTTAGATAATATCCTTAACATTCAATAACTTATCATCTACGGCTATCTCAAATTCTATACAATTATAAAAATGAAATAAACCAGAAATAGTTCGGAATCGATGATGATGGAGGCAGCGACGGCGGGAAACCACCTGCTTTGGGAAGTACTTCTCGTCAAGCTTCTTCTCTGTGTTTCTCTTCCTTCGTCTCCTTCCTCAAATCTTTCGATAAGCTCTCAAGGGTTTCGAAATTTGGCTGATGCAAAAAGCTCTCTCTTTCTGTTCTTGTTGGTCTATTTATGTTCATTTGTGTTTAGGGTTGAACTAAGGTTTTTCCAAGGTCCGAAAGGTCCAAAAAATCCTTCGAAACATGAAGTTTAGAAGTGGTTGTGCATCTGTCGATGCAGGCCATAATCGTGATCTTTGTCATGCCTTACTGTCATGATCGTGCATTATCAGGCCATGATCATGGGCCATTATTTCAGCTCAAATGCCTTCCAAAACTCCTCTGTTCTTCGATATTGACCCTGAAATACTAACAAACAGATCACGGTACCTCATAAACATAATATTTAAGCTCAAAAGCTTATACTAACCCCTAAAACACTTAAAACACAAATAATTAACAAAATAACAAAGGCCTAACCTAAACATATACTAATTGATTGAATTAATAGCTAAACACATATCAAACTATGCCCTAAAACATGATGCAATTTACACTTATCAAACATCTCCACACTTAAACGTTTGCTTGTCCTCAAGCAAACAGAATAACAAACAACAAACAACACAAAGCACAAAACACACAGTGCAACAAATGAGGCAACGACTTCAACTTCACAAAATAATTTAACTCTAAACATAATCATTCAAGTTGTTCCAAATTATTAACATGTGAAATCTGTGTCTAAGCACCTTGGACTCAATATACAAACTAATCAAAATTTTAATATTGAGTTTATTCACCCGTATCACTTGCACACACACATTGATAATCATTCAGTCAAAAGAAAAGTGTAGCTATTCCTTAGTAGGTTTTCAAGAAAAATCAAGCTACTAACAAGTTTGGTAGGTTTTTTTTTGTAAACATTCTTTTTGTTGATTTTCTTTAAGGACATGAACCTAGTCTTTTATGCGGAGGCAAACATTTGTGATGAATGTCGATCCGGTTACTCAACTAAGTCATGTTGTTATTAAGCTATTTGGTTGGAATGTCATTGTAGCCTTTTTACACGAAGGTACATATTTGTGATGCGTGTCGATCCAGTTACTTAGTTACATCACATTCTCAACTGGTTACTAGCTTTATTCATAACCAAAAGGTCAACATAATAGTTATTTTAGTTAAAAATTATACAACTATTTTTTAAAACAAAAATTTGCCTACCTTATATCTTTTACTAATCATTCTTATGAAAATGTAATAATAATGCCACTTATTTGATTAGCCTAAAATTATAAATGAGTATGGCAAATTCCTAGGGTGAATGGACTAACATCATATCCTAATTAACTAGCATATTTAACCCTAAGTAACTTAGGTCATTAATTTCACAAGCTAATAAATCTTCAAAACATAAAAGGTTACGTTTAAGGCTAAATCTATCCTGTTAAGCTCTAGCCATTGATGCATTCACACAATTCAGTTCATGCAACCTAAACAAACTATCATACAAAATGCAAAATTCACACTCAAGGTAAAAACACACAACCCAAACTTAAACATTTGCTTAAACTTAAGGTAAACTTCATGCAACCTCAACAAACTATCATACAAAATGCAAAATTCACACTTAAGGTAAAAACACACAACCCTCCCCACACTTAAACAACACATTGTCCTCAATGTGAGAAGGTTACACAAACACACATAGGGGAAATAAACACAATATATAAAAAACAAAAGAAGAAAATACTAACAAAAATGAAAAGAAAAGGGTTAGAACACGAAACCGTCATGTTGACTGAGGTACTGATGGTGATGGAGGCAAAGATCCCTTGTGTTTGATGCCCATGATTACTGCCCTATCTTATACTTGCTTCAAAAAAAGAGTAAGAGAGTTAGCACTCTAGAACATTCCAAATTATTAAGAACTTATTTTGAAATTTAAAACAAATCTAACTACACAATAATTTAAACCTTACTACTAAATGTGCTAATTTATGGTCATTAGCTTGACCTTAATCCCTTAAAACTCAGCCAGGATCAATTATGAGCGGCTTGCTTCCAACCTTCTCTTAGTTTTGTAGCCTATGAGTAAGCTACAAATTGTCAAATGATTAGAAGGACAATATTAATAAAGTTGAGAAAACCAATTAAGCTCAGTAATGTCCTTTTTTCTAAAAAACTGTCAATGAAATAGGTAATAACAAAACTCCCTAAATCTTCCATCGAATCCAACAATTTGTCCTGTAAGAAGGTGAGTGTCTCTCTTTCTTCAGTAATCACCATTGTCTCCTCTGCTTCTTCTGCTTCATGAACAGAGACTTTCTTAGTTTCTTCAAACTCGATGTCTATTGTCATCTGTTCTTCGTCCTCTTGTTCTTCAAAAGATTTAGACACATCAATTATCCTGAATGAGCTATTAACCTTCGGATACTTAATTACATCATTTAAGTTGAATGTCATTTGATCATCATCAATCCAAAAAATAGGGTTCTCTTTATGGACTTCTATCAATGATTTTTAGATGTTCAAATATGGTATATTAAGAATTGGTGAATAAAAGGGAGGGTTGGCATTCTTTTCTTCATACACTTTCGTTGTCTCTGGGTTTTCAATAAGGTAGGGTTTAGTTGGGTTTTCCACTGGTCCTTCTGACTCTCCCCCATTCTTAGGTGCGATAGCCTCATATTGCTCTTTCTGATGTATTTCCATATTATTTAGAGCCTCATATTGCTCACTCGAATCTCTAAGTTGTGAATAAACAAGGTATGATTTTCTGTTACTTGCTCAATTTGCTCTTCTAATCTCTTCTGTCCCTCTTCCATGTCCATGAGCTTATCCAGGATCTTGTCTAATTTAGTTGCTCAATTTGTTCTTCTAATCTCTTCTGTCCCTCTTCCATGTCCATGAGCTTATCCAGGATCTTGTCTAATTTAGAATCCCATGAACTGGACTCATCTTGTTGAATTCCTAATAGGCCTTGATGTTCTAAGTGAGTCTCCACATTATTGGATCAATATAAGTAGGGGCGGTTATTCCATCCCAGAGTGTAAATGGTCCAATAAGGATCATTATATCCCCAATCATACTATGCTTCATTGTAACTCTCAAAATTTCCTTGCTCCCTATAATATCTATCTTCCATCATTGTTCTTTCCATTTCTTCTTACAATCTAGCTCTTTATATGTCTCATTTCTCATTCTAAGATGTCTTGTTGTGTCTTTACTTTACACCCCAAAAATATTTTTTTAAAAAAACAAAAGATAGTAAAATAGCCTTAGACTAAAGAATTAAGTTAATCGTCTCCCTAACAATGGCGTCAAAAACTTGATCGCAAGGCTACATATACTAAGTTTTAATATTATTAACCTTGATATTTCCACAAGCTCACGGGTCATTTGGGTAGTATCTAAGGTATCGATCCCACGAGGAGGGTTAATCTAATCCTAAAATCTAAGGCTTCACTAAATTTTCTAGTAAATCAAAACAACAACTGATGGAGGGCCATCAAAGCTTGCTATTCAAGATGGCCTAGCTATGGGATTTCAAGAAAAGTCACAAGAAATGGAACAAGTTCAAGGAGCTGCAAGTGAGCCGAATGAAGTTATAGAGGAAGCAGAAATTGGGCCGAATGAAGTTCTTACAATTCCAAGTCCTTTTGAAACTATTTCGAGACTTCAAAATGTGTGTCTATGGACTTGATGAGCATGAGGTAGAATTCCAAGCTTAGCAGAATTTTTAAGACATTTATTTTCATTGGTTTTGTTCCAATTTATTACTAGTTTTATTCTCTGTTAATAATGGTCCAGATTAGTGTATTTGGTCTGGTTTGAAGACTTTATCTTAGTTTGTTTTAGTTAGCTATTTTGTGAGACTTTATTACAACTTTTATTTTTGTTTTAAAGAGCTGAAACTGCAGATTAGGAATATGAGAAGCCGATTCTTGTAGCTGCCTAAAAATTTCCTAGTTTAGCTCTTTGTTTTCCTATTGGGAATCATTCAGAAAAATATATATGATAAAGAGTGAGGTTTTCTCTCAATTTGGAAAGAGATTGTCTGGGTTTTGATTGTTTCTTCAAAGAACAATAGTTGAGTTTATTTGTTTTTCGAAAACATTAAACTTTGTTCATTATTCCGTTTAATTTGATCGCTAAAATTCTATCTGACCAGTTATACGAGAAAATTCATAACTTTTTGTGTGATTGTCCGATTTAGGTGATTCTAAAGCCATAGCGTTGTTCACTTCTTAAATCTCTAGAAGGGTTTTCTACCCAGTTTGAACTCCAGCCTTCTCAAAATTTCCAGTTTTCCCATCTATCACCAACCAACCGCCCTGCCAGACATGTATTCAGGAAAACCAACTTAACTCGACCGTCCCTTATCCATTTGACCTGATTCTTGATTCTAAATTGTGGTTCACAAAATGTTCTACAACTTTGCTTCTTTTCTAGAAACCAAATTCCTAGTAAATTAATCCAGAAACGCCTTCAAAATTCCTTGTTCCAGTTTTACCCGTTAAACACCAAATTGCACAAAACTTTTCCAATAACCACCAAACCCTATTCCGATCACTTTCAGGCCATTCCTCCATCATTTTGGTATCAGAGCCAAGCTTTCGAGATGTGATTTTGACCTCCAACCATGTCAGGTCCGACTCCAAAAAACCTGGAGAAGCTTTTCGCTAAACTCAACTAGTTGAGTCTCAAGATTGATAGGTGTGATGCTACCCACCTTGAGTTTGAGGCCATGAAGAATAAAGAGGCTGCTTTTGCTCCCTTGGGAACATTTGAGGCACCAGGAGACACTTCCTAAGTCACTCAGTCCCGAGATGATGAGTTTGATGATGACATAAGCCATCTAAAGAATTCTGGTCGTGATGAATTGAGATTAGGTGGAAATGGCACAAGAGGGAGAGGGAGAGGCCATTATGGTGCAGGTCGTATAGGACCTGTTAGGAATGTGTTTCAACCTAGAATTGATAGGAATGACCGAAATGATGATATGTTTAATTTC
>JAOTAY010000001.1:23633669-23657344 GCA_025629805.1 Erythroxylum baracoense
GCTTTTATTCATTATGCATGTTCTCAACCTGCATATATGGATGGCCTAAAGATCAGATGTCCATGTAAAAAGTGCAATCGTTTCCTTCCTATTGATGAAGTGATTGGGCATTGGTTGAGAAAAGGGTTTGTTCCAAATTATTTTGAGTGGACACGACATAGGTAGCCATTGATTTATAGCATTCAAGGGGTAATGAAGTAAAATCGTTAGTGAATGTGGATGAGTTTAAAGGGGGATTGGATTTAGAACAAATAATATGGGCGCAACTAAAAATCCTCACATACAAATGGTTTATGATGCAGCTAGTTATACCTTTTACGAAAATATAGAAAATCTTGAAGAAGAACCAAACCCATATGCAAAACAATTTTTTGACTTACCATACTTAGCTGACCAAGAATTATGGCCAAATTATGATACAATAACTCAATTGTCTTCAATTGCTCAGATATTGAACATAAAGTCTGAAGGGCACAATTCTGATCGTAGTTTTAATAAAATTATTGGATGGCATATGAATCATTGCCTCCTGATCATACAATGGTTGATAGTTTTTATAATATGAAGAAATTTATTAAGGGTCTTAGTTTGCCTATTGAAAAGAATAATTATTGCAAATTGTGATATATGTTGTATTGGGGAGATGATGAGAAATTATAAGAGCGCAAATTTTGTGGTCAATCTAGGTTCAAGTCTAGAAAGTTTTCTATGAAATAGAAATTAGTACCCTGGAAATAGATGTATTATTTCCTGCTAACTCCGAGACTTCAAAGACTATATACTTCTGATGTTACTGCATTTCACATGAGATGGCATAATGAACATGAACAGGAAGATGGAATAATTAGTCATCCATTGGATGCATTGGCATGGAAACATTTCAATAACACCTATTATGAGTTTGCAGCTAAAAGTCGAAATCTTAGGTTGGGATGGTCGACGAATGGAATCCAACCTTTTGGTCAATCTATCTAACAATATTTATTATATCCAATCAGAATTACTCCTTATAATTTTTCTCCGTGGATGTGTATGAATGAGGAATATATGTTCTTGACAGTGATTGAAGCATAAAATTGATGTATTTTTACAACCATTGATATCTAAATTGTAGCATCTTTGAAAATATGTTGTTGAGACATATGATGTGGCTCTGAAACAAAATTTTATATTGAGAGCAGCTTTGATGTGGATCATTAGTGATTTTCTAGCATATGCTATTTTGTTTGGATGGAGCACAACAAAGAAATTGGCTTATCCTTATTGTGGCAATGATTATGATGCATTTTATCTTCCAAACGAGGGCAAAACATGTTAGTTTGACAACTACAGTAAATTTCTTTTTCCAGATCATCCATTTAGAAGCAATAAATAAAAGTTCATTAAGAATAGGATGGTAAAAACACCTCCTCCCCTCACAAAGCTGGTGAAGAGATATTGAAGGAGATTGATAAATTAGGGATTCTGAAAGTTACAGAATTTGAAGATGATGATGTCAATACAAGCATTAGTAAAAACTTTAGTTGGAGAAAACGAAACATGTTTTGTGATTTTCCATCTTAGAAAACTAATTTGACACGTCATAATCTAGATGTGATGCATATTGAAGAAAATATTTTTGACAATTTGTTTAATACCATAATGAACATTGAAGGAAGGACAAAAGACAATGCAAAATCACGAGCTGATTTGAAACTTTTTTTGTAGAAGGAATGAGTTAGATAAAGATCTTTACACTGGTAAATATCCGAAAGCATGTTTCACTTTGGACAAAAAACAAAAGGAAATTTTTGTGAATAGTTGAAAAGTCTAAAGTTTCTCGATGGTTATGTTTCAAACTTAGCAAGGTGTGTGGATATGAAGAAGTACAAATTATTTGGGATAAAAAGTTATAATTCTCAAGTGTTTATGCAAAGGCTAATTCCAATTACATTTCGGGAGGTGTTACCAAATAAGGTTTGGGAAGTTATAACAGAGTTAAGTTTTTTTAAAAGCTTAACATCATCTAAAATAAAGTTGACTGAAATGGAAAAATTAGAAAGGGAAATTACAGTAACTTTGTGCAAATTAAAAGGAATTTTCCCTTTAAGCTTATTTGACTATATGGAGCATCTACCTATACATTTAGCACATGAGGCTAAACTTACCGGTCCAATTCAATATCGATGGATGTATCAGAGGTAATTCAACAAAATATTTAAATAGAAGTAATAACATGTTTAAATAACCCTATTTGCTAATAACCCTATTTGCTAATATAGGTATTTGCATCACTTGAAGAAAAATGTCAAAAACATGGCCAGAGTTGAAGCTTCGATATGTAATGCTTATTTAGTGGAGGAAGTAAGTACATTTTGTTCACATTATTTTAAGTCACATGTTTACACAAGTTCCTCGTAATGACGATGGGGGAGGAACGGGTGATGCTGATGGTAACTTATCCATTTTCACATATCCTGGAGGAACATATGGACGTTTAATAAGAAGAATGTTAACAGAGGAAGAAATAGCGACTGCCATGGTTACATTTTATTGAACTTTCAAGAAGTTCAACCTTTCATGCAGTAAGTTGAAATTGATTATTTGGTAATGTTATTCACAACTGAAATACATAATAATGTTTTTAGATTACACGAGCAACGGTTACGCGAGCTAATTCCTAAGAAAACATAGGATGATATCAATAAAGAAGTTGGAAGATACTTTCCTCGATAGTTCGAGAAATATGTAAGTTTTCACTTACAATTATTGAAATGATTGAATTATAAGATTAAAGTGTTCTAATGACATTATAAAGTTTAATATGATAATTTCTTTTATGTAGGCCTTAGAAAATCTAATAGAGAACAAGTTCATATGTGATCTAACAAAAGGACCTTTGCGAACTGTTAAATCGTATCTGGTGTATTTCGTTAATGGATACAAATATCATAAAGAATATCATGGTCATAGTATGGCAACAGTAAATAGTGGATTTTGCATACAGGGAGAATTGATGGATTACTATGGTAAAATTATTGAGATACTTGAAATTGAGTACCCTACATTACCAATAAAGTGGAGTGTGATATTTAAGTGTGACTGCTTTGATCCAACACTTAATGTGGTACAAAAGTGCATAGCCGATACAATCTGGTTAAAATCAACCAACGAATAAGATTTACATAATTTGAACCTTTCGTATTAGCAATGAAAGCGATCCAGGTGTATTATGTCCTTTTTCTCAGCTTACGACGAGATAAGTCAGATTAGTTGGCTATTTGCAAAGTTAAACTTAGAGGTATTTTTGAATCACATAGAAAAGGATAACAGAGAATTTAAAGTGGAGCCTTTCAGGAAGATGTTTATGAAATAAATGCATCTGTTAGATATGATAAGAGTGAACCTTTGAATGATCCAAATAATGAATAATTTGAAATTTCATCTGCAGAGGATGAGGAGGGTGATCGATCTGAAGGGGAGCCTGAGTTTGATTCTAAATCTTCAGAAAAGGAAGATGATGATGATTTTGATTTACAATTAAGTGCTGATAGCTATTAATTTGTGTTTGTAATAGAATATTATATTCAATAAATCAATTATTGAATTTTCAATATATTGTTATATATTGAATTGAAATTGTTATATTTCTGGAATATTCAATAAAATATGAATTTCAGGTAATATGACACCAAAGAGAAAAGGATATGATGCAACCAAGGTTCATACCATGATTTGGAGTCAGTTACTATCCAAATGAAGCGTCACATTCTGTAGATACAACCGAATCAAATGTTGTACCTCCAGTTACCACTTGTAAATGAGGTATCACCTTCTGTACTTGCTGCTAAACCATCCCATATACCGGCAGAGATATCAGGGGTAAACGATGCAAATGAAGGAGGCAGCCTCTAACCTGGAGCTGAGGGAGTTAATGGAAGAACGTACATCACAATTTTCGATAATTTGTAAGTAAAAATACATAAAACACCATATGTTTAAAATTAACTTATAGGTTTAAATTTAAAAATGATATAAAATTATTTGTTTTTATATTAGGTTGATTCCGTCTTGACCATGCTTAAGAAATATGACATCCAATTTCAAGGAGAAGATTGATCTTGGGGTTTATATATGGAAGAATATCTCTCAGGCGACAAAGGATTTTTATTATCAAGAGTTAGATAAGTACTTATCGTATGTTTTTTAAATATTGTAGGTTATAAGTACTTATCGTATGTTTTCCTATTTTTCAGAAAGAATTTTTTTGGGATTCTAAATTTGACGCCATTATTTATAAAGTATAGGAGAGACAAAATTGTACACGTTATAGAGACTTTGTTGGTGCGAAACACAAGACTGGTGTACGACCTCCTTATATTTCTGAACAAATATAGAGTCATTAGCAGCAGTGTTGGATATCACCCAAGGAAATGTCTATTTTAGAGCGTAATTCTACCAATGGACATTGAGGACTAGGGGGAGAGAATGTTCCCGTATATACTGGAGGATCTATTACCTACCACGAGCAGGCAGAGAGACTTGTAAGTATCTACAATTTACACTTATATTCTGATTTTTTTTACTTTGATGTATTTTAATTCAATTTGATGTGTGAATTTTTGAATGAAAATATATGTATTATGGAGAATGATAATATTATAAATGTCTAGTGCCATATATGGCTGTGTTGTTGAGTTGCTTTTTTTGTTCAACAAGGAGTAAATATCATAAAAATAGAGGAAACTCTGTCGAAATTTTTAAAAATTGTAGTTCATTTATAACAATTTATTTTGATGCAGGAAAAGTCCATGGGCATGAAGCCTACACCCCGTCAGTACTTTTTGCATACGCACACTAAGAAGCATGGCGGTGTAACCTTCGTTAACACCCAATGTAGAGAACTAAATATATGTGAAATTTATGCTTTAATATTAATGCTTAATAATGATCACTTATTAACATAAATATTGCCTTCTGATAAGAACAAAAACAAGAAAACATTCAACGACAGTCTCAACAGTCTGAAGATGTTGATGAGAGTCAAACCTATCTTCATGTAGTGGGTGGTAGGGACCATCGTGGAAGGATATTCGGCTTAGGTTCATTTGCGAACATATGTTATTCGTAATCCTCCACATCCAATACAGCAGCATCTAGTAAGCGGTTCATGTCCAATGAAGTCCATAAGCTTCAAAGCACAGTATAGACATTGGCAACTTAGTTGCAACAGTCGATAGAGTACATAACCCAGCTCCGTAATGAGGTGGATGAGTTGAAGGGGAGGGTCAACACCTCATCGCAGCAATAAAAGCATCTGCGTTCACTAAATGAATATCATAATTGTAGTCATTTTGTATGAATTAAATACTTATTATTATACAAAATAATTATTTTATTATCAATTAAGATAACTTTTTACTTTATATCATTAATCAACTTTCAGTTTTAACAAATCAAATTTAGAAACAAATTAAAATATTATCAACAGATAACAGATAACTGTATAAATTATGCATCAACCATAAGATTATCAAATAAAATTCAATACAGGGAAAAATTAAAAAAACTATTTTAGTAAATTTATCGACGGAAAAACAAAGTTCTTCGATAAAATCTAATGAATTTATTGATGGATAATTAAGTTACGTCAGTACAGTTAGTCATTAATTTACCTATGGAATAACCAAATCTACATAAACAATCTTTCCGTTGCTAAATTTACCGACAATTATTTTGTTAATTTAACAACGGGAAAAAAATATCCGTCAGTAAATTAGTGACGAAAAATATATGATTCGTTCAAATTATTACCTATGGCCATTTCTCCAACGCCTTGCTCCGTCGGTAAATTCCGTCACTAACTTAGCTTACCGACAGAATGTGTAGGTTTTCTATCGGTAATGTTCGTCGTTAAACTCCATTTTTCTTGTAATTTCCACTGGCAAACATAAACACATATCCAGATTTTGACTTTTATGAATCAACACAACCAGCGAAGTCTGAATCCAAGTAGCCAACTACTTCAAGATTGTCAGTTTGTCTATACATAAGCATGTAATCTTTTGTCCCTTGAAGGTAACTAATCACCTTTTTGGCAATTTTATACCTAGGTTACTCTAATATCTTCCTAACATTCTAACAACAAATGCAATGCTAGGTCTTTTACAAACTTGAGCATACATTAGGCTACCTCCTGCAGAAACATATGGAATATTTTTCATTTGTTCCTTTCAAGCTCATTTTTCAAGCACAGGTTCAAATTAAACTTATCACCCTTTATAATAAGTGTTATACTCGATGAATAATCTTTCATTTGAAATCTTTCTATAACCTTATTGATATAGGGTTCTTGGGATAGACCTAAAATGTATTGAGATATATCCCTATGGATCTTAATGCTAATGACATAAGATACCTTACCCATATCCTTCATATCAAAATTCTTAGAAAGAAATTGTTTCACCTCATATAGCAAACCTTTGTCATTAGTGGCAAGTAGAATATCATCCATATATAGAATAAGGAAACAAATTTTACTCCTACTAACTTTTTAATATATGCATTGATCCTTGATATTCTTTACAAAAACATATGAAGAGATGATATCAAGGAATTTCAAATACCATTGACAGGAGGTTTGTTTTAATCCATATGTGGATTTCTTAAGCTTACACAAGAAATGCTCACCATCACTAGAGGAGAATCCTTTGGTTGTTTTATATAAACTTCTTCCTCTAGATCTCCATTTAGGAACGTTGTTTTCACCTCCATTCGATGTAGTTCCATATTAAAATGGGCAACTAATGCCATAATTAGTCATAAGGTATCCTTCTTAGATACAGCAGAAAAAGTCTCTGTGCAATCGAGTCCTTCTTATTGAGTAAATCCTTTGGCAATAATTCTAGCTTTATATCTTTCAATGTTGCCTAATAAGTCCCTTTTTATCTTGAAGACCCATTTACATCCAATTTCCTTTGCACCATTAGGCAACTCGAAAAGATTCCACACTTTTTAGATTCCATGGAATTCATCTCTTCTACTATGGTATTGTACCACAATTGAGATTCATTCCAACTTATGGCTTGTGAAAACGTTTCAAGGTCATTTTCGATTCCAATATTATAGTCAACTTCTTGTAAATACATAATGTACTCACTAGGTATTGTTGATTTCTTCTCTCTAGTTTATCTTTCTAATGTTGTATTAGCGCCCTCTTATAGAGGAGCTTGTACAACTGGTTGCTCAATAACCTCTGGTGATTACTGAACAATCATATCTATAAATTGTCATCAACAACTTATGGAACTTCAATGATTGGTTGTTTAACACTCGTTTGACTTTAAGGATTCTATGAATAACAATTAATCTATTACTTGAAGTATGAGTTTGTATTTCATATTGATCCTTCTCAAGAACTATGTCCCAAGATTGATCACTCCCGCTGATCAAGTCATTCTCAAGAAACTTTGCATTTCTTGATTCCACAAACCTAGTACTATGAGATGGATAATAAAATCTATACTTTTTGGACCTTTCAGCATATCCAATGAAATAGCCACTTATAGTCCTTGGATCCATTTTCTTTTCTTGTGGATTATAAACTCTTACTTCAGACGGGCATCCCCAATTGTATATATATCGCAAACTCAGTTTCTAACCTTTCCATAACTCAAATGGTCTTTTTAAAACAATCTTGGTTGGAACTCAATTTAATATATACATTGTCATTTTAAGAGCTTCAGTCCATAAGAATTTAGGAAGTTTAGAGCTTCTAAGTATACTCCGCACAATCTCTAATAATGTTCGGTTTCTTCTTTCTGCTATACCATTTTGGTCTAGAGACCCAAGCATCATGTATTGAGAGCTATTATACCGTGCTCCTCAAGAGACTTCGCAAATGGACCAGGTGCTTGTCCATCCTCAGTGTATCTACCATAAAATTCTCCACCTCTATCTGATCTTTATTTGCTTACCGTATTATCTCTCTACTTCCGTTTTAAATACCTTAAAGGCATCTAATGCTTCGTTCTTCTTATGAAGCAAGTAAAGGTACATATATCGTGAGTAATCATTTATAAATGAGATGAAGTATTTATGACCGTACGAGTCCATTTTGGAATACAAATGTTTGTATGTATGATCTCTAATATGTCTAAATTCCTCTTGGCCCCTTTCTTTTTCATGTTGGTTTGCTTTCTTTTTTTGTAGTCCACACAAACATCAAAGTCAGTAAAATCTAGAGTATTAAGTAGTCCATCATTCACTAATTTTTTAATTCTTTGAAGGGAAATATGTCCCAATCTTCGATGCCATATTATAGAGGATTGTTCATTCATAACACATCTTTGAATACCAGCATTATTACAGATGCATTGTATTATAAAAAATATTTTCTTACAAATTAATTTGGAAAAAATTGTCAATCATTGTACCATTCCCAACAAGATTAGATCCATGATATAAACCAAATGATGTTTTTTGAAAAGTTAAAGGAATATCCCAAAGGTAAAATTCTAGAAACTAAAATCAAATTTCTAGAGAAACATGGAATATAAAATTTTCTTTCCAAATTTAAAACAAAATTAAAATTCAAAACTAATTTGCGTGTCCCAACTGCTTCGACAAGTGAAAGCATCTTGTTGCCTGAATAGATGCATTGTTTACTACCCACTGGCTTCCTGTGGTTTAGAAAACCCTACAAGGTATTGAAAATATGGATTGTAGAACCAAATCAATCTACCAAGTGCTGTGACAAATATCAACCATATTAGATTCATAACAAACAAGTGAGATTGAAATATCTTTCTTTATAAGCCAAGCCTTAAATTTGGCACAATCCTTCTTTATGTGTCTTTTCTTTTTGCAAAAGGGATACTTGGGATTAAAATCCTTTTTGATCTTAGAATGGACTAGTATTTTATCCTTTTCTTTTTGTCTCGCTTGCCCTCTATTCCTTCCTTTTGTGGCCATATATGCATTTTCACCCAATTCCATTTGAACACATATTGTCAGAAATTCATTGATGGACTATTTATCCTTATGTGTGTTTTAAGAGATTTTAAAGGGTCCATGTTGAGGTGGAAGGGAATTAAGTATATGATGCATAAAGAAAGACTAAGACATCTTCGCCTTAAGAGACTTTGACTGAGCCATAATGTCCCTCATTTGCATGATGTGCTCACGCACACCTCTAACACTTATGAGCTTCATTGATGATAACTTGGTTATTAAGGTGCTAGCTAAGGCCTTATCTGAAGACTCAAACTATTCATCAATAGCCTTTAGTAGATCCCTAACATGATCACACTCTCCAATAGAACCAAGAATACTAGCATAAATTTTGGTCTTTATGTACATCATGCTGAGGTGATTAGATCGCTCCCAACGTTTATAAAGAGCAATTTCAGCCTACGTGCTAGTTTTAGTAAGTGCAGATGATTCATCTTTCCGGATACCATAATCAAAGTCTATCTACCCTAATTGTAGGAGAATCCTCTCTTTCCATATTTTATAGTTATAAGCATTCAATTCGGGAATATCACATTCAATATAAGAAAAAATCACAAGTTTAATAATTGCACAAAATTTAATTAAACATGCTTATGTCACTAAATTTGTTAAAGTAAAGAAACATGTATCATGTTTTGCCAATGCTAAAACATGGAATCATATTTCAAATGTGAATCATATAACACTTAAAACTGCCTGTGGGCTAAGCTTTAATTAAACGATTCATACATAACCCTTATGATGAAACTATCAAATCATATTCTTTTTCTTAATAATTGCGGGTAAATTAAGAAAAAAGATAATTTATTATTCCATCCTAATTAACCATGCAAATATAATAAATCTTCATGTGGGATAAAAATTTATCATATTTGAATATGATTAATTACAATTGGTGTCATTTTACTAGATGTGATCCATGACACTTAATATATAATTTTCTTAATCAAATATGTCGTGGCTATTCTTTAACTAATTAAAATTATATTGATCATATGACAACTCATTTTATGCAAAATATTAATAATAAAGGTTCCACATAATCCTTTAAAAACTAATTAATCATGCATCAATATTATATATTTGCATGAATAAAATATATATGAATTTAAAATCAAACAATGCCTTAAATCATGCAATTAACAAAATTGGACTAATATGTCAAAGATGAAATATTTATGAACTATACTGTAAATAATACATTACACACTATCACCAAATTCTGCAGCGAAAAGCGTGTATGCACTAAAAGCATTTACTACCACCTTTGTCCACCTCTTGTTTGCTATTCTTTATAAGTATTAAACTTAAAGCTTTTCACTTATGGCTTACAAACTACAAGATTTTTCATTTTAAAACTCATGTAAAGCTTTCTAAGTGGGCCCCACGATAGACAAGATTCTCAGAATTCATGCAAAACAATTGTTTGTCTAGACTTCATGCAACAATAAAAGCAAATAATGGTAGGCCCTATGAAACAAATACAATTCAAAACTTTTGATAGTGGGTCCCATAAAAGTTTCTCTCTTAATTAATAAAAGTGAACAATGGTCAGATGGGTGCCTAGAATGAAAAACAAAGAGAAACTTATGTTCACCGTCTTCAACCTTCAGCTGGGTCAACTTGATTGGGATCCAACCCTTTTAAAAACCGAACTCTATCTTGGCTTCTAAAACACCATTTTTGATGATTCAAAAGTCATTTTAAACAAAATTGAATTTCTTTCAAATATGCAAAATCGATTTCACAATATAGTGACTTTAACAACATTAACATATATGCAATAGAAACATCACCCATTCATGTATAAAATCACAGAAATTTAGTTACATCAAGACAAAGGTAAATAAATGCTCTGATACCAATTGTTAGACATGAAAGGAAATGATATACATGTCTATTACGATAAAAAAATGGAAATGCAAAATTTAGATCTCATACCTCCTGTCATTGATGTTGGGAGATTCAATTGGGTGAGAGGGCTCTTCTAAGCTTTTAACAAGTTGCAATTAGATGGTGTGTGTAGAAAAATGCTAAACTTAGGGACCTAATACTGTTTCACAGATTTTATACTATATTGTCTTCCATTAAAACAACAGAAGGAGATCACGGTTCGTAGTTGAATGTTGTGAGGTTTCAAAAACAATAGATACGACCCATTAGAAGGAAACTGCTGGGTAACTAACGAAAAACATCTATACCCTCGATTGAACCTCTTATAATATCCACATAAACACTAGAAATCCTCTAAGTTGGTTTACATTTGTTTGTTGTGGCCATGCTGCCACTGCTGAAATTTTTTGAGGATATGTCGACACCTAATTTCTATATAATGTGTCTTAAATATTCCATTTGTGATACTCCAAAGAACACTTAGACATTTTCATATGTAATTTCTTCTTTTCTAATACCTTCAATGCCTAATGTAAAAGCCCCAAGTGTAATTCAAATGATCGACTATATACCAAGATATCACCAAAAAAACTAACATAGACCTTCACATATAAACTTTGAATATTTGATTCATTAAAATCTGGAATGTTGCTGGCACATTCGTCAACCTAAAAGGCATTACAAGAAAATCATAGTGGCCTTCGTGGGTTTTAAAAGCAATTTTGTAAATGTCATCTTTATGCACCTTTATTTGGCAATATCTCATCCTAAGATCCAACTTAGAGAAAAATTATGCACCACTTAGTTCATCAAACAAATCCTCTTCTAAAGGAATTGAAAATTTGTATTCAATGGTGCATTTATTAAAGGATCCATAATCCACATCAATGTTATGAATACCGTATGGGTACTAGTACCGAGTTTGGTTTTAGTACTGTACTATACCAATACTAGTTAATATAGAATACTATTTCGGATAATTTTTTAAATTTATATAATAGTCTCTAAATTTTTTTAAATTGCAAAATAGTCCTGGGGGGATACAAAATCAAATGTTGTCTCATTTAGCTACCTATGAAATAAACCAAAAACAAATGCTAAAGGATGGAACTTTGCAAGCTACTCACCATCAAGGCAGTTGAAATAATTATAGATAATCATGTGAAGAAGAAGAAGAACAAGATAACGTAGTTAGAGCAATGTCCTTAATTATAATAAATTCTTTAACTTTTTACTACTCAAAATGAATCTAAACAAGGAATCTTTAAGGTTATTGATCTTTTTCTTTAATAGCTTATTTTTATGCAACCATGCTTAAAGTAATTGGCAATGACCATACCCTTATATTCTATTAAGTTTTGGATATCACATTTTGAGTTCTTATTCACAATCATGAATGTATCAAGAACTTTTGAATTTTTCTATACTTGGAAGAATTTTCCTTTTCATATGCATGGCCTATTAGTAATATCATCATAAGACAAATCATCTTCATCATTATCATTAAAAAAGTTAAAGATAGAAGGTAGCTCATCCTCATTTTCCTTGAATCATATATGAACCACCTTACTATCTAATTCTATACTTTTAGAGTTGCTTTTATCATTCCATCTAGCCTCTAGTGATCTCTTCTTCCTTTGGTCCTTCATTTATTTCTTTTCACCCTATTCTTAATTGTAATTTATATTTGATAGAGTTCATTATAGGTCAAAAATTATTTAGACAACCATTAGTATATGTAAGACTAGTATGTGTAATATATCATGAACATTTTTGTATATTGAAATTTTAGATGGCACTTTTCTCTTTAGTGTAAAAAAAATATGCATTGTCATAATATTCAAATGAGTCTTCATCATTCATATTTCAGTTACTCTTCTCTAAAATATAAAATTAAAAAAACTCTTCAACTATAAAAATTTCATCCTAGTTCTTTAAAACAAGTATTCATTTTTATTAAATAATCAATTAATATTAATATCTTAACCCTTTTGACTAAAAAATGATGAAATTTTTGCCATAATAATCTTTGATAAAAAATCTCTAAAAATATATGTGCAATGAGACCTGCTCTATACTAATTGTTGATCCCTTAATGGTATATGAGAAGAAAGCGAATCATATATATTCAAATTTTCCCTATTGAAAGCTAATTAATTGCTAATTCTAATAATGGTTATACCAAACAAGCCTTGGTTTATGTCTACTCCATAAGTTTTAATTTGAAATTCACTATGATTTTATTTAATTTGTAAGAAGAATCCTTTCAAACATTTTCTTTAGGTCAAGAGGAATCCTTACACATTTTTCTTTAATACGGTGAAGAGGCTTTCTATAATCTTCTCTTCCAAGGATAAAGATGTAAACACTAAACAATTCAATTGAAATCTCAATCACTCAAATACAAATCAACAACTTCTTCCTTAGCTACACAATGCACTAAGGGCTCATATTGTGCTCTCTTACATATAAATGTAATGAAACTCTCTCAAAAGCTTCCCAAAATTCTCTCTATTGACAAAGATGGTTCCCATAAATAATATATGGTATATTTACGCTTAAAAACAACTATTGGATTCATTATTTTTAGGACACAATTAGCTAGTCGAATGTAGGCATTCGACTAGCTAATCTTGTTCTGGCTAGGGTATTGGCTGCCTGAATAATTTAACTAAATAGAATCTGTCATATCAATAACTTCAGAAACTTACCACCGGCTATCCAATCATATCATCTTAATAACTTTTAAAACTCCCACTAGCTATCCAATCATTACCCTCTAACTAATTAGTTGCAAACTTCCAATTTTCTAACACTTTTCTAGCTAGCTAAATTTTACCAAAATAAAAATTAAAAACTTCAATTCTTAAGTATTTTTAAAGATAAAAATACAACCTTTTATATAATTTTATTTAAAAACCATTTTTAAAGTTCCTTAAAAAAATTTTATGATCAACATTTTTCTTTAAAACCTTCCCAAAGTTTCTCTTGATTATAACAAAGTATTTGTAAGATGCCCTAATTATAGATCATCGTGTAAGGATTTATACCTTTAATTCATTGGAATGACAAAGATAAGATTATAAGAAACATTTTAATGAATGTTAAACATGGAATGACCTTAATCTTTATTATTCTTGGTCCACTTGACTTAAATTTCCTTCAAGCTCTCTTGAATTGTATTTGGCGCTCCACTATGCTCATTTTGATCATCTGATCACTTTTCCCTTCCATTTAACTTGATATTTCACCTTTTGCTTAAACCTTTGATAAATTAACTTAGTAATATCACCAAAGATAAAAAAAGAATAATACTAACAAGTTTTTTATTATAAAAACAATAGGTTATGGCCGTACTTGGTCAAAAATAATATTTATTTAGGGGTTTTTCCATTGCTACCTAATTTATTCCTTAAAAATTAGTATTAGACATCAGCTTTATTTTTGTTAACAAAATTATAGTAGAATAGAGTTTAATATTAACAAGTTTGAATATTCAATAAGTTTTTCTTTATGAAATGTTAAGATGAAAGCTATCACTATCAAGGAAGGAAAAGATGTTAGCTACCTTAAAAAGGATCAAAAGGCAGAGATGGATAATAAATCGTTCATAGCTATCCAATTATATTTTTTCAATAAAGTGCTCTAAAAGGTTATCCATGGAAGTACAACGACATCTTTGTAAAAGAAATTACAGTCACTATATAAGTTAATGAGCCATACTGGTAAGTTGATCATAAACAATATGTATACATGTTTTTAATGGAGAACAATACCATTAAAACTCATATTGGTAAATTTAATTCCATTTTAATCGATTTAAAAAGGGTTAATTACATAAAAAAGCCCAAAAGTTTGTCAATTTTTCAATTATAGCCTGAACTTTAAAATGTAGCAATAAAATGTCCAAACTTTCATTTTTTTTCAATTCTAGCACGAACTTCAAAAAATAGCAATAAAATGTTCAAACTTTCAAAAATTTTCAATTCTAATCTGACGTTAGTGTTTTCGTTAAGTTTAAAAATGATCTAAATTAGATTACGCAACCTCGATGACCTTACTGATGTAGTACGCTGTAAATGCTGTAATACGAGAGTAGTTTGGAGAGTCAGAAGAACAAACAGAAAAAAATAGCCAAGGGCATTAGGAGAACAACAGATAATGTCAGGCTAGAATTGAAGAAAATTGAAAGTTTAAACATTTTATTACCACTTTTTAAAATTTGGGCTAGAATTGAAAAAAATTGAAAGTTTCGGTATTTTATTGCTACTTTTTAAAGTTCAGGCTATAATTGAAAATTTGACAAAAGTTTGGGCATTTTTTAGCAATTACCCCATTAAAAAAATTTGGAGATTAAAATTAATAAGAAGGACTAAGCCGTACATTTATTACATTTATTACCAGCATCATACAAGTAATTTAGAGAATTATAGTTATGATAAGTACACCATCACTTTGAAAGATGTCCGTGAATATTTTACTTTTGAAAGATTTGATTGACAAATAATTTTATGATACTTTTAATGAAGACAGATCTAAGGGCTTGTTATTAAAAATATAATTAATAAAAAATTTCTAACATTTTAAAATCATATATGCAACCAAAATTTTGAAATAAGAATGTGACATATCATTATTATAAGAACAAAGAGTAGAGTTGATTGTTATAATTTTATAACTAAAATTGAAGGTGATGATAGCAAACCACTTAAAGTGATTGCTATAAAAAAGGAGTTAGCAAATGAAGTCTAGTCCTCTTCTTGAATTAATTTTAGACGTTGCTTATTCTTTCACATATGTTTGAATAGGAACTAGATTTCCACTTTTGAATTTATCAATAATGAAGTTTTATAGATAGGGAATAACCAATCTTGTCAAATTTCTGGTATAGGAATAATCCAAGTTAAGATGCATGATAGCATAGTGATAACTTCGATACATTCCAACGTTGAAATGAAATTTAATTTCCTTGGCTGCTATTAGTGCCATTGGGTATAATTGAATAGTCAAGTGGATTTTTAAAAGTCATAAAAGATTCATTGGCTAGGATGAAAGATAAGAAGATTGGTGTACATTCTATAAGAAACTACCATTACAAGTATTACTTTAGTAATTACTTGTTCTTTCTTTGACTTGCACATCATATGAGCAAGAAAGGTTTGACCTTATTAAGATAAAATCATTAGGTAGAGACAATATATGAGCATTGCATCTTAAGGATAACAATAATAACTTAACTAGATCCAGCCTTACCCAGACCAGCCTAAAGTCAATAGGCTTAAACCAAGTTAACCAGGCTTCAAGCTGATCTTCACTTTTTTTTAAGCTCTAGGATAGGCTTAGGCTTGGCTGTTATGGCTTAAAGCCTGAAGGTTGTTACCTCTTTAGGTTTCTTATTTTTTTATCTAGTTTCTTATTATTGGAAACCACAGTCATGTTATTCTCTATTTCCTTTGGAAAATATAGGAAATATGGTGTTGATGGAAGGCATTGTCTCTATCACTGGTGAAAATTTTGTCTTTACTATCATCTATGCATTTACTTAAAATTTTGCATCATAATGTCAATTTTCAATTTCTTAATTTGTTAAAAAGTTTAAGATTTCATCTAAATGACTATATTATTTAAAGTTTCTAGAAACTTTGTGAACATCAACTTAAAATTTCAGATGATTCGATATCATTTTCTCTCAATTATCTTCCTTATATTCTTTAAATGAATGCCTTTTCTCATTAGATCGATAACTAGAATTTGATTGGGGGTTGTTTTGTCTTCTTCTGAAGTTTATTGCAACCATTTTCTCTTTTATGTATTATACTTCTCCCTTAGTTAGAGGATCAATAAGGATTAAAGAACAATAAGAAGAAGAATCAATATTAAGAGGGAGAAGCCTAATCAAGTTCAGGCTTAGACTATCAACTCGAAGCCCAATCAATCTTTAGGCTATGCTTAAATCACTAATAAAGGTCTTCGTATAGAGTTCAAGTAGCCTCAAGCCTAGTCTGATCCACCCACGTCAACTCTATTGATCTTTGAGAACAAAGAAAGACTCGATTAAAATTTTTTTAGAGGTGGAGCTCAATATACTCCTAACTATTTTTAACTAATCTATAGAGATATTGATTATAAGAGTGATGTTGCTTTACAATTAAATAATGGTAGACAATGACTAAAAAACAAAAAAAAGAATTAAACATCTCATAACTATAAATGATTGGAATTTTAAGGAGGAAAATTTAATGAATTTTATAAAATTCATGGTATTGCTAAACACCATTCAATTATAAGAAGACTTCAATACAATGATCTTGTTAAACATATAAATATAACACTTTCGAAAATAGTGTGTTTTATGTTATTAAACTATTTCTAATTGAGGCATTATCTACTTGTTATTTGGTAAATTGCTCTCATCATACATTTATTGGTTTTAAGACTTCTGAATAAGCATGGTCCAGTAAACTTGCTAACTGCTTTAATTTATATTTATTTCATTGTCCTATATATGTACATAAGACGGTAAATTAGACATAAGATCTAAAAAGTGTATATTTCTCATATATGAAACATGTGTAAAAGGGTTATAGGTTATGGAGTCATGATTCAAAGTCAAAGAAAAAATTTGTAATACACCAATACTATAAAGCATATGCCCAAATATCTAGAGGACATTCAAGAACATAACTTATGAAAATGATATGTTAGAGTAATTACATCAACTTATTTGGCATTATATAGAATATAAGTATTTCCAAAGATCAAAACTCCTCGTTTCATTCACAAAAATGAAACTTACTTACATTGCCATTACATTTTATAATTCATGTTTGTACATAATATAACATTTTGAAGTTTAAAGTTCTATACAAGAAATTCAACATGAAAAAAGAAGCTAAACAAAAGTATTCTAACTAGACTCCGTAGGTATTAACTGACTAGACCTTTGAGCCATTCTTGTTTCCAAAATTGACAGTACTAGATTTCTATTATATCACCTTAGAAGTTAGGTTCTACTTGTCATTCCTATATGTAGCTCTTTACGGAATCAAAGGGCTACAACTTGGTTGTAGACTCCTAGTTCGGTGGATAGTATGTCTGCCGGTCGACCGTACCTCCGCACGACAGCTTGCCCTCCTCCTGAAGCCCCATAAGGATATGACCTCTACCTAGGATAAGTAGAAAACGTTTAGGGTGGAATTAGAGTCTTCTATACGAGATGATTAGGTTCTACCTCTGCTATAATAGATCGCAGACGTTAGATCAGGAATAGGTCTTATAGGAAGTGTATGTGTATATAAATATGTATGCAATTATATATATTATATACCTAGTGTACTTTTATTTTATTGGTCTTTATTTTATTTTCTTGGTCTTTATTTTATTTTCTTGGTCTTTATTTTATTTTCTTGGTCTTTTTATTACGTTAATTTCTCCATTTCAATTTTTATTTATCCCTGCTAATGCCTGCCCACATATTTACATATTCATGTATGTATATATCCTCAGTTTCCTATGCATTCTATAGGTTATAGTCCCCATGCATATACATATGTCGTTGTACTTATACAGTGATGTACTTGCATTGGTCTGATTTGTTTGTTGGGTTTGTTATTGTGTTTGTTTTTTTTGCTTGTGTTTGTTTGCTTTGATTTGTTTGTTGTTATTTGTTTTTGCTCTTACCTTGGCCGGGGTTCTATCAAGAAACAGTCTCTGTATCTCCATCGGAGATGCGAGCATAACTGCCTACATCTTACCCTCCCCATACCCTGCTTAGGCGGGAATTTGGGTATGTTTGGTTTAGTTAGAAGTTAGGTCTCCCTTGTACCTGAAAATCAACGTTGCAATTTTGATGAGTTTGCAAATCAGTGAGTGAACCATCATCGTTGTGCTCACTCAAGTCAAAACACAAATATCATAAGTATATTTCCAAATTCAGTAGATGTATCATATCATTCAATATTGAATACCATATCACAATATACATCATATCTTGACAACACATCATGAATTACAAACATTTCATATAATCATTTTAGAATAATCCAATAATTTATCTCAATCATTCATATCATCAATATGTACACAAACATTGCATATCACTATATCAACACAATTCAGTAATTCTTCGCAATCATTCACATGATAAATGTAAAAAAATATATATAAATGCAAATGCACATGTGACTCCACTTTCATTTTTACTTTGTTATGACCGAGTGCCTATTTACTGTCCCGTATCCGTTGTGGATATCGTGCTTATTTCATATTCTATCCCATACCTATTATGGATACCAGGCTCATTAATAACTGAGCCTGTGGCTATTTGTGCACATTTATGAGCTTTAAGTTCTTTTTCACACTAGTCACTCCAATCACAACTCCTTTATCTGATTATGTATAACAATGTGATGGAATGCATCAATTGACATAATATGCTATCAATAACTTTCATTCAATGTGCACAGTCATTTATCACATTCATCAGATCTAAGTCTAGCATTTAACATTCAGTTGAGTACACATTTTCTATATTCACATACAATTAGAAAGCACTTACAATATAATCCCGAATATTAAACTCCTCAGACCATCAATGTCTAGATTATCACAATCATATCAATAATAGTTCAATATCTAAAAGTTAATTCAGTCATAGTGAGAAAACATATAAGTTAACTCACAGTACACTCCAGATAAGCTATTGCCTCGATAACCCAACAATGTCTAAATGCTGACGATCAATTTGTACTTATTTTATCATACAATACACACATATAGTTCACACATTACTAAGTTGATCAATCATATGAATATTCAATCATGCATATATTATATGTAACTTCTCATAAATTTTGACCATTCAAACATCATATTTTGTATATTACCATTTTGCAATCAGGTTTATACCTTTAAGTTAGCTTGATTTACTCTAAATTCATCAACCATAATGTACATTTATCCTTGAACATTTTCATGATCAAAAGCCTCTTATAATACATATACAATTGTTACTTTAAATATAGAATTTTATCAAGCTAAATCTATACATTCACTAAACTTTTTCCAACAATGTATATTTATACATTTACCCAATTCTCATTCATAAATACCCCATATTCTTCAATGCTCATTCATCCATACCTTATACACATTACTCATATTTTTAAGGTCATGTTTGCATTAGAAGAATTCATTTATTCCTTTAACAAATCATAATTTTCTAGATTTGAACTCAACCACATCAAAACAGTCCATTGTATAAATTATGACATCAATTGACAACATAAACTTGTCAAACTCTCAACCAATTAATCAAGAAACAATCTAGGTTCATTCCTAGCGTTAATCAAGTCCAAATATACTAATTCAGAGTGAAATTTCTTATCTTCTTCAACATGTATACAAGGCTGAAATTAAAATTCCAGAATTTGTCATCAACATCACTAATGTAACTTTTCTACCTTCAATACCACATGAATTTTACAAGCTTAGAAACATCATTAACACTGGAAGTTTTCCAAATTTCATGTCCCTTAAGGTTACTTCATTTTAGTTTAATTTAACTTCCATATTGGTTACACTAAGGCTTATAAAATTCTAATCACTTATGTCATTAACATTTATGTTTTTACAAACACACCTACAACTCTAATTTTCCAGATTTGAAAACATCTTAATATCACCTATCTTTAGCATAAATTCCTCATCAATTATACTTCAAATCCCAACTTAAATCATCCATACAAGGGCCCATAAACTTCTATTTTCATACATGCAAAAATAGAAGAAAAGTACCCATTCATTCTCCATTTTCCAGCACATCTTTAACATCAACATCAACATCACATGCAATCTATCCCAATTCAACCATCATAATCTTTCTATTATAACATGCCGTAAAGAATAAAACTTTACTTACTTATTTAGCTTCCAATTCCAGTTCAATTCATCAAGTCTACCTAACCCTCCATGCATGGAAAATC
The DNA here is from genome assembly GCA_025629805.1 of Erythroxylum baracoense. Classification (NCBI taxonomy): domain Eukaryota; kingdom Viridiplantae; phylum Streptophyta; class Magnoliopsida; order Malpighiales; family Erythroxylaceae; genus Erythroxylum; species Erythroxylum baracoense. The sequence continues at coordinate 23,654,537 of JAOTAY010000001.1, forward strand.
ATCCTAAATTTAAGGTGGAAATTAGATGGCTTTCGGCTAAGATAAAAGACAACAATAATCTAGTTCTTTAGCTATTTTGTGAAGGGTAAAAGCATGTATTTGATGTGGTAGTTTAGCATAGCTTTAAGAAAAGCACAGGGATGGGAGATAGAAGCAAGTTTCGGTGGTGAGAGATGAGAAGAGAAGAAGAATGAACATGGCTTAAACAACTCCAACAGAAACGTTACACTTTAGATATTAGATGTCACCATATTACATTAAAATATGTCCCTAAGCATGTAAGCCACTTATACCTTACATAAGCTACCAAATGTCACCTACTTATTAGTCCATTTGTCACTCAATCATTGCTTCCATTTGTCAATTAATTACCCATGCCAAATGTCACTCATTTATCTATGCCATTTGTCACTTATTTCATAGGCTTAATCATCCTAATTTTTCATATGTCATTTGTCTAAATACACATTTTAATTCATGAATTTTCTAATGGTAACAATTAATTCCAAATTTACTATTTGTAACCAATTAAACCAAAATTCAAGACATAAACAATTCATAATTCACATCATGATCGTTTTAAATCTTTCATACCCCAGAATATGTCAATTAAGTGCATATACTATCTTTGCAATGTGTGTGAAATCATAATTCATGTGTGTATGCTAATGACATGTATGAGAATGAAATGCATTTCATGAATGCTAAAATGATATGAATCATATGCAATAATCTAAGGCTCTAACCCTTAGAATGGAAAACGGGTTATTACAAAATTTATATGCTTCACCTAAGACAAGAGTTTATTTCTTCCATTAAAACAAATCAATAAATTACATCAAATAAAGTGGAGTTAGAGACTAGTCATTTAGATTCTACATTGCAATCTCATCAGAAAATTGAGTGACTTTAGACTAATGGCTTTAAAGATTGTGAAAATGAGGCATAAGAAGATGAAATTCACCATAAAAAAGTTAAATATTTAAGTATAGATGAAGGAGAGAAATTAGGAGGCCATAAAAATTTTTTAAGACTAATGTGGTGGTCTATACCTTAGCCTTTTACATACTCTTAAGTTATCTTTTATAATGATTCTATTAAGTGGTTTGTAGTTGTAATTTCCCAAGTTCAGATTGACCCGACAAAAACTCTAGTTGAGGCTTAAAAGAACTATAGGCATAAAAATTATTAGCTAAAAATTGATTATTAGTCCTTTTTATAGGCTTAAAAGTAGTTTTACCTCTCTTATAATTTTAACTATGGGATTATGATACCCACCTCCCAAGTAGAATGCCACAATTTCCCCTTATTGAATTCTTGATGTCCTTTTTTATGTCAATCTATGATTTAGAATCTTTCCTCTCTTTTTTAATATGGAACCATACTATAAGCCTATAAGTAGTCACCCATTGCTCACAGCCTTCTTGTTGATGCCACTTCCTACTTTCTCACCTGAACCCAAAATAATAGCAATGGAGCCTGACCTTAATACTATTTATAATGCTCCAATGACAAATCTAATTTAGGTTTAAGAGAACTGAAGACCTAAAAATAGATGCTCATAAGTTTATTAGTAGTATTTTTCATATGCTTATAAAGGCTTTCACCTTTCTTCTCCTTTTTAATTTGTGATTTTAATACTCAACTTCTATGTGGGTTGCCATAGTGTCCATACATAAAGAGATCGTTTTCTTCTAGGAAACGACATTTAAAAGTTAGTAAAACCACGACTAAAGAAGAACACTAGCTAGAAATGGTTCTATAAGAATAAAATTGGTATGTTAAAATGTAAGATAGAGGTATTAGTTTGATTAGATATAAAGGGATAGAATTACAAAAAAAGTTAAATACAATTATATATTATCCTATTGTAATACACATCTCCATTTGTGCTTTACTATCTCTAACTACTATATATGACCTTAAGTTGGAATAGATAGATGCTAAAATAAATTTTTTATATGGTGAACTTAAATAACAATTTTATATGCATTAACCTGAGGGTCTTTATATAAAAGGGAAAGAAGACCATATCTATACCAAATGCTAACTAAGATATATTTCTAGCATAATTTTGAGACGTTTTGGATTGCATTTGGGTGACTTTTATAAGATTTGGCACTTAATTGTCTTATATTTTCTTTATAGACCTTATTTTATCTCTCCAATGAAGAAGGGATGAATTTAGGCAAGTAAGAGTCAAGTCAGAGAAGTTTTAATATGCTTTTCGATGAACATGGGTTGATGATAAACCCATATTCAAAACTTGGGTCCACAAACCCTTGTTTAACCTTGTATAGGCTACTAAGACAATTCAACTTCTTTGATAACTTCGTACATAAAGGAACATACCCAAACAAAAAAACCCATGTTTATAGCCATTAAACATGTATTCACTAGGTAAATCATTGGATACACAAAAAGGAAGCTAGTAAGACAATACAAATGTAACACAAACTTGTGTTGGTGGTGATTTTTATGTAAATTAAGATTTTGTATAGTTAATAAGAATATGAGACAACATTTCTGTTCTGGACCCATGTTGTTCAAAATTTTAAAGGTTTGGTTAGAAAAAGAGACACATAGGAAAAGGAAAAACATCAAAGGAGGCTGGGGAGTTGTTGGCCCCCAACATTTTTCATTAAACTAAGCATAGTAGTTTATGGAATAAGCATGAGATTTGAATTTTTGCCTTAGAATAATTTTTGGGATCATGATAGAATCATTTTTAGAGATTAATTATTTATTACAATGTGAGTAAAATTTTATTTCGCTAGTTAGTGAAATAAATGCATAAGAATGAATTGA
>JAOTAY010000001.1:23657444-23672616 GCA_025629805.1 Erythroxylum baracoense
CAATTTAATGTTTTTATTATCAATTAAGATATTTTCAACTTTATATCATCAATCAAATTTATGTTTAAAAAATTAAATGTATATTATTAAATTAATAGTTGTTTAAATTATGCATCAATTATAACATCACGAAATAAAATTTATTGGCGGTATTAACAGTACATTATTAAAAAAATTCTAATTTATTTATCTGCCGATTCGTCGGTAAAATTAGAACAATTACCGACGGTAGAAAACTGACCATCGGATATCATAGACGGAATAACAACTTCCGTCAGTAAAGTTGGGACAATTACCGATGGGAAAAAAATCTGTCGGTAATGTTTGAACAAACTTACCGATGGAAAAGTGTAAACCGTCTATAATCACAGATGGAATAACCAGCTACATGTCGTCGGTAATCACAGACGGAATAACAACTGTATGCCGTCGGTAATCACAAACGGAATAACCAATTGTAAGCTGTCGGTCTGTCTATAAACTCACCGATAGAAAAAAAGCATAACCGTCGGTAATGTTTTAACAACTTACCGACGGAAAACAGTAAACTGTTGGTAAATTTACCGACAGAAAATAATGTTTTGTTGGTAAATATACCGATGGTCAACCGCACAACATTCCGTCGGTAAATTTACCAACGGAACATTATTTTCTATCGGTAAATTTACCAACGGTACATTAGTTGTTCGTCTATAAATTGAACAACGAAACATGATCTTCCGTCGGTAATTTTTAGCTACGGCTGTTTCTATGACGCTTTTGTCCATCGGTAATGTTTGTCACAAAATGATTTTTTTTCTTGTAGTATAAACTCATAAACCGACTCTTCCTATAATATGAATCTACGAACGTGTTACCATTATTCTAATTGTCTCAAGCATGCTAATCACTAGTATGTCCCTAACTAGAAGGATCCATCTATTAAAAGTTTCATTCATATAGTTGTCAACTATCAAGCATTTGAATTCAAAGGCTGAAGCACATCTAGGCCTTATTTTGTCAAGCATCTTTAGTTGCTAGTTGAAATCTTCAACATAGGTAGACTATGTATAATTCTATAACTATCTTCTAAGGTCCTTTCCTTTCCAATTTCTATACTAATTATGATGTATATGTGTGGCACACATTCGGTAAGCTACATTTGACAAAGTCTTCTCTATAGCCCTGAACAATACCTAAACCAAATTAAATATATATTATTTAATGTTTCATATTGTAATCAAATCAATTATAAGTTTATAAAGATGAACATATTAGAAATGACTGTAAGTACTTTACCATAATCTAATTCCAAATTAGATGCTAACAAATTTATGAACCAAGTCCACAAATTTATGTTTTCTACCTCCACTACTGCCTAGGCCAATGAATATATTCCTCTATCACTATCCTTACCTAGTGCACTCAACAATTACCCTTGAAACTCTATCTTTAGGAAACAATCATGAATCTCAAAAGTTGATCTTAAATGCTTCCACCCTCTTTTCTTGGCATAAAATAAATGTATAATCTTCCGAACTACAATAAAATATAAAGAAGTGTTAATATAATGTATAACATAAGAACATGAAGTATTTATCAATAACTGTAGCAATGAACTCTCCTGATTCCTTGATAGTTATAACTCCACCGTTGATCCAGGATTGCTTATCTTCAACTCATACATAACCTTGTAACTTCACATATTCATTAATATAATTTGTTGCCTCTCTTTCCTCAATCTCATCTTTGCTCTTCTACATATGCTTGAACAAACAAAAATATTGAGTTTTTCTATACACTTTTGGACCATTTTCTTGGTTAAAATGCTTGGCTTCTTAAGAATTCTATCTTTGAAGTGTCTTATCAAGAATTGGTTAGAAACCAATTTTGGTTTGTTTGTTATGAAGCAACTATGATCAGGTCTATACACTTTAACTTTGAAACATCTACCATTCTTATCATATCTAACATACAAAACTAACGGGCATCCATCTATACACCCAATTTTGATCTGATTACTCTCACAATTTTTTAACTACGAATTGTGTCTGGTTTATACTATATAATCAACATAATATCTTTAAATTCTTTTACAGTTTCAAACTCCATTCCTAATCTCCACTCATATGGCACATATGTAGGATTATGCCTAACACTTGAATTAGGTATATGCAACGCTTCACCTATCTCCTATGTTCTACCATATTCATCATTACTACTAAAACCACCATAATCAATTCATTAAATTTCAACTAGTCCATGGTCATCTGGAATAGCTACATGAAAGTTTGATTGAACATATGCACTCTATTCCTCCATATTTTCATCCATATGTCTAGCTTATTCCTCCACATTTTCACTCACATGTGCACCTTATTCCTCCACATTTTCATCCACATTTCTACCATGTTCCTCCACATTTTCATTCACATGTAAACCATATTCCTTAACATTTTCATCCTTACATTCACCTGGTTGCTCTATATCTACACCTTGTTCATCCATATTTTCATAGTGCTCTCTTCTAGTTATATATAATATGTCATGATCAAGCAAATGTGTGTCTAAATGATGAGTTACATATACATCAACACTCCTATAAATTTGCATAAGGATTGTTGGACCAATACAACTCTGGTTTGACTTAATAAATCTCAGTGACTCTTTGAAGTTAAGATTGGATACTTTATAATGTGCCTTATCAAATTTTTGGTATCCTAATTATGTCCCCATCTCAAATATTTGGCTATTACTAATATAATCAATGTCAAGATTCTCAAATGCGGCAAAATCCCCACCAATATATTTGAATTCAAGCTTTAAAATGAAATTTTCACTATAAAAAACCTTACACTTCCATATTAAGCTATTAAAACCTATGTAGCAACCATTAGACAATAACCTAAGCACAAATTGATCATAAGAAAATAAGCTCTTCAGATCAATCATGGAGAGAAAGACATAAAGCTTAAGAACAATAAACAACCAACTACAATATCTAAACCTCAATTTATAAAATCTAATATTTCATCACGGGAAAACTATCTAAAGATACGAACACTATATTAGCATCACTAACATCACTAGAAAAAGATCCATTTCAAAAAACTTTGTAACACACAATAAGAAATTAAACAATAACTTGAACATTTTACTATTGGCATTACTGGAAAAATAACCATTTAATAAAAATTCTAATGATGGTAAGGAATTTCACTTCCACACATTTTACTAAGTTACAATGAAATAAATTCATAAGCAACATAACACTTGGTAGTTTAAATAGCTAGAGAAATAAAATCTATAAAAGCCATTCATAACACCAACATCATATAAAATTAGGTTATTTTAGAATCCTGATTAGATTAAATCAAATGAAAAGTTATATTTGCAAAATGCATCCCATTTGATATGGATTTGACAGAGATCAATCTATATGTGTCAAGTGGACATATGCATGTCAATTGTCTTTAGAGTTTTTATTGCTTAGACAGATGTTATAAGGAGCCACTTCAGAAAAATTTTGACATAAATATCTACATTTTGATTTCTAAATAGACAATTTGTTAAACAAGGAAGCATGAAACATCTATACTTCAGAGTACAGAAACTTCACACTGCAGAGCAAGCATGAATATTTGTAATGTAGTAAATTGTCCTACAGATCCATAAAAATTAAATCAGCATTAATATTAAGCTTGCACTGTAAAGTCCAGAAGCTTTATCTTCATGTAATGTTTGTCCTCAGGGAAATGAGACAGAGCATAAATGAATATTTGTCAATTGATCTGCATTTGCGATACATTACTTGTCAATTGATCTAGATTTGTCTTATTTTAGAAGCATGCATAAGTAATTGATTATTTTCGAATAAATTTCATATCTCAACATTTGTGTTCACAGGGAATTGTAGGACAAAGCAGAATGAATAGAAGAAAATGAGGAATCTGGCATTATGTGTAATAATTAGGAGACCATAACATATAATAAATATAAACTACCGACCAAAGAAAGGAAGGGACCTACCACAACGTTTTATCCTAGGCAGAGAACCTCCAGAAGAGACACAGACGTACTGGAGACACACAAACGGATTCAAATCCTCTGCGTCATTTTTCCCTATGCCTTCTGTTCCAATAGCATCTCACCCATTCAATTTTTCTCTTTCCTAATTATTGTATGGTTGGATGTTCTTTGGCACATGGGGGCACGGGAAAATGGCATAGAGGATTTGAATCCCACACAAACATGCTGCTACTGTCGGGAGAGACCAAGCGTGAAGTATGGGAAATTAGGGATTTTGACGAAGTGTATTTGCTTAGTTTTGCAACTGACAACCTTTTTGGTTTAAGAAATAGAATAAAATGGTTATTTTTAAGAATAGAAAAGATGAGGAATATAATATAAAAGATATTATTTTGTTTGGTTTACTTTTAAAGAATTTCTATGTCAATATTTGGTTTGAAAATATAAACTTAGAATGACAAAGAAATAACCAACAAAAAATCAAAATATCTATATTATTATTATTATTATTATTATTATTATTATTATTATTAATTTTCTACTTATTATTATTATTTTTATCAATTATTATTATTTTTATCATTATTAAATTCCTTATTATTATTAATTTTCTTCTTCTTCTTCGTCTTCTTCTTATTATTATTATTATTATTATTAATTATATTTTCCCTGATCTACTGCAACTCACACTCCAACTCAAGCCTTTCTGCAATCCACTACAATCTTTGGTATTTTAAGAAAACCACAAGCAAGCCCCTAGGTTCCTCATATACACTCTCGCAACGAAGACGGAGATTTGCCTCTTCCTCTTCTTGACAACTCCACTACTGCTCATACTGAATTATGTTTTGTCCAGCAAAAGTCCAGTAGTCTCCTTTACATCTATTAGCATCAGTTAGAAGACCGAAGGGGGGTCGAATGCTATTGATGACTTTTAGTCGGGATCGAATTTTAACTAACTTATCCCAAAATGAGGTGACTTTTTGATAATGATGATCACATATTTGCTTCTGCTGAGTGAGGATAGTAAAGTTGGTTTGTGGGTCTTTGAGAAACTAGTGATTTCTAGAAAAGGAAACGATGAGAGCTTCTTATCAACTAGTAAAGACGAGAGTGAGGAAGACGAGGATATTTCAGTCCTCAACGTTGTGAAGATTATTCCGACATATCTAGAATAACTAAAGACAAGGGTATGTTGTCTTTAGCTATTCCCCAAGATCCGGGAATATTTAAACCCGAGAAATTCTATTCTAACTCTCTTTTTCTAACCAAACACAAGAATAGGTAAATGTTAGGAATATACTAGGAATAGAATACTTATTCCATTGAACCAAACATGTCATTAAGAAATTAGATATTTCATTATTATTTAACTTAATTATGGTTAATAATATTTAATTATCTGATTAAGTTCTAATTATATTATTGTTAAACTAATATGGATTAACAACTCTTAATCTAATTAGTTATCTTAAAATTAACCAGAAAGTGTGTTCCATATGTCTCATTTGTTTAAAATTTGAAAAAATGTCACATCATCAACCCGCGCATATAACTAATGGAGAGTTAATCTTGCTATATTTTCTATCCTTATAAAGTCTTCTACTTAAATGTTGGGGTCAGATTTGAATGTTTCGAAATATTAAGGTTTAATTTTTTTTTACTAAAGTAAAGCTTAGGATCAATTTTGCTCTTTTTACCTTATGCAAATTGCAAATGAATATATTCAGCATACAAAGAAAACCAATGGACTATATTCTTTTTTAATTAATTACAAGGATAAAAATGATAAAAAAAGAATTGAATAAATACTAATTAACTTGCATTTCAAAGGCAGGAACTCTTCCACTTGTAAAACAGACATTACAAGCACTCTCATGCACAATGTCAGGCGTAGGAAACCGTGTTTGCTCCATATTAAAACGTATGTGTGTAAAGAGTTGGTGTCTTAAAGTTTTTTCAAGTTTATATTCAACTAGTCTATGAAATGGACCTAATTTTTTTGTTTTTATAAAAATTTTAAAATTAATTTCAATCCATATTTTTAAAAAATAATGATTATAAGAAACATAAATTATTTATTAAAATAATATATTTTTTATTTTTAAAAATATAATCACTTATAATAATATATGTAAGATATTAATCATAATTTATAAAAATTTATTAAATAAATAACTATAAAATCTATAGTTGTGAAAATATATAAATAATAAAATATTATATAAAAATATTAATTAAGTTAAAATAATATTAGACAATCAATAATAAGTTAAAATAAATTTTAATTTAGGTTGAATTTTTTATATAATTACAACTCGACCTTTAAAAGTTTTAATTTATTTTAAAAATTTAAACTGTTTAATTTTTGAATTTAACATATCAAGTTAAATGTATTTTGGACAATTTATACATATCTACTCAATTTCTACACTTAACGTACATACTCATATGTTTTAAAACGTCACAAAGTCCCTCTTTAAATTTGAATTTAGACCCTCACACATAATTTGAATTTTTATTACTTATCTAATTATTTAAGAAATTCAGATATATTTGATCTTCGAAAAAATTTCAATCCTTGGGCTAGAACAACTGAGGTACTCTGCTGTGAATAGCTATTTGGAATTATAATTCCAAAGCCTGAACTTACCAGAATCGTTTAAAGCACCGTATAAACCATAGTATGGGAAACATTTTGTTGCTGTGAGACACATGAAGGTTCATTACACATAAGAACACTATACAAGAAACAATTTTAAGTGTTGAAAGCTTTATTTTCGATAATTTTAATCTGTATATCATAGACAACTGAGATTTTTTTTGAATATGTTTAATTATAGTCTAATTTAGAATTTCCTTTTCTTTCTCTAATCTCTATCACTCGTTTTTTATAGAGGTTTCCACATTTTAATAAAAAATGAAATTTCATTCTTTGGTAAATATATATACAGCATACTAAAATTAGACAGATTGAAGGTTAATTAATAAAAGTAGGGATGATATTTGCCTTCAAGTCTGGCCTAGCTTTGCTCGAAAATCAACAAACTTGGTCTAAGTTGACCCGGTTTAGGGTTAGATGCGAGTTTTTCTCCAAATTTTCAAGTTTCAAACCAAGCTTATATCCATACTACTTAACTCTGCACAATGTAAAGTTTGAATATATAGAATATAAATTACATCATTTTAAATAAAATAATGTCGTTTTCAAATTTTAAATTAAAAAAAGACCAAATTTAGTCCGAACCTAACCAAAAATTGGAACCGTCCAAATACGAAAAAGCTCCGGTTTAATCACAAGTTTCAGACCCGTTTGTGTCCGGCTCAGCCTAATGCCAACCCTTGAAATTATTCAAGGGAATCAAATCAAGCACCTTACAGAAACAGAGCAAGACTTTATAGGATAAAAGAGAGAGAAGCCCATAATAGAAAAGAAAAATACCAACCCAACCTGAGTCAATATAGAAGACCCTATACCAGCCCAGGCAACGTCAATGAAGACTGAAAATGTCTGCTGCAGAATAGGAAGAGTTTTGGTTTTCTTCTGTAATTCAATTTATTATTTATTAACTTATTATCAATCCCCAAGGACTGCACAACTCGATTTTTTTTTTATTTTGAATGGGGAAATTCTTCTGTTGTATATATTTTTGAAGTAAAGATATAACAATCTGATTGAGCTTGGATTAGTTCTGCAATCCAAAATAGAGAATTTGAGTTTAAATAATCTGCAATTGTATATTATTCATTAACTGTATCACTTAAGTTGATTATCCAGAAAAACGATAAAATGAAAAGAAATAAAATAAAAACAGTTAGACAAGAAAATTAAATGTCACGTGTTGCCCCTTTATGACTAGAAGGTTACAATTTTTTGTCATAAAAGTGGCTTATTTGTAAAAAAAATGTAAAGGAAAAGTTGCTACATTGATGACCATCTCTCGACCCTCGTAACGCGGGAAAGCCTTATGCAATGAGATGCGTTGTGCGTTTTGTGTTGAAAGATTTTAATTTAGTATAATAAAAAAAGACAAGTTATAATTTTCAATTTTAAAAGGAAAAATGCTTCTCAATGGAAAATTAAATGTCAAACTAAGCATGGTTGCTTGCAACTACAAATAGGCACAATTTAGCCTAACTAGTATTAGTTCATGGTAATTCCAAGAACTTCAACATTATGGTTACAGTTCCAATCATGAAGCATAATTTAAATCCTTTTTCACTAAATTATGAATCCCTATCCACGATTCAACCTGAAGGATTCAAACGATAGTAATCCAGCAGTTCTACATTCTCAATTGTTTGAATGCCCTGGGGAATAAAGCTCACTTGCTGGACGAGAGCTGGCTGAGTTTGCAAAAGCTAATATATATCCATGAACCGGGAACTTGCATGCCAGAGCAGAAAATCCAATCTGAAGTTGAGGAACACCAAGTTATGTAACTTTCTCTTCCATTATAGACGTTACCTTGTCAATGTAATTTATGATCTACTTAGCAACGTTAGGTAATTAATTTAATTCATCAGACCAGTTTCTTGGCCTATAATTCAGTCGAAATAAATAGGTACACTGTCCGTTTCTTACCTCTTGGCTTTCTTTTTACATTATTGAATTTGGTTGCGCGCATGAGAGAAGAACACTCAGCAGGAAACTTCAGTCGAGCACAAATCACCAGACTATCGGTGTCCCTGCTTTGGATACACGAGGACACCTTCTGAGATCCACGAGTTAGGTGATGATTGACGCTTCTCCTGTAGGATGACGGGCCAGTTCCGCTTCTGGTCCAGCATGGTTCAATGTCGGCCGGTTGAATCTAAATTGTTTTAAAATTATATTAATTAAATAAAATAATTTTGTTTTCATTTATAAGTTTAAGAAACTTAAATGAAATTACAACGTTTGTTTTAACAAAAATGAATTGTAGATTAGGCTTCAAGTTAATCTTCTAAATTCGCACTTCATTTAAACCTTAAATTAACTAAGAATTAACTCGTTAATTTTGAATAGAGTTGGTGTTCATTTACCATCTCTATTCTCAAGGTTTTTTATGGGCATCTGTTGTATAGTCCATGAGAGAAAAGAGTGTATGTACAAGTAACCAACTCCTTACATCATTCAATTAAAGAATCAAAAGTTAGCAAAGTAGCATTTCTTGCGGCTTGTCACATTCTACCCACTCTTGGCAAAGCAAATCAAAACATTACCACCTGCAAATTGCTATTCCCTCCAAGAAAAAGGAGACCTCTTCTTTGGACTCTTTCGGCTCTAATGGCTGCTTTATCTCCATTAACAACTAAAGATGTTGATTATAATAAGATATTATTGTTGAGTGGACTTTTTGTTAGCTTAGCTTTAATGCTGTTGCGTAATTATATATAACAAGGTAGGTGTTGCTGTTTAGATGTATTAATTAAAGGTTTTACGGGAAAGAGACCATATATGTGTGACGAAAGTTGCTTAGATATAATATTCATATTTCAGATCAAAGCAATGGAAATGGTGCCCTCATCATGCCCGAGCAAAGAAAACTCCTCCTTTCTCCTTCTTTTGTCCTAAGCACAGGCCTACGAAAGCTCCTTTTGCTACTTCTTCACAACCTCTTTTTCTAAGTAAGTGATTAGATGATATTAATGCTAGTTTGTGTGCACTAAACATATATAAAGGCAAACTATTTTATTACCATTACCAGTTTTCTTCTAAACCTTTAGGAAACGTTTATGAAATTTTTAATTGAATTTCAAATCTATAGTCTTTGATAATTCCTTCCTCCTAAAGAATCTGATTAATGAAGAACCTTATTGTTGGATATGGCATTGGTAGTTGCTATTTAAAATTTCTATTCGTTGGCCAACTAACTAGCTAATGTAATCATATGATAATTAAATGGCAAATGCATCCAAATATATGTCTAAGAAAAGGACATCAAATGATATCTTTCGTTAAAGAGGTAAGTTGAAAGAATCTAAAAATTGAAATGATTTAACGAATCAAATAAAAAAGAAACGAATCTATTATAAAATGACTATAGTAAGAATCATACATCGCATGCTTATTAATTCATTTCAATACTTAGGGCTTGATCGTTTAATCAATTCAAGGTGCATAATATACAGACAGCATGGAGGACTTCCAGCAGTCACAAACTATTTGTGTGTTCTTTATTTCCTTTGCCCATTTAGTTATGGAGTTCACAGCTCTTTTATGCTGGATAATATGCAGACAAAAGCAAATAGAGCATCGGTTATTTCATTTCTTTAATGGAGAAACCATTTTCTTTTTATAACAATTAATCTCCCAACTACATTTTAAACTATTACTTTGATTAATACTTATCACATTCAATTGATAAAAAATGTTTCAGAGATAATTATAGTGTTTTAAAATGATTTATAACTTAATTTTTAAACGCTTAAAATTCAAGTCTAAAATTTAATTTTAAGAATCAAATATGAATTTTTTAAAAAATTATTACGTAATTTATTTATTATTCTTTAATATGTGCATAATGATCAATCAATACTATTAATGACAATTGTTAAATGAAAAAAAAAACTTCAAACAATCTAATTTTCCACTAAACATGTTAAATATGTGTCTCTGTTTGCGCCTTTGTGCGCCTGTGTGTAACATTTACATACGGCATGTTTACTGAATTATATACAAAATCTCATCAATTAACTTATTACATATATCATATTAGAAATAGGCATTTAGCTTGTTAGGTATACAAATAAACCCCAAAAATTTGCAAAGTAGCAGTTCAAAATTTTGTATTAGGATCTTAGTAAAATTTTTCATAATGCATACAATAATTGTTTATTCTTGGTTATATTCCACTAAAAATTAACTTAAACATCATTTTCAGCATGAAACATAATGAAAAGGAATTTAAAATATCACACCAGGGAGCATTTTAGAATATTTTATTTCATAATACTCAGAAAATCTAACCAAAAATAATATCTTAGATTTAATTATAGTGCTTCAAAAATAGTGCATGATTAAATCATAAAAATAATTTTACAATTTATTAAACTTATAATTTTAAAAGTATTTAAGACTAGAATTCATGTTGCTCCAAAAAATATAATAAGCTATAAGATATAGCTTGTTTATAGTCGATAGTTTGTTGCTTTATTTATAATTGTAATAATTTTGAATTATAGATATAAAATAAAATAAAATTTTTTTATAATAAATTAAATAGGTAAGATAAAAAACTTAAAGTTTAAATTTTTATCGTGTTAAGATTAAATATAATTTTAAATATAATTAAAAAATATTATTCTTGAAGAAGTTGAAGTTTTTTTAAGAAAAATTGTTAAATAAAAATTAACTAATTTATTTAATTTTATAAAAACTGAATAGTTTCAGTTGATTAATAAATTTTATTGAACTTATAATTAAATTTCTATATTAATCGATAATATAATTTATGAAAAACTAAATCAAGTTTTAGTTCCTCTGGATTGCATGTTGATTCTATAAATGTCATTTGTTACAAAGCAATATTCAAATAGAAATTGAAGATCTTGGATTACCTTATTTAATAAGACGAAATCTTTTAACTTTATGCCATTCACCATATAGAAGAGTCCTTACACCTTACAGAAGTTCATATAGATCAACAATATGTAATTAATTTTATTTAAAAAATTACACATACATAAATATTTTAAAATTAAAAAATCTAAAATCGATAATATTTTAAATATAATAATGTTTTAAATGTACAAATTGGTTTAAAAAGTTTTGTCACATCCAATAAAATTACTAACCAGTGGAGCCCAACGTTTTCACGTGGAAGGGTCCGAAGCAATAGACTGTAAAATTTCAACCACCCATCACATGTGGCCTCCTCGATGTTTGGGCCTCGTGAAGTGCACGTGTTCACGTGGTAGACCATTTATACTTCGGAGCACTTTGCTGCATAAACATTTCTTTTTTAGGAGGAGACGTTTATAAAAATAAAAGTTTGTTGCAGTTTAATTACATCGTCAGACTGAGTCACGTGGATAAATCTCACAGATGGCTCCCTTCACATGGTGCACCTGTGAGGAATTAACTGGTGGACCCTAATTCCGCCAAGAACTAATCGGGCTATGAAATAGCCTCATGATTAATGAGCTTCTTCCCATTATGTTTCTTTTCACTATAATGTGATTGAAATTAATCGTTTTCATTAGGTGGCATCAATTATTCGTTTGACATTTGATTTATATTTGACATGTCGTTTTTACTCCTCCGTTAAACCAAAATTAGTTTGACGTAGTTGGTAAAGAATCAGAATTTATTACTTACCAAAAAAATCAAAATATATTCTTCTATACATAAATGGGGAATTTAAAATCAGAGCTTTCGGATTGAAGGAATGGATCTCATTACGTTGAATTAACCGTTGAAAGGCTTAATTTACTTTTAAAAGTTAGTTTGAGAGGAAAAGTTTGCACACTATTATAAATGGTTGAATACACTCACACTTCTCTGATGTGAGATTTTTGACATACTCTCTTTAGTCTAAAGTAGGATTAGACATCTGTTGAGCATATTAAGCAAAGGGATATAAATGGGCACTTTCCTAAACTATCGAGACAAACCAGTTCTGATACCAAACTAGTCAAAATAACTAGTTTTAGTCATTTTGACAATGATTGACCCAAGTTTAATTATTGTCAGTGAACTCTACACTCTGTCTATATTAAAAATTCTAAGATGGTATCAGAGAAAGTTTGGTCCAGATTATTAATTTTCTAGTTGTCCGTCTGGATGTCTAGTTACAGTGGCCCGGTCCGATTATCACTGTGTTTATTTCAAGTGATAATTGAATGTCCAGTCCCAGTTGCACTTGAGGGGGAGTGTTAGAATATCTCATATTGACTAAACATAAAAATATTAAAGGATCTATAGGTGATAAGAGTCAATTATCTAAATGATTAATTCTAGTCATTTTGACAATGATTAACTCAAGCTCAATTCTTATTAGTGGATTCACACTCTATCCATATTAAAAATTCCAAGAGTAACCAATAGTTTTTACTTCCTCTTTAAAAGTAAGACATCTCGAGTGTATATAAACTTCTTCTTTAAATAAAATTATTATATTAACCAGAAGGATGCGATTAAATGTATGGAACCAATTGAGTTGAACTCGAGTAATCTGACGGACACAAAACCACAGTGAAACTTTTTCAAGATCCAGCTCTTAGTTTATGTCAATCCGTTAATTGTAAATTATGTATGACATTATCAATTTATTTGATAAACGTATTATTATTAATTTTATTAAATATTCAACATCTAATTAATAAAATTATTATTATATAATTTAAATTATGATATTATCATAATTATAATATTGAAATTGTATTTAAATATTATTTTTGAATTGTTCTTAATTATGATTTTATTAATAAGATATTGATTAAACGGTGAAAATAATATACGGTATTTTTTAACGAAGAGTATAATTTATCCCATAATTCAAAGTACAATAACACTTAAATAAAAATATGGGTACTTATTGAATATTACTTGTGTATATGTTGATGTCTTAATTATAATGATCGTATAACTGATATTATAATTGATATTTTATATGATAAATACTATATTTTATAATTTTACTGTTAGAAATAGGAAATAATTGTAATACATTAAGAGGAAATATTTCCTTTCCATAGATAGTCCTATAATCACTCTGTAATTGGTAATGTACTTCTCTATAAAGGAGACTCGATGTATGTAATGAAAGAAACACAGATCAATGAAAAATACTATATTTTATAATTTTACTTATAAGCTGTTATATTTAAGATAGGTCAATTGGTAATACTCGAATATAATATGAGATATATAGATATGGTTAAGTAAGTTAATAAAAAAAATTCCCTAAGGAATGGTCGAGTTGGTAGAGTTTGGGGGGTGACATAGGGATAAAAAATCATGTGTTTGAATTTTCCCTATCTACATTCTCTTAATCGAGCCTGTCATATAGTACTTGCCTAGTGCGGAGTGCCTAGTTGGCGTAATTTGCACTCTATTGTGTCATTTCGAAGGTTTATATAGTTCGCATATAAAGGATAGCGACTGCGGGTTCCTCCGTTCTAAAAAAAAACTAATAAAAAAATTTTGTTACCCTAAAATAATTAAGAAGGATGTTCTCTTTTTATTAATATTGATATAAAAATTATGAATCAATTACTGATTTGTAAGGACAAATATAACTATATTTAATATAGGGTAAACACTAATTCCATACACTAGGTCCCATTAAAACATTAAATGATTAAATTATACATCACAATTATGTATATATAGATTAAATCAATTAATATTTAGATGATTTGGTAAGTTTTAATATTAATTTATGATTATAAATTATTTAATTAAAAATTAAAGATAAATTTAAAAGAGTCTGAATTTATTTAATTCTAATTATGAATTCTAATTATAATTTATAATGATGTACTAAAAATCACATATATATAATAATCAAAGAGATAAAATTAATTTTAATTTAAATTGATTTTAACTTTGAAAAACTTAAGAGACCAAATATATTATCTTTGATTTTACTAAGGTGAAAATTTAAATGTACGAATAGAGTTGGAATTTAATAATAATTTAGAGTTTGATTTTAATACAAGACCAAATTCATAATTTTGATATAAAAAGAAAATTATTAAAAGGATTAGTAATCCTATTTAACTCTATGTAAAAATTAAAAAGATGATAAGCCAAAGTAAAAAATGGGGTCAGAGGTTGTCATTTTGAATAGTGGATGACAATATTCATAAGCTGACTGTTTAAGCTAATTCTCTAAAGATATCATGCTCAGAAACATCTCATATGTTTTTTAAATATCAGAAATTTGAAACCATATGCCATTATTGTAGTGGTTGCAAGTGTGAGTGTAAATGTGAATTATATTGCTACATAGAGGTGATCACATGATTGAGTGTAGACATGACTATGGTGTACAGAAAGTCAGACCCACGAGTGTAACCTTCCGAAACAAGACGAGGAACTAGGCAGCGAACAAACTCTTTGTGATAAGCTAGACCCTATCCGTCCTTGTAAGATCCACCAAAATTCGCATGTCTATGTCACACCTCTCTCTATCGAAGAAGAATCCAAGAAATTAGCCGACACACAGGTGCATAT
>JAOTAY010000001.1:23698989-23709397 GCA_025629805.1 Erythroxylum baracoense
TAGAGCATTAAAATCATCATCATTCAAATACCCAATCAATCCATACAAGATAACATAATCAATTTCTAATGAGAGAAGAAATAACAAAACAATAAAAAAATGGTGAACTTGGGTCGTCGGCATCGATGTCACCTTCGAATCAGTGTCAGGATGTTACCCTTCCATGAATCATTCCCGGAAAATTATTTCAGACCCCATTAATAGCCCTACCGAAACCCCTAAGTTATTTCTTCACTGGCGCAAGCTCCTCACCATGCTTCCTCACCATGCTTCCCTATTTACCGATGTGACAATTAAAAATGTTGGACCACCCTACTATTCACATCCCCTTTCTTTCTTCTCTGCCGCCACTCTTATGTTTTTTTTCCCTATTTGCTAATGTAGCTCGATGTGACGAAATAACTCTAATGGCCACCCCCACTGTTCACGCAACTTTCTTTCCCGCAGCTCTCTTCACTCTTCTCTCACGCCACTATTTTCTCTTTCTATCACCACTCACTGTTCTATCTATCGTAGCTCCTCTTTGGTACTGTTTTGTGATGTGACAATTTTAACTTGAAGGTTTTTGGTCACTCGCTCCTA
The DNA here is from genome assembly GCA_025629805.1 of Erythroxylum baracoense. Lineage (NCBI taxonomy): Eukaryota > Viridiplantae > Streptophyta > Magnoliopsida > Malpighiales > Erythroxylaceae > Erythroxylum > Erythroxylum baracoense. Next base: position 23,699,572 of record JAOTAY010000001.1, read on the forward strand.
TTCACGCCTCCCCCTTTTCTATATAACTTGATGTTACGAATAAAACCTTTTTGTGTTAAACGCTTGCATTGCATGCGTTGACGCATGCAACGCTAGCATTTAAAGCCATACGTTAAACGCATGCAACGCTAGCTTCCTTCTGCTTTAGGTTGTGCTGCTATCGTTTCATGCTTGTTGTTGCTGCCGTTTTGGTGATTTATCTCAGCAGCTACCTTTTATTCTTCTTCTTTGTATTTTGATTTTTTCCTTCTTATCTTTTAATTTTCTTCTTCTCGATCCATGAAGACAAGTGAAAAATAGTGTTCGAAAAACAGCCCAAATGTAGTGCTTATGACTCACTTTAATTTCTTTGCTTCCAAATTGTACCTAAAATCATATATTAATTAAAGTGAGTATCTTAAGCATTTTCTTATCATTAATCGCTAAGTGTAAATGATTAAATGTATCAACAATTAAGCACATATCACTCTATAGTAAAAGAAAAATGGGATAAACTTCAAGTCACTTTTGAAGGAATGAATGATGTAAAGAAACAAAGAATAAGCTTTTTAGTGCATAAATACGAAACTATTGGCATTAAACAGGGAGAAACCATAGATGAATTCTTCGGACTGTTCAACAACATCATCACGACCTTAAAGAACTTGGAAAAGATATATCCCAATGATGAGCTCGTAATGAAGATTCTAAGGTCACTACCAAAGGAATAGAAACCTAAGATGACAGCTCTAAAAACTGCAAATGTTCTAGACACTATTTCACTTGACTAGCTACAGGAAACTTGATGGTCCATGAAACTGAGCTTAGGCTCCTACAGAAGAGGAATGATACTAAAAGCAGTCTGGTTAGTTGAGGATTTTAAAAGCTTTGAAGAAGAAGAAGAGCCTGAAGAAGTCAGTAATAACTGTCTTATGGCTAAATCAGGAGATGACGAGGTAATTATTCTGACTCTGATATTAAAGTTGATGAATTGAGAAATGCATATCATGAATTGTAAAAATTGACAGTGAAGTATTTCAAAGAAGTTAAGAACTTTAAGAGCAATGATGTATCTTTGAAGAGTAAGATAAAATCATTGGACTCTGTGAATGAGAATTTGGCAACCAAGAATATGTCTTTAGAGATTGATTATAAGCAAAAGGTCTCTAAAAAGGAAGTTTTGGAAAAAAGAGTAGCCAAGTTGGAAAATACTTTGCTTAAGAACGATTATAATAAAGTGAGACAATTAGAAGAAAAAGTTGCTACCCTAGAACTTGAGAAAGAGAAATATGTTGGAAAGATCTTATCCCTAGAAAAAGATCTTGCAAAGTTTGTTGATAGAAGGAATAACCTTGATGTATTACTTGGTAGTGGTAAATGCGTTTTTGATAAGGCTGGAATAGGTTACATTGAAAATAATAATAATAGGCTATACAAGAATTTCTTTGTTAAATCCAGTAGTAGTTATAGTCAAAACAGCAGGAACCTGATACATGGTAGAAATAATAGCAACTCTCATTCATCTATTTTGTGCTTATGTTGTGGTAGATATAGTCATATTAGCCATTCTTGTAACTTTCATAGAATGAGGAAATGATCTCAAATGTATGTTTGGAGACTGAAAGGTCAAGCTACTAACCTGAAAAGACGCAAAAATTTGGGTTACCTAAAATGAGATAATACTTTCTGTAGATATGCTTGAAAACAGAGATAAGAGAAAATCAGTGGATAATTGATAATGAGTGTTTGAGACATATAATAGAATATTTGAAGATTTCTGTGAAGAAAATAGTTTCAAAGATGGAGATCATCTTGATTACGTGAAATTAACTAAAGCTCTATATGGTATAAAGGTGGCTCCTCGAGCATGGTATGAGAGGTTAAGTAACTTTCTGCTTGAGAATAACTTTGAAAGAGGAAAACATTAATACAGGGGGAAAGTTAAGAGTTAAGATGAAGATATATTTTTGCTTGGTCTATTCTTACACACTTGTGATATTTTGTGGCTGTTCAGTTCTTTTCCCTCTATTTTTTATAATGAAAAAGGGGGAGAATTAAAGTGACGATATATTTTACTGAAAGTTGATGATATTTACTTGTATGATTTGTGAGCATGATGAATATGGGATATACGATACTAACTGAATCTGTGAAGTTTAAATATGTGATTTGTTAATGATAGGCTCCTTACTAAGAAAGGAAAGGCTCTTTTTAATCAGTAAGAACTTATAAAGTCGACAGGTACTTTTTGAAAACCTTCATTATTAGTTGATTTTTAAAAGTCTATCTATTATTGTTTGTCATTATCAAAAAGGGGAAGATTATTAGCTCAAGGTTTATTATTAATAATTTTGATTATGACCATACAATATTTTAAAATTCGAATCGGATTTATTTTCTTGTATGGGTAACGATATATTTTCAAAAGGAAATAAAATCATATGATAAATGCTTCCTTTATTGCAGAAACCTTCATTATAAACTTATCTGATTTATTAGAAATGATTCTTACAAATCACAATTAGCTCTTTGATATGATCATTTGTTTTAACATCTGGATACTGGAAGATTTTATCAAATATGATATTAAAGATTTAAAGTCAATTCAAGATATAAGAGAAGCAACGATTAGTTGAAGAAGATGTCTATTTAGGAAAGCCATTACATTTGCTAATGGGGGATATACACCAGACCTTCGAAATACATCTATAGCATTAATTCTTTTGAAAGTGACATCATTGTCAAATCTCTTGTGCTTTAAAAAGCAAAAACTCTTTTTAAGAGAGATCATTGAAGCTCTTATCAAGCAAATTACATTTTCACTTGTTGAGAGCTTGTAGAGGCTAGCTAAATACTACCAGTTTGGAAGGTTGGAGAACCTAAAAAAAATGTACTCGTGAGCTTGTAGAGGCTAGATAAATACTATTAGTTTAGAAGGTTAGAGAACCTTAAAAAATATGTACTCATGAGCTTAAAAAGGCTCGTCAAATTACTATTTGGGATTTTAGTGAAACACTCAAGTCAGATACTTAGGGACTGGTCATAGGCTTAGGTTATAAGCCGAACCAGTATAAATCGTGTAGCACCCCACTCTCATAGGGCATATTCCCAAACATACTGTCAGTATACGAGAACATACTCCATGAGGGTGGCACGCTAGAATAGTCAAGCAATCATACTCATTGCAAAATTTTCACGCATCACACGCATATTTCAGAAAACCATAACCAATTTTAGCCCATTTTATTCATAATAATCTCAGTTACAAATGTCACAAACAATAAACACATCATCATAAATTTCAGTAATCATCTGGGCCCAATATAAATGCAAAACGTGTTTAATCATAGCAGTTGTTACAAATAGAATTCATTTATACAATAATTAACTCTTGCTGAATACAATGTTTAATACTAAATTAATAGAAAACATATGCAGATGCCAACTGATCTCAACCTCTATCTCTTTTCTGAATTCAGTGGCTATACTCCAGTTTGTTTAACTGGATATCTCCTCTGAGCCTGAAAAATAATGTTACAATTTTGGTAAGTTTTGTGAACTCAGTGAGCGGACCATCCTCGATGGCTCACTCATATCACATAACACAATAATTTATAGACAATTCACATAATCACATAATATACATCTCATCACTAATCATCATGTAACATCAAACATCATCTTTGTTCACTTGTTTCATATTTCACATTCAGAACAATTCAAACAATTCACTGTGATCATTTAAAACATACATATCAAATATATATGCAATGCTCATGAGACTCACTTTCAATTGTTACGTTGTTGTGACCGAGTGCTTGTAACTGTCTTGTATCCATTGTGGATACTGGGCTCATTAATAACTGTCCTGTATTCATTGGGGATACTGGGCTCATTATATATAGTAAGCCTTTGGGTCTTAATCACATTATGAGCTTTAAGCTCTTTTTCGGTGGCTCCTCTAATCACAACTGCCTTTATTTGATCATGTATTCATGTAGTGGAATGCACCAAGTCTGACATATCAATCATTCACTTATATTCACGTTACACATTCACTTTCACATATCATCAGACTTAAATCCGGCATTCAACAAATATGTTAAGTATCACTTATTTCTTACTCATTCACATTCAATGAATCACTTCCAATACATTCACATTCATCAAACTCCTTGGACTATTAATCTTCGAAATTATCACAATCACATGAATATCAATAATAATGCAATACAGAAATTTAAACAGAACAATCAATTAAAGTAAGACCATCTAGGTTGACTCACAGTACACTCCAGATTAGCATTTGCTTCTATGATTCGAAAATGTCTAGATGCTGATGTTGAATCCTGTGTATCAACTTCATGCAATAAACATATTATGCATACATTACTAATTGCACAATCGTATAATCATTCAATTGTATACATATATATATATATATATATATATATATATGTGTGTGTGTGTGTGTGTGTGTGTTTGTGTGTGTGTGTGTGTAATGTATAATGCATGCTCAATTTGACTATTCCAGGTACATTTCTTTAATCTCATATCTCAATCACTCAAATAATTTCACTTGTATATGTCTAACTTGCACTTAGGTTCATAACTCAAAGAACTTGGTTATTCTAACATCATAATTTCTGTTCTAGCATCCTATGATCACATAATATCCAATTTCTCATTCATCATTACTTAACACATATCATTCATCTCATTTGAATTACATTAGCCAATATAAGATCACTTTCAATTAGATAGCATCTCCAATTTTCCATATTTTTGTATACTTGATGTATAACCATCCATTCTTAAGTTATAACCCCCATTATCACCTTAAGTATATCACACATTTAACCATTTAATCCATCATCAGCTAGGTTCATTTCAAGCCTCATTCAAACCTAAATACATCGTAAGGAAAGTACCTAACCATTTATTGTTTCAAACCACACATAAAAGAAGCATATTTCACGTTGACGCCATTCCCACAATCATGGAGGCCATCCTATGATTATGGGTTATGAAAATAGAACATCTCCTGTACTTTTATCACTTCCCATGATCATAGATGTATTCCCACGATCGTGGGTTATCAAAATCCGAAACTTCCAGCTATGTTCCTCTAATTTTCTAGCTTTTCCATCTCCTTCAAGTTATATTCAAAACCTCTTATGCTTAGTTCATCATTTCTAGGTTAATTCCTCATCATTTTCTCTTCATCCTCACCTCCATTTCAACTCAATATCAATCACAAACAAATCATAGATTGTTGTTTATTAATCTTACAAAATAGAACATCAATGTATACATTCATTCATCAATGTTTCAGCCACCTTTCAATGTCATTATCGACTTCACTTTATCTCTAAACTATCATCTTCTTTCCTCTTATTTCAAGACACTACACTTGCCTTTCCTTTAGCTTCAAACATATTCTAGCTTTTCTCACATGACAACTTATAACTTATGGCTTTAATATACCCAAAACATATCATTCCTTCTTCAAATTTCTACTCTTTCTATACACACAATTAAGTCATATACACATATTTATTCTTCAATGCTCATCACATATTCATTTACATTTTTTCACGCTCTCATACACCATTTACTCTATCAATCCAATATTATAACATTCCATAATCTATTACTCCTCATAAACACAAAAGCAAGACATTGATATGTTCATTGTTCATCCACGTTACATACATATATTCAACACCATTCTCATAGTCATTAAATCTCAAAATAATCACCGTATTTAATTTATTTCAAACTAGCTATGAAGATCAAATATATACTTACTTGATTAAACTCCAAGCTTCTTCTTTAATCATATAAACCCTAGCTTTTTAAACATCACACAATCATCTTTTATGGAGGAATGGGTTGGGTGTTTTAATGGCAAGAAGAAGAAGACAACAAAAATGGAAGTATCAAGTGAAGGATGAGAACAAAGTCTAACATGGTGAGAGTTAAAGGTGTCGTAAGTGGAGAAGAAGAAATGAAGAAGATGAAGAATAATGGAGAGAAAAGAAGAAAGCATCCAAAGAAGAAATGAAGAATATGAAGAATAATGGAGAGAAAAGAAGAAAGCATCCAACAAAAATGAAAGACAAAAGATGGTCTTTCAAATGAAAAATATCGTGGATGGGTGTGTGGCAGGGCAAGTGACACTTGTCACTTGCCACATGTCACCACCTTGTGGTCTCCACTTGGTCTTTTAAATAGCTAGTCCATTTGTCCTCTAATTTTCAATCCAATTGTCTCCCAATTTTCAATGACACTTGTCATTAAATCTTAATGTCACTTATCAAAAATTTATGCTACCATTGACATTTATTTTTACTGCCATTTATCAATCGTCTTGTTACTTGACATTTTTCTAGTCAAAAAATACCTAAAATTTTAAAATCTCTTAATTTAACAAATAAATTCCCATATCACCAATTATCCTTTAGCAATCAGAATTCAAGACACGATAATCATAATTCACATCTTAATCACATTAGAATCATTTATACCCTGAAAATGTCAAATGAGTGCATGAATAGTCATTGTAATGTGTGCAATTTTCAATAATCACGTGTGTGTGTATGCTAATATTATGCATAAATATGAAATGTATTTTTAAATTTTCTTATTGCTATTTCTCATTTACAGAAATCTAGGGTTCTAACCCTTAGTATGGGAACGAGGTATTACAAATCGATTGCGTCATTCTTCTCTCTCTTTAACTTTTAAATTTTCGTATTATATTGTGTGTGTGTGTTCATTTTAGCAAGAAGCTCCTTTACTTTTATAATAGACTCCTTTTGTTTTCAACTTGCAATAGGTTCCTTTTAGTTTTAATAGGTGTTTTCTATTTTAAATTGTTTTGACAGGATTTATCGTTTAATAGGCTCCTACCGTCTAACAGGCTCGTGTTGTTTAACTGGCTTTTATTGTTTGATAGACTCTTATTGTTTTAAACTTTAACTGGCCCCTGTCTTTTATCTTTTGCATGTGTTTCCTTTATCACAATCTTCTCTCTCGATATGTATATGTATATATATTATAAATAAATAAATAAATAAATAAATAAATAAATATATATATATATATATATATCACTTCAGCAACCAAACCCTCAAAAAGCTTTGAACTTGCCAAGCTTTCACTTGCTTACAATCTAAAAAACAAACCAATAAACAAACATAGAGAAGAAGCTGGGAAAAAAGACAAAAGGACAAGTGGTAAGTGAGTGGAAGAGAATTAGCATTTCCTAAACATTAGAGAGAACCTGAGGGAAACCTTAGTTATAGCAAGGAGAGAAAGATAAGTTTTTCTTGATCCAGAACAAAAAAACAAGATGAAAAGCTTATCATACTGATTGCAGGTCAAAGAAGGTGGAGTAGTTGACAAAGATTTCATGTGTACTTAAAGTTAAAATAGTTCCAGTTTTTAGGGGAAGGAATGTTGAATTTGGTGCTTGTAGTTGTTCATTTGGTTTAGGAGAGATTAAGATAAAAAGATCATCAATGAAGTGAGACATGAAAATTAAAAGCCAAAGTGGAAAGTCCCTTTTATGGTGAAATAGGCATATTCTTTTTTTTTTTCCACTTTTGCTTCCTGGAATTAGTTAAAAGGACTTTTTAAAAATAGAAATTGATAAGAGTAGAAAGTTTGAATCTCAAACTAATTTAGAGTTTTTTTATTTTTGTCTTTCAATTTTTTAAAATTTCCTTAATTTTACTCAGTTACTTTAATTAAGTCTAACACGTATAATTTAATCTAGTTACTATTAAACGTGTTTAAATTTATTTCTGACGTGGCTTGCCACGTTAACGGAGATACTAACATCAGAATAAATTTGAAAAATTAAAATTTTGGGTATTTAATTGTCACGTTTTAAATTCAGGCTATAATTATAAAATTGAGTAAAATTTGAAATTTTTTGTAATTAACTCTATTTTTTAATCTGAGTCATGACCACATGAAGTCTAGAAGGAAATGATATACTATTATATATGGTTAATTATAAAAAAATTTCAACATTGAAATGCTTCAACTTTCAATTTTTAGTAAAAATAGTTTGACGTTAAGCTAATGTGGATGATATTACTACAAATTGTATTTGTGCTTGTGAATTTTATTATTCAATAAATTAAAAATATAAAATACCCTAAAATAGTTATGAAGTAAAACATATGAAGGAATGTGTAAATATTTTATAATTTATGATATTTTTAATTTATTGCTAATAAAATTCATACATGACACTAATAAAATATGTAACTGTTACATAGCAAAACTATTAATTTGACATAGCTCGCTTTATCATTTTCATTAACAAAAAATTTAATGTTGGGCTATTTTTGCTAAACATTGAAAGTTGAAGCATTTTAGTATAACTTTTTAAAGTTTATGCTAGTATTATAAAATTGAGTAAAGTTTGAAATTTTTTTATAGTTGACCTATTATGTATAGAAATATTTTAGGCCGAATAAGGTACCACATTCATGATCTATCCAAATCCACATTTATTTTTTAAATTAGATACATTGATCTTAAATAGTGTTAAGTTGACTCTATATCAACTCAATTTAAATTTACATTAAATTTTAAGCTTGATTGTTTTACTTTAAACAATACTAGATTGATTTAAACTTGAACTTTTGTTACTATCTTTAATAATTATTGTATGCCCTGATTTTATAATGATGGGTTAACATAATTTTAGTAGTTTTATCTTGAATCATGGTTAGATGTTGCCTATAAAAATATGATCTTTATAACATAAATCAAAATTGAAATTCATAACTTTAGGATCATGAATAAATAATTTTTACAAATCATAAGAGTGAAATATTGCGTACCTAATGCGGAAGATGTCATTATTAAAAAGAGATCGAGAAACTTCACCATGTTCTTAGTTAAAACTGATTTCTATCTTTGGACTATCTTATGATTACAGAAACTTAATGGAAAATAATCTGTTACCTTAATTAGTAGAGAGAGGACCAATTTATATATTTATAAATTTTTAATTTGGTACGTCCATTATAAGACCAGAATAAATGATTGAAATTTATTCTACTATTAAATAGGAAATATAGACTAAATAGAACTCTTCCATTATATTAATAATATATATATATATATATATATGACCATTAATTTGGGCTATATTATAACATTCTCTCACTTGTCTCGATACTTCAAACTTTATTTTATTAATGCAATCATTAAGCGTGCATAAATAAATCTCTTAATATCTATATAATTTACCTCAACAGAATAAACTATATAATGCGGGTCGTAATGGTTATACATTTCAACGTCACATACTTCCTTCCATATACGAAAACACTAGTAATTTATCAAGTTAGGTAACATAAGTGATATATAAATGTCATAAATGTCCACATTAATGTCTTATAGACAATTTTATTTCTTATTTAATAACAATTACATGTGCTCATTCATAATAAATAAGAAAATTGTCAATTAGAACTTTATTGAGCTAAACAGTGTCAAAAAGTCATTAAAAACAATCATCAATATAACAAAGGCCCATTTTTTAAAATATGTTCCTTAAATATATTTGGTGGAAGTTCTTTGGTTAAAGGATCTGTAATAATAAGATTGGTCTTAGTATTCAACACACACTCTTTGTTTCTGAACTTCCTCCTTTACAGTAAAATATTTCAACTCCATATATTTAACACCTGTAGAATACTTGCCATTCTTGGAGAAGAAAACTACTACAAAATTATTATAATTGTAACACCCCACTCCCGCCGAACCCGAACCCGATATCGACAGTGATACCCGGATCCGTGCCCCGCGAGGGTGGCAT
>JAOTAY010000001.1:23709497-23722081 GCA_025629805.1 Erythroxylum baracoense
TTCTAATTCCTCTGATTAACACACTTGGACCCGTTTCTCTGGTCCGACCCGTTCTTCTGGAAACGGGATGTTACAATAATAAATTTTCAGTAGCTTTGTAATGGTGTTGACAACCCCAAGCCCTGAAATAAAGTTTTGCAACCATAAGGCATAAATTATAGCCTCAAAATAAGCTACAAATTCTGCTTCCATAATGGATGAAGCAATGACAGATCATTTATGACTTTCCCATAAAATTGTTCCTTCCATTAGTAGAAAAAAATCCAAATATTGACTTTCTATTATCTATATGCATCAAGTAAAATATGAATCTGAATATCCAATTACTTCTAATAGATTTGATATTCTATATATGAGTAGATAATCCTTTCTTCCTTGAAAATACTTTAAGACTGTCTTTGCAGCTTTTCAATGGTCTATACGAGGATTACTTTGATATCTACCTATCATTCCAACAACAAAGCTGATATCAAGTCTCATGCATGTCTACAAATACATCATACTGTTAACAATAAAAGCATATGGAAAAGACTCCATTTGTCTACGTTCTACATCATTTATTGGACATTGCCTAAGACTAAATTTATTCGCTTTTTAATTGGGACAATTCTTGTTGACCATTTGTTCGTATTAAATCCCTTAAGAAATTTGTAGATATAGTCTTTCTGAGATAGTCCTACCAGTCCTTATGATCTATTTTGAAATATTGAAATTTATTTTACATATGATGCCTCTCCTCTTTCATTTCACATATGATGCTTCTCCTATATTCTTGTAGATAAATTCTTTAGTTTTATAAAATATGTCTAAATTATTAGCAACAACTAAAATATCATTAATATATAGAATAGAAATATAAAACAGAGATCTTTCGGTAGTTACAATAATGAACAATATTTTCGTAAAACATAATATACTATTGTCAAGAAGTTTTTTTAAGTACATATATTGATTTCTTAAGTTTACACACCATGTAGACCTTTCCTTCTATGGAAAAATCTTCAGGTTGATCAATATAAACTTTCTCCTTAAGATCACCATTCAAAAAGGCAATCTTTACATCCATTTGATGTAGCTCTAAATCAAACTAAGCCACTGATTCTATGATTATTCTCATTGAATCATTCTTTGAGACAAGTGAAAAGGTCTTTTTAATCAATTTCATCCTTTTAAGTATAACCTTTAGCAACAAGTCTAGCTTTATACCTTTCAATATTTCCATTTGAGTCATGTTTAGTCTTAAAGACCCATTTGCATCCAACTCGTTTAGATCCATCTAGCAAAATAATAAGGTCCTAGACATTCTTTTGTGTGATTGAAGTTAACTCATCTTTCATAACATCAATCTCTTTATTAGACTTATCACTTTTTATGGCTTAAGAAAATGAAACAGGATCATTATTAATGCCATAATCAAATTCTGACTTTTGCGAATAAACTATATAGTCATCAGGAATAATTGATCTCCTTATTCTTATAGGTTTATTCAAAGCTATTCCATATAGTTCATTTAAATTAATTGGTTGTAAGTTAGTTTCTTTACAAGGTGTTGTTTCATCCAAACCTTGTCGAGAATTATTTTTTTCTTCCAACACTAGGACAATATTTGGTATATATGTGGAAACTAAAACATTTGTGGATAATGGAGCATCAACCTTTATTTTATTAATATCCGCAACACATTTTTTAGCACTCCTACTAACTTCACCATTTTTAATGAACTTGGTATTAGCTATTTCAACATTTCTTAGACAATGGTTTTGACAATAAAACCTATATCCTTTAGGTTTCTTTCGATAAATAATAAAGTAAGCATTGACTATTCGAGAATCTACTTTCTTTTCTTGTGGATTATAAACTCATGCTTCTAGTGGACAATCCCAAACATACAAGTGCCTCATACTATGTTTCCTTTCATTTTATAACTCAAAAGGAGTTCTAAGTACTACTTTACTAGGAATCCTATTTAGCAAATATAATGCAGTTTTAAACGTATATCCATAAGGTTTTGTGTAATGAAGAATTACTCATCATACTCCTAACCATCTCCACTAAGGTCTTATTACACCTTTCTGCCACACCATTTTGTTGAGGTGTACATCAAATCGTATAATGTGCCCATATGTTATGTTTCTCAAGAAACTTTGTAAATGAACCTAGAAATTGTCTTGATTCATCAGATTTTTCATAATATTCACCACCTCTATCAGATCTTACAAGTTTCACTTTTTTTTTATCTAATTGCCTTTCAACCTTCTTTACAAACACCTTAAAGGCGTTTACAAGTTGAGATTTTTCATTAAGCAAATAGACATATCTATAACATGAAAAATCATCTATAAAGGTGATAAAATATTTTTCTCCACTATATCAATGTGTATAATTTCAAGGAGCTAAGTCCTTCTTGTGGCTCCTTTCTTATTATATTTGGTTTGCTTTCCGTTAATGAAATCTGCAAATACATTGAGATCAATTAAATATGAATTCTGAAGAATTTCATTCTTTATTAATCTTTCTAATCTTTCTTTAGATATATAATTCAAACGTTTATGCCATAAGTAGGCTTAATTATTATTCATTATGCTACACTTAACTCTACTGGTATGATAAACAAAAAATAGGGATTAAGAAAAATTAACGTCAAGTTTTAATTTATATAAACCATCCATAAAAATTCCACAACCAATGATGGAATTATGTTTAAATAAACTAAAACAAATATCACTAAACTTAAAAGTAACCCACTTTCATTAAATTTAGAAACAAAAATTAAGTTTCTAGAAATCAAAGGTATATAGAGAGTTTGTATTAGATCAAAGTGATAAGCAGTATCTAATATTAGTCGATAAGTCCCAACGCCTTCAATTGGAACCTTTTTACGATTTCCTACGAACAGAAAGTTCTCAATTGGGTTTATAGTTTAGATTGTAATGAATCCTAACATAACATTAGAAATATAGGTAGTAAAACCAGAATCAAGCCACCAGGTATTAGAAGGAACTTCAGTTAAGTTTAGTTCAAAACATACAAAAAGGTTAAATGTTCCTTTCTTTTCAAACTAAGCCTTAAGTTTCAGACAATCTTTCTAATAGTGTCCCTCTTCCTTACAAAATTGAGAATTATCCATCTTTTGTTCCTTCTTACCAATATTAGCAGTAACTTGTGTTGCCTTAACAGGTGCTTTTTAAACTTCTTAGCCTTTAGCTTGTGAATTTTGCTAGCTCCTTGATCCATAAGGTCAATAGAATGAATTCCTTGATTCTTTATCCTTGTTTCCTCCTAAATGAGTATACTTGACAATTCATTAACCATCTACTTATCCTGTATAGTGTTGTAGTTAATTTGAACAAGTCCATACTCAAAAGTTAACGAGTTCAAAATGAGTTACACTAAAAGGAGCCATCAACTGTCATATGGCAAGGATTTTAATTTTACTGCAATATTTTTTATCTCTAGGACATATTGCCACAAGCTCTACGACACATCAAACTTTATAGTCATGAGTTTAGTCATCCAAGTACTGTTAGGAGACTTATTTGTAGAACAAAAATATTCTTCCACAAATTTAAGGTATTCTTTAGTAGTTTGAGTTTGTGGAATAGTGGTCTTAATATTGTTGGCAATAGTCATTCACATGAAATTAAGACACAATTTGTTAGATCTTTCCTATGCTTTATAATTTGTCTTCTCATCCTTCTCGCATTCGTAATGGCTATATGGTTTTGTTCCAATAATGCTGAAATCAAGATCCAAAACACCTAAATAGAAATTGACTTGTTCGCACCATTTAGAGAAGTTAAAACCATTAAACACTGTAACATAATAAGCATGTGAATGAATAAAAATAGCTACAAATACATAAGTGCTCAACAAATTATCAGATTTAAATAATTAAACATTTAGAATATACTACAGGATTTCTTTGGGCAAACTCAATAATATATTATCATAAGTTTAATTCCATACAAACTTTATTACGAATCATACAAAAACTCGTCAAATACAACCAATATATTTGGAAACTCAATAATATATTATCATAAGTTTAATTCCATACAAGATGGGATGTTTATTTATTTAATTAAAATGTGGATGTTTCTATCGAGATGGGGTGTGTAACAGTGAATGGTGCTGGGACTGGCGTGGTTTTTCGGTGCTTTCTAAATGAATGATGTTGAGATTCACTATCTCTATGCCTATTCCGATCTGATACTTATTTGCTCTACTCCTTCATTCGTGGAGGTTTTTATTCTTTTTTAGGATTTCTTTTAATTATGAATTCTTTTCAACTTCACTGTACCAATTATTTTATCGTGGTGGACCTGCCTTACGATTGAATGAACGAACTGAGTAGAAACTTAACTATACAAATGTTGGCAATCCAACATTAAGTTCAATCAATAAAAGTAACTCGGCAGTAATATTCCTTTTGAAATAATATTAAAAAATATATAAATTCTCTCTTATCCTTTAGAATTTAGCTGAAGGAGGAGATATTTTACACACACCCTAATTCAATACATATAAAGTCCACAATTTAAAAAGATGACTTCGGGACTGTAACTGTCAGTGGTGTGGGGGGATTCATGCAAAATATTGGAAGGAGCTCGTCGTTGGCTGCTGAACTCTGGGAAGTACAATCGAACCTCACTCTGGCCTGGGACCTTGGATATAAACGCATTGTCATAGAAGTGGACTCTTTGGAGGTCATCAATATTCTTTCTTCTTCTAAAATAGTATTGACTAACCAAAATTTTTTGGTGACAGGTATTAGCACGTTAGCACATCGAGCATGGGAGGTCCAGTTTCAACATGTTTATTGGGAAGGGAATCAGTGTGCCGACAGATTGGCTACCCTAGCCTCGCTGGCCAGTCCAGGAATTCATGTCTTATAGGAACCTCCGATGGCAGCCATAGAGCTCATCCACCGCGACTAGCAAGGAGTTTTATATCGCAGATTACTGCGTTAGCATAATTTTTAGTTGCCTTTCCTTGTAACAAAAAAAGGTGTTAGAATAATTAAGGAGACAAAGTAAGATTGCAATTCAATTAAGATTAAAAATATATAATATAAAATATTATTATAACTAAAAAGAAGAATTACAATATAAATATTCACCCGTTATAAGTTACAAATATTAATTTATCGGTTATAACTTATAAAATTCGTATCCTCACATGTTCTAAGTAGTTGTAAGTGAATCAAACTCACTATAGTTACATATTTTAATTTATCATAATTATTACACAATCTAATATTTACATTTGAACTACAAATTCCCAGACGCTATGTTTCAGCGGGATTAGTGTTGTTATTGTATCTAGATATTTTGTATATAATATCGATGTTTTTCTAACGTGAATAATATTTAAATATTGTAAGTAATATCTAGATTTTTCTAACAATTTTCTACTTGAAGATTTTACATTATCTTGTCATTGTCATTTTTCTTACATTTATGTTAAGCTCCAAGAGGATCGATGTTAAATAAACACATCATTATTGATTGATTTTTTCTTAAAATCTACTATATTGTATTTGATATGAGCTTTTTCATATCCACGGCTCCTTCCTATACTTTCTCACAAATGAAATAATATTGAACTTGTATATGATTGGTTTTCAAATGAAATATTGGATCCCTTGCTAGAGACAAGACACTTTAACTGCTTCAAAATAATGAAATCTTTTGTTGTTTGTGTTTGAGTTCTTCTAACACCAATTTCAATTAAGTCATTTCTTTATTAGTTTGTGTAGCTCCTAGATATTCCACTTTTGTTGATGATATAGTTATAATTGATCGTAACTTTGAAACCTATCTTATAACCTCACCAATAAGCATAAACGTAGTGAATTTGCTTTTAGCAACGCTACATATATAATCAAAGCCAACACATTCTTTAATAATAAAGTCTTATCCTCTATATTGTAATGTAATATCAAAGATCCTCTTAATGTATCCTAGGATTCTCTTTACAACATTTCAATACGTTTTACTAGGATTCACTATATAGTAACTAACAACTTCTATTACAATGTCCGATCTTGTACAAATCCTATTAATCATTGAACTCCCCTTCTTGTTACCTTCTTTCTTGGTAAATTTACACCTCTAAAATTTTGTTTGTTGGTCCTAAGTCTTTATTTTCAAATTTCTTAGCCAAATGTGCCTTCAATTATTTCATATGATTTTTATTTAGATATGTAGCGAACATTTCATCTACACACAAAAATAAAATTATAAAATCATTACCATCAAAACTCTTAAAATATAGATAAGAGTTTGCATTTTGTCTGTTGTATCCAAGATTTATGATGAAGGAATCAAATATCTTATATTATCATCTCAATGCTTATTTAAGACCATATAGAGACTTATTTGACTTGCAAACTAAGTTCTCTCTTGCTTTTCTCTTCAAAACGTTCTAAGTGGAGAATGTAAATTTCTTCTTCAAAATATTCATAAAGAAAAACAATTTTCACATCTTACTCATTCTGTAAGTAAGTCAAACACAACATACATCTATATGTAAGTCAATCAAAACATACATTGCCAGGATTACTCTGATTGTAGTAAGTTAAACCATGGGAAAAATATTTTATTGAAGTAAATTATTTTTCTTTAATCATTGAAAGGGCAAGCTCTTACGTCAGGTTCGATTACTAACAATTTTGCACGGTACTGATAGAGTTGCCAATTCAAGCCCATGCCCAGTTTAAAGCCTTTTAAAGATGGTCTAAGCCTAGTCTAAAACTGAAACCTGATCAAGCCTAGCACATACCACCTGAGCCTGATCTCAAGCCCAGTCGAACTTTAAGCAATTTGAAATGCATCCAAAGCTTAAATCCACCTAACTCAAAACTTGACTCATCCTAATCCTACGACCATCTCTTTTACAAATGCCCTTGATACTTTCTATTAAGATTGTGTATATAATTAGGAAGCTCTATGTTCTCTTTCCTATCTTTTAAGGCTAAATATTTGCTTTATATTTCTGATTAGGTAGTGGTTCAGCCGGATTCTGACGAGGCTGTACGTTGCCGTTTGGATCCATGGAAACAACTGTTGAACACGAGAATTCTGGCTTAAGGATTCCTGCAAAACAAAGAAGGCACGTCGGGGGTTGTTTCCCGATAGGCCTCTCCGACGCTCAAGTTAGTCAAGAAGAAAGAAGAGAAGAAGGTCCACCAATTTTTGATAGGTCTCGATTATATACAATTCATAATTGTTCAGTCCAAATATCCTAAGTTTTGATCCCCTTTCAAGCCTTAATAGGGAGTACCAGATGGTGGTGCAAGAAGAAAGAGTTGGGACATCTACTTGAGGCAAGGAGGACTGAGGTGACCTATTCAGTTTTACTGTAAACGCTGGTCAAACGACAACGGGGGAGAAAGAATTTTAGGCTACTTTGTAATGCATTTGTTAATACAGCAAACGACCCGAGAATAATGTTGGCTCATGTTTTCAATTGATTGGGTACTCAAATTAGTAGGGTAACAGACCATGAACTAAAGATCGTAGTTTAGGGCGTGGAAAGAGGATACAACAATTGTTAGTTGGCATGGGCAGGGGAATAGGGAGTGGCACTAAAGCTAATATGCCGTAAGCTGTAGGCACTGTGAGTGCCACATCTATTGGTGTAAAGGCTGAAGGTGAGCAAACGTCTCTACCAGGTTTAAATCTAAAACAGTGAAGCACTCCCTTAAAGGTGGACAACTCACATAAAGCTAGAACTAAGGAGCGATTACGTGGTAAGAACTCGACTTTCCCATGGATCAATAACACGAGTGGTTCGCACTATATGATTGGCTCTCTGGCGCACCTAAAAGATTTGTAAGACATTGATCCCTGCCCTATTGATTTACCTAATGGCACTGAGTCTTATGCGATGAAATGAGGGATAATCACTTTTAGGGACAAACTCACACGTAATTATGTTCTATTTGTTCGCAAATTGAAATGCAACTTGATTTCAGTTTCATAAATGTTACATGACGATGATTACATTGTCCAACTTACTAAAAAAGTAAGTATAATATAGGACCACATTTCAATGATATTGATTGGAGTAGGTGAACAAATTGAGGGGTTTTACCTTCTTTGTACAGTAACACCAGTTCGTGCATGCAAAGCTAACGGCAGTGGATCATGTGAGTTGTGGCATAGAAGAATGAGACATCCGACTTTTAAAGTAGTTAGTATGCTTCCTGATATTGATAATAAAGATGAAGTCAATGGCCTAAAGTCTTGTAATGCTTTTTTTAGCGGTAAGCAAATAAATGAGACATTTTTGTTAAGTGAGAATAGTGCGAAGAATGTTTTGATTTAATCCATTATAATTTATAGGGACCATATAAAATACCTACTTCTTGTGGTGCTATTTATTTTCTGACTATGGTGGATGATTATTCGTGTACTGTGTGGTTATATTTATTGAAAAACAAAAGATGAAGTTCCTCACATTGTTAAAATTATTTTTCCATAACCCCAAGACAATTTAATAAGCTGATCAAGGTTATGATAAGAGATAATAGTATATAATTTCAATGTCTGAAAGATGATTTTCAAGAAAATGGTGTTTTACATTAAACCTTAATTTGTCAAACTCCTCAACAAAATGGAAGGTATAGAGGAAACATTGTCATATTTAAAATGTTGTGAGATCATTAAGATTTTAGGCAAATTTATCTATCAGAATGTATACTTATTGCAGGAATTTGTATAGTCCTACTATTACAAGATTTGTAACTAAACTCTTATTACATCAATGTTTTGTGATTACGAAGAAGGATTTAAGGCCAATATTTATAAGTGATGAGTGAGTTGTATGTCAACATGCTCGGTCTAATACTGGATTGGAGGATTATAGAATTATACTTAAAGATTATGAATTTTAGTCTTAATGTCAATTTGTCACTCAAGTTTGTGAGCCTTTGGCTAAGGTACTTCTTCTGGCTAATACTGATGAGAAGGCAACAATAGGTTATTTTTACGATGCCATGAAGAGGAGAAAGAAGCAATCAAGGCTAATATGAAAAATAGGTCTTCTTTATACATATGTTATCTTGCATTCATAAATGAGAGATGAGAAAAGTAACTTTGTTCTCTGTTGGCTGCAGCTTGGACATTTTTGAATTCAAGTGTCTATTTTAGACTAAGTGCTAGAGCGAGTTAAAGTTAATAAGGGAAAATTGTTGCCCATGAAATGATGGAAGATCTCCTAAGCTCACAAATGGAAGTTTATAAGGATGCTATTGGTGATCTTGGGATGCTTATTGTTATTCGTCAAAGAAAGAAGCTTAATTCAGGTATATATTTTTTGCTTACATGTTGAAAGTTAATTATCACTTTATTTTGTTTATAATGTTACTTTTATTATCTTACAGATGCTTGGTGGGACCAAGAAGTGATGTTCCAAAATTGCAAAGTTTTGTAATTCAAATTATGAGTCAATGTGTGAGTGCAAAAATGTGTGAAAAGAATTAGAGCACGTTTGAATTCATCTACTTCAAGAAAATAAATAGATTGGATTATAAAAGATTGAACGACTTAGTCTTTGTTTAATACAATTTAAAGCTTAGAGAAATGTATATTATTATCATTATTAAATTGAAGATAATTTCTTGTAATTTCTTAATAATTTAAGTTATTTTATTTACTATGACTCGTAATAAAACAATTAGTTTTGTAAATCGAATTTGCCTTGATCATATTGATCTTTTGACGAATTAGATTTCTAAGGAACCGAATTTGATAGATGAGAGTAAGTTGGAAGATAATCTTAGATAGAGAAATATTGACATGTCATTTGATACAATGAATTGAAATGATGATGATGATGAAGCTCCTCTTAATAATGACAATTTTGTACTAAATAAGAGTTAGAGTCAATATAATTTGAGCGAATATTCGATTGAATGAAGTTTCAGGTTTTTCATTTCTTCTCTTATTTTAATTTTACTTGTATTTGATGCGTATGTTAAATTCTATATATGTAATATAAATATAACTATAAATGTTTTTGTTTCATGTTTCACTTTTAGTTGGTTGTTTTCCTGACACGAATTTTTGTTGTAATACTTAAAGAGTCATGAAACTTTTGTATTCTTTTTATTTGATGTTTTGCTGTAGTAATTATTTATTATATGATAACATTGTAACATTTTAAGTAATTTTTTTATTATCCTTAAATTTATATTTATATGATGAATCGATGATTAAATGAACTTTTTTTATAAAAATTGATGTTATTGTTTATATGTAAAATATGCCAAAATTAATATTAATAAAAATAACTAGATTATTATTATTTCAAAATTTTACCATTATGATTTTTAGAGATATAGATATGTAAAATTATAAATTATATAGTACAATATATTGAGAAACTATTTTGCAATTTTACAAAATTCAAAGACTATTTTATAATTTTAAAAATTACCTGAAATAATACTTAATACAATATTGTAACAAAACCAAATCTGATACCCATATTGGTATGATATTCATAACATTGTTTATAACTAAACAAAATTTATTCTAAGATTAGATTATGTTAACTTTGTAATCAAACAAGGCTTACTCTTAGGTTGGAATACACTAAAACTATATCTAAATAAGTAGGCTCTTCCTCTTTAGAAAACCTAGTTACAACTATCACCAACTACAAATAACAACCCATTGTTGATCGTCCTATCCCTAACACCATGCCAAATGTTGTCACGACTGCACTAACGAAAGGAAGTAACAACATCTCTACTTATCCAACAATCGATACACGTCGACACCTTCCCTCTCCAACTACTATCAGTGGTAACTGGAGACGAAACAAATGACGACAGCCCCGTTAACAGACAACAACGTAAGAAAAATTTCACCACCACCATTGTTGATGCTACACTACAACAAACGCTACATTTAGCTATGTTTTCTTTTGCGACGTTCTAAAAATCATCGCCAAAAGTTACCATATTTTGACGATTTTAAAAAATCGTCATTAAAACTAAGCATTTAGCGACTAAATCGAAAAGTGTCACCAAAAGGGAAAAATTTTCACAACGAATGATAGAAATCATCGCCAAATGGCGAACATTAATCGACAATAAATAAAAATCGTCATAAAATGATCCACATTGGGTGACGATTTCATATCATCGCTAAATTAATCTATGATGACGCTTTTCAAAAATCGTCACCATAATTTGTTAAACATTTGGTGACTAATCTAGGAAATCGTCATTAAAGGGTCACAATTGGCGATGATTATACGAAATCTTCAGTAAAAAGATGTTTAGTTTTTTGCTACGTTTTTTACATTGTTGCTAAAAGTGACCATCTGGCGACGATATTTTAAAACATGACCAAAAAATCAAGATTTGGTGATGAATTTTAGGAATCGTGGTAAAAGGTTACACATTTAGTGACGATTTCTGAAAAATGTCACTAAATGGTCCACATTCAGTGACGATTTCTGGAAATCGTCACTAAAAGGTTGACATTTTCCAAAATTGTTAAACTAACATTTTTATAATCTATCATAGTTAAGATATGTTTTATTGGATATTTGTTTTGAATGTTTACAACGTATTATTGAAAAAACACAGACAACTTAATTTTAAGTGTTAAACAGTAGTATTAATTAATCATTAATATTTACTAACATTGCAAAAATTATTTATAAAAAATTTAAATAATTTTATGAATATAATAATATGATATATAGAGTAGTACGAACTTTAAATTAGAAGTTTAACAATTCATACAGTCATAGAACCAAAACAATAACATTGCACACTTAATAGTATGCAGCTTGACCCCTAACTAGTAGAGAGATTGACAAATTATTACAAATACAACAATAAATCAACTTTAAATGACAATGATATAATTATTTATTTGAATTTCAAGTGACATGAGAGTCGGTAAAGATAAATGAGTCCCCGATGTCTGGATTCCCAAGAAGGGTCCTTGCACGTTCGAAGGCACCAATTGAAACAATAATAGTTCTTCCCTCAGATGTAGGATTTTTCATACCCTCTTGTAACAACTTTTCCGCTATAGCTAAACTTGTAGAGGATACAGTGAATGAGTCACTAGATTTAGTATGTAAGACAAGTTCTCCAGATGAACTGCATGTACGAAACGGTTTACCTAAAACACAATCAGTGTAGAAGTTAAATATTGTCAGATTAGTAAACCATTAAACGAACGAAATTGGATTGACATGCATACCTAAATGAGCCAACTAAATATGTGGAATTGACTTATTTTCCAAAACAATAAGTTTCCTTAATCCTTTATGGACTGTGTGACATTGCTCCTGCCTCCATGGGCATACATGTCATCTTCGAGGTTTAAGGAAGCTTAAAATTAAATGAGGTATATACCATCAAATGTGAATATATATAATAGCTTCATAAAAGGAAATGAGCTGTACATAACAAGAAAAGTGATGCTGTTCAGATGATACTAAACACCTTGAAGCAGAAGATCGGCCATGGAAGGCAAACGATCATTAATGTATGAAGGGGAGATTTTTTCTGCATTGTTTATTTCTTCAGTAGGGACAATTTTGTCACATTC
>JAOTAY010000001.1:23722181-23732635 GCA_025629805.1 Erythroxylum baracoense
GCTCCCTTATCTTAGGATATGTATCGGAATGACCTACGGGCGTCCCGGTACGTACCCTAGGGTAATGGGGTGTTACAACCCAAGTATCCGACCAAATTGCAATTGAATTCCCACAACCCACTCTTTTCATAGAAGCATATTTAACTAAAGGTATAGATTCAAAGATATTTCTCCAGAAAAAACTAGGATTTTCCCCTAATTCAGCGTCCAAAATGGAAGAGTATGGGAAATGCCTTGCTTTGTAGACTTTAGCAACCAGTGATTGGGGTTCCACAAGCATACGCCACACCTGTTTCCTGAGCATTGCTATGTTGAACTCTCTCAATGTTCTGAAATTTAATCCCCCTACTGATTTTGGGCAGCACATCAACTCTCATCGCTTCCATTTGATTCCACCAGCTATGTTAGAACCTCCCATCCATCAGAAAGCATTCATATGTCTCTCAATTTTCTGACATAACTCCTTAGGAAGTAAGAACACAGATATTGCATAAGAAGGGATAGATTGGAGTACCAATTTTAGCAGAACCTCTTTACCCGCTCGAGAGAGAAGCTTCCGTTTCCACCTTTGAATTCGTTTCCGTACCTTATCCTCAATAAAGGAAAGGATCTCCTTCTTGTTTCTCCCCACAGCTGCAGGCAAGCCCAAATGAACAAAAAATATTTAGTAATAAAAGCCTTATTTGTAATACAAAATTTCTCAGCACATTCTTAGAAGAAAAATGGTTAATTATGTTTTAGTTTTTGGATTGATGTATTATTTCTCGGCGATTTTTCATTGTGATTTTCTTTATTATCTATGTATATGGAATGGAATCATTATCTTCCACTAATACAACAATAAGTTCAAATATAGAAAATGTGGTTTGTTACTGTGGGTTAAATGTTCATCTAAGGACTTCATTGAGTGATTATAATCTCGGTCGAGATTTTGTAAATGCCCTAATTATCCTATAAGAATTTATTTCTTATTCGACAAAAACTTATTTTTAAAGTTTATATAATGAAACAAAATATTTCAAGTTAGGACGTGCAACCAAATGATGCGATGATAGATTTGTTGAGAGAGCCATTGAAGTAATTCAAAAATTAAAGAAAGGGGTTGAAACAAGCACAATGAGAGAGTTTGAAGAACAAATAAATGTTATGAAGGAAGACATAAATTTATTGAGAAAAGAGAAAAAAATGAAATTTTTGTTAATGAACATTGTAATAAGATTTGATGTAATTTTGGTAATTGTTATTTTCAACTATATTATGGGAAAATTGTATTGAAATTCCTTTGTATATAAATTATATGATGTACAAATCTATTATATAAGAATTATTTATACATGAACTATGTATTGGTACTTTTTATTTTTCAACTTTTCTTGTCAATACGAAGCAACGATAAATCAAGCAAAATAAACATTGCCACATAAAATTAATACAAACCGAAAATTTCAGTCTATATAAATTGAAGGCAAAGTATATACATAACATTGATTTAGTTTTATAAGATTCAAAAATTCATATTGGTCAAGCAAAAAGGATATATCCAATATGAACAATTTGTTTATACTACACAAACATTTGTCACCATTATAACATATGTTAGTAGCATATACATATAAAAGCCAATGAGATAAATATCAAAAAGTCAGAGGCCTTGTTAATCTATAATGTTTTATTTGTACTTAACTGAAAAACTTATTCTTATGATGATTGTACCAATGACATTCTCCTCCTGATAACTTCAACTTGTAATTATTCTAAGTAATACTATAATGTCCTATGAACCGTAAACCCCTTGGTTCAAATGATAACTGGAATGTGTGCCGTTCAACATCTCCAAACTTTCTTTTACTAGCATTTCCAGATGTACCAACTAGCAATTTAAAAATAAAATATCAGAAATATATTTGCTAATTATTTCAGCTAAAATAAATCGATAAAGAATGCAATCCTTACAATATCACTTTGTTGAATCGAATTAGCATTGTCATTAACTCTGTTTTCACTGATTTTATACTGAAAACAAATTTTCAGTCATTAAAGCTATAAATAATTGATAAAAAATGAACAGTTATATATATTTGAAGATGCTTCTATGATAACCTAATTAAAATAATGATAAACATCAATTATTGTAAGTTTCATAAATTGTATTCATATTATTAAAGCAAGGTGTACACACCTGTGAAAGAAGACTTAGCAGGTTGGGTTGAGCTGTACTGTTGCATTTTCTAAAATTGTGACCAAAATTGCCACATTTTTGACATCTCTGCACAAGTTCTTTTTTAGTCAATTAGCTTTGATTTTTTAATTTTTTGGCTTATTTTGCTGCCCTATTCTTGGAATTTTGGATCTACCAAAAATAACTCTTTTATTTGGAGGATGTATCACTTCTACATTAGTCGAAGGCCAAAATATTTCACCTCCAACAAGTTATAATATGTGTTTATATAAACTCATAAACCAACCCTTCCTATAACATAAATCTACGAATATCCCAACCTTTTCTTTTGAGTGCTGAATTGCACTAATTGCATAATTGTATGGGTATCCATATTAGATAACTAAATTTTGTTATCTACCAATCCTCATAATATTCTTTATGTCACCTTTGAAGCACTATGTCCATTCCACGCAATTCCCTACTACATTACTTTCTTTTTTGTTCTTGTCTAACTTCTTGACTATATTTGGTGCAATATTATACTTCCATCTAACAACAAAAGGTCTCCTAGCTATATGCCTCTTCGTGATTATTTTAATTGTTTCAAGTATGCTAATCACTAGCATGTCCATAGACAGACAAATCCATATGAAACTTGGAAATTAAAATCAACCAACAAGCCAAGTCAGTGGTTGAAAAACCTAAAGGGAGTTTTCCGAGCACAACTGAAGCAAATACTAAGGAGAGGATAATGGAAATCACCTGGACTATTAAAAAGAAGCTCCAACAACAATAAGAAAAGAAAGTGGCTATTGAGAGTTACTTAAAGAGAAAATGTAGTTTTCATTTGAAGAGAGTTAAGGAGTATCAATCTGCAATTCCA
Organism: Erythroxylum baracoense; assembly: GCA_025629805.1. Taxonomy (NCBI): domain Eukaryota; kingdom Viridiplantae; phylum Streptophyta; class Magnoliopsida; order Malpighiales; family Erythroxylaceae; genus Erythroxylum; species Erythroxylum baracoense. The sequence goes on from JAOTAY010000001.1 coordinate 23,725,226, forward strand.
TATCTTATCAGACCATAAAGAAAGACATCAGAAGCAAAGTTGAATAAGGTCTTTAATCTCTTAAGACAATTGAAGATGGAACTTGCCCTTATTAAATCATTGAAAGGGAGATTATTAAACAAAGAGGAATCAAGAAAGTCAGAGATCAAATTATTGAGAGAAGAGAAATTCGACAAGGAGACTAAACTACTAAAGAAACAAACTGATCCAGGGAACTTTTATATTCCTTGTACTATAGGTAGTTTAAAGGTGGATAAGGCTATAGACGAATTAGGGACTGGCATAAATATGATGCCTTACACCTTATTTTAAGAAATGGGAATAGGAGAAATTGAACCAACTAGGATGTGCATCCAAATGGCTAACAAATCATGAAGACATTTTAGGGGAATCATTGAAGATGTACTTTTTAAGGTAGATAAGTTCACGTTCCCTACTAATTTATCATTATGGACATAGAGGAAGATTTAGAAGTACCCATAGTCCTCAGGCAATCATTCATAGCAACTTCCAAGTCACTCATAAATGTTGATGGAAACGTGTTAACTTTGAGAGTAAAGGATGAAGAGGTTACATTTAGGATCTCTGATATTACATATAATTCATTTGAATTTTTAGATGCTATGAAGGTCAACGAGTCTTATCAAGATGTTTTACAAGGCTCCATATGCAAGGATCCATCGGAGAAGTCACAAATTCAAGTTAATAAAATGAAAGAAAAAGGTGGTGGGAAGCGTAGAAAGGTAGTTCACTTAAAGGTTATGGAACCTATGGTACTGCTACAATCATGTGATTCATTCGAGCCACCTTAAGCGGAAAAGTAAGTCGAGCTAGCGATAATAAAGAAACATTACATGGGAGGCAACCTATGAGTTTAATATTACTAGCGACAACAAAGAAACATTACATGGGAGGCAACCTATAAGTTTGATATTACTTTGTTTTAACTTTCATTCTAGATTGATTTTTAATTTTATTTTAGAGCTTTTTTCTATAATAGAAAAATTAAGCATCTTGAGAAAAATTGTCCATAATGGTGACGTTAGGGGTAGTGTGTCATGTGTTATAATGCTAAACTGCAAAGATTTTTATGTTTAAGTGTTAAATTTTAAAGTTGCACACTCTCTGAACACACAACTGTTGTTTTGCACATTTTTATGCATGCCCGTTCACCAAAACGTGCAAATTTGTGAAACATTATGATTTAGTGGAGTGCACGATTTGATCCATAGTCATGCATTAAACTGTGCACTCTCACACTATACGATAAAAAGCCTTAAATCCTTTAAAATTTTTTATTATTTCTTTTCTTCGTCCTCTCCTATCATCGCCCTCCAACTTTCTAAGCCACAATTTGTTTTTCTCAGCTACAGTAATGACACCCAAGTAACTTTCCTTATTACTTTAACTTGTTAATACATGATTCATTAGGTGTTATGCAGATTTGTCAATTAAAAATGGCAATTTTACGATTCGGGATTGTTGGAAAATTTGTCATTTTATGCCTAATTATTTTGTAATAGTTGGATTTAATCTTTGCCCAATTGATTTTAGCTTTTAATTTTATTGATTACTTACGATTTGAGTTCAAATTCAACTTAATTTGAGTAAACTTTTGATTTTGTCTCATTACATGTTTAATTGCGATATTTTTGTGTTTAATTAGGTTAATTAGTCAGTTTCAACACTAATTAAGACTAAGCGTATGTCTAAATTGCATGAGTCTATGTTTAATTGCATCAACTTTGTGTGATTATGACTTTAGGGTTTTTAATTTGAAGTGTAGGGTTAGAGATGTAACTTAACAATTAAGTAGTTTAATTTGTTAATTGCATAATTCCTAATTTTAATTTTGAAATCAATTAGTTTGATAATTAATTTTCTAATTAAAATTTCCTAATTGTTTATTTATTTAGGTGCATTACTTTGTTAATTTTTTCTAGTTGTTTAATTTTTTGTGTTCAGTATATTTTTCGCAATTAATAAATATTGAGCATGATTGAAATTAAGTATGGGGAAAAGTGTATCCTAGTTATTTATATGTCAGTTTTCTCACATTTGTCAAAGTTTCAGGTAAAATGACATGATCATAATGCGAGAAAGAGGCATTGAGGTAAGTCATCTACAACAACCCAGCTTCTAAAGAGGCCACGAATGCTTCTATTCAATGTCGAGGCTTAAGAAGAACATTACCAAAGATTGAAAGATAAGAAGTCTAGAGCCAAACAATACATCGATTGGGAGGCTTTGGAGCAAGTTGGGTTAGCCCAACAGGTGAGGGAGTTAGTAGATATAGGAGCATAGTCCCTATTTTTCAAAATCATGGAACCGTCTTATAGAGAGCTCACTTTAGAGGTCCTCTTTACATTCTCTCTAGAGAGGGGAAGTTATGACAAGGATTGCACCAATACGGTCCAGTTCTAGATGATGGGGGAGATGCACTAGATGAGTATTACTCAGTTCTCCATCACCATAGGATTGTACGATCGGGAGTACACGAGGACACCAGAATATCGAGCTTTACAGACTAATTTTCACATGGTGTGTCATCGCAGCACTTTTGTAGTCGGCTCAGCACTAAAGATGACTATAATCCACGCATGTCGAAAGCTTCAACATTACACAGTCCAACACTCAGATACATCAATGGTATTCTAAGTCATACTTTAAATGATTGAGCAAACAATTTGAGAGTTTTTCATAACGTGGATACCTTCTACCTCTAAAGCATGAGTGAGCAAATGCCTATACACCTAGGATATGCAATTATCCAATTTATCTCGCATTAGAGTGAGGATAAGAATATTGGCATGATATATTTTGGGCCTTATATGACTCGACTAGTAAGAAGAATGGGTATGTTTGATTGGCTACCACTAATGCAGGAGATGAAGACCATGGTAGCGCTAAATCTGACAATAATGCAACATATGCGCATGGTAAATTAACGTCAGGGTACTACCGAATACATTTATCAACTTATTGTAGAACCTGACGAGTTAGCACCGAAGGGAGGCAACAGAGTAGCGCAACCTATAGTAGAGCTACAATCACAACCACATTCATCGCCATCCCAAACGAGGGGGAATAGTATCAAAGGAGCTTAATTAGGACCAGCTGAGGATAGATTGGTTAGAAAGACAGTAGGTAGAGCTTGTGGAGAGTATAAGTGAGCTGCGATCTATGGTTGGATGGATGGGAGAGCTGATGCTCTTAATGGCGAGCCATCTAGATATTGACTTCCACCCTCCACCATAAGGAGAGGGCACGTCCTCTATAGCTCCTTCCCCTGGCCAGGATCGTCAGTAGAGGAACCCATCTTCATTGGATCAGCCAGGGTCACAAAATGCAGGAGATGTTTAGTTTGTATAGTATTTCTTTTTTTTAATTAATTTCTTTTTATTAATTATTTAGTCCTCTCTAACATTACAATTAATTATGTTCTTATTTCTTGTTTTCAATTGTGTTATTTTTTATTCCATTTGTTTCTTTTTATCTCTTTTTTTCTTTTTCTTATATTTTGCAAGGTTGTAGTATACATTGGATGGATCAGAAATCACAAAATCGTCATATTCAGGAAAGTACCAACTTAACCCTTTCATTTTTTCATAAATGTTTATATTGTGTACATTAGGGACAATGTACAATTTTAAGTGTGGGGAAGGAATCTTAATTCTGTAAGCTTATTATAATCTTAATTATTAAATTTTGTTAACTAATATTCTAAATTGGTTGAAATCTATCCATCAGTATTATATTTCATTGTTAAATATTGATTGAATTGGTATGCAAAATGATGAGGGTTAGAATAAAATTGCTTTTATAAGTTATATTTTAAATAATCATTGAAATATCAAATTGAATGATATTGCATTTTATTTACACACAAAAATACCCTTTCACTACACCAAAATAAGGAGATTTTAGACGCTTATGTCTAGACGCATCTAATAATTATCTTAAATAATCTAAGAATTGGTGGAGTATTTTGACATTTATTTAAGACGGTAAAATTTGTCTTAAAATATACTAAAAAAAGTCTAAAACTTAGATTTGATTATCTACGAAATGGAATAAGATAAAACTTAAGCAATAAGATTCTTTGTAATATTATGTAAATATTACAAAGAATAGAACAACTATTTAAATACACTCTGACATGGTCCCTTTGGATAAGCAAAATAATACAACTTCTCATGCATTTCTTTACTGATTTGTCATTATCAATAATATAATAAATTAATTTAAGTTTAAATATAAATTTTGATTTACTTTGTCATAATAATAATTACTAATACAAATTCTATTTATTTCAATACAACATTTCATTATTACTAATACAAATTCCATTTATTTCAATACAACACAAGCAATAAAGGGAAAGATTAACATAAAAAAGGACGCTAAGCCAAAGGGAAGCCCATATTATCCGCTGCTAACATTTTTGCCTTTTGTATTAGTCTCCCTTTGGATCCTAGCATACATGAATTTTATTCTACGGTCAATTCAAATGATTCACAGATACGCAAGGCGTAAAATTAGGAAGCCAAGCTTGGAAACATGATGGAACCATTCCAACTGCTTTTACATTAGTGTTCTTCAAGATGTGCCATTCTTTCTCGACCTTCTAATTAACCAAAATTAGCCTAAATCTGGTTCTATTTCGTGTGTATTCTGCCTCTGCAAAACTCTCTCTCTCGCTTTCTACTTCTCCAACCTGGCCTAGATTGCCTGCTCCTTTTTAGGGTTTACAGATCTATTATGCTCTTGCTTTCTCTTAAACTAAACCTCTATTTCTGGCTCTGTTATGACGTTTTGGAATCTCGGTGGCATCTTTACGTCCTCTCCTGTAAGGGATTTTGTCCCCCTCCGCTTCTTTTGTCTTTCTCTAGCTTTTGAGATGATTCTAGATGTTTTTGCTTGCTTGCTTATTTAATTGGTGTCGTCTCAGTTTTTTAGCTTGTGTATGGATGGATTGGGATTTAAATTTTACTTTCAATTATGCTTTCCGATTTTGTTTTGACTTGTTTTGACATATTGATTTCAAGTTTTTAGAGGTTTCTGGTTGTTAGTAGCATTGTATTGTTGCGTCAATGCAGTGTAGCCTATACTTCTAGAATTGGTCACAAAACGTTTCTGAATCTTACAGATTCTATGTTCGAGAATTGGGATTGAAGCTAGAGTAGGAGTAGGATTACTTTCGTGATTGTAGTAATTCAGTGCTTCAAATAAGGCTGTTAGTACTGATGAAAGGTAGTTGATGTATGTGCCCATTGGTTACATGCTCTCTGGTTTATTATCCATTGGTTACATGTAGGTACTAAGCTGTGGGTTTAACTCAAAAAAAGAATGGCAAAATCTTTGACTCACTTTTGGTATTTTTTTTCAACTTCAATAACTTTTGATTCTGTGTCTAAAAGTCTTGCAGGCTGGTGCTATTAATTTCTTGTTTGATTATGTTGTTTGTATACTCTTTATGCTTTTATGGAGTAAGATTGATAATTAATACACTGGCTTTGTTGTGAACCAATTTTCATGCTCCTTTAACTCTAGGAACTTAAACTTCCAAAATCAGTTGACAGTTTTCTTATCCTTTTTCTTATTGTTATCTTTAACTATTAATTCATCGTTGTACGTGTGAGTGAGTAGATTAACATTTTGGCTTATTTTGCATTTGTCATTTATATACATTTCTTCCATTGTAATCTATTTGTTTGTTTTTATTGTTTAAAAATATGTTGAAGGTTGATACTTGCGAATTTGTAAGATCAATGTCCACAGGTATGGATAAGAGTTGGATAAATTAACTAAGAAATAGCGAGTCTTATATTCAAGGGATTTATGATTTCATAAAATCTGCAAAATAAGGTGCATAAAATGGGAAGATTAGATGTCCTTGTAATGTTTGTCAACTAGATAGGAAGAAGTTATTATCACTAAAGGAGGTAGAAAGTCACATTTTGTTTAAAGGATTTTACAAGGACTATAAAGATTGGATATTCCATGGGCCAAACACTCTTGCTAAAAATTTTGCTGAACAAATGGGTCGTACGGTTATAATGCTTAATCACCTCAGATTGATAGGCCAAGATGATGTTGTAGGGTTATTGAGGGATGCTATTGGATTTAGTATTCCTTGTGAAGATGAACCTATCTCTGAACCCTATCAGCAACCAGACACTGATGGCATGATGGATGACCCTGGTTTGGCTAATGAGCCCCATGATAAAGAACTTAACATATTCACTAGCTAGGAAGAGGCTAAGTTTAAGAAGATACTTGATGCTTCATGTGAAAAGCTTTATAAAGGATGCACCACTTACTCTAAGTTGTCATTTCTTCTACACCTTTTTCACATCAAATGTATGTTTAATTGGTCAGATAAGTCTTTCTCGATGTTGCTTAATCTTTTACTTGATGCATTTCCACAAATAATCGATTTTCCTTCCTCGTACTATCAATCTAAGAAACTGATAACAGATTTGGGTCCTAGATATGAAAAGATACATGCTTGTCCAAATGATTGTACATTTTATTGGGGTGAAAAGTTAAAGGAAAATTTTTGCCCTTCATGTCACGTCTCAAGGTGGAAGAATGATAAAAAGAACATTCTGGCTAAAGCGATGAGATACTTTCCTTTGATTCAGAGATTAAAGAGGATGTATATGTCATCTAAGATAGTCGAAGACATGAGATGGCATGATAAGGAAAGAAAAAAGAATGGATTTCTAAGGCATTCGGCTGATGCATTAGCTTAGAGGAAATTCGATGCTCGGTATCCTAAATTTGCATGTAATCCTTGAAGTGTTAGGCTAGGTTTGGCTAGGTTTGGCTAGTGATGAGTTTAATCCATATTGTCTCATGAACACTACCTATAGCATATGGCCAACGATCTTGATCCCTTATAACTTGCCACCATGGGCATGTATGAAAGTATCTTCGTTCATTTTGTCCGTAATTATTCCTGGTAGAAATGGACCAGGAAATAATATTGATGTATATTTGTAGCCTTAAATGCATGAGTTGAAGTTATTATGGGAAAGTGTTGATGCATTTGACTCATAAGCCAAGGAAAAATTCAAGATGCAAGCTGCTCTAATGTGAACCATCAATGACTTTCCAGCTTATGCCATGTTATCTGGATGGAGTACAAAAGGCTATAATGCTTGCCCATTATGTACTTACACAACACCCTCAGTTAGGATTGGGAACAAGATATATTATATTGGGCATAGTAAATGGTTGGCTTATGATCATCCTTTCAGGTTTAGTGGTGACTTGTTTGATGGCTCTAAAGAGCATAGTCATGCTCCAAATACTACATCTGGTTCTAACATCTTGAGAGAGCAAGAAAAGATTGGTAAAATGGTTAAAACCTCGAAGGAAAAGAAGAGACACCATAGGGGTATA
>JAOTAY010000001.1:23741359-23757981 GCA_025629805.1 Erythroxylum baracoense
ACATTCTAGGTTTACTCATTAGAGTTTTCGTTTGTGACTACTTGTTATTAGTTTCTATTTGATAAGTTTCTACTTTCTGATATCTTCCTAATCTCTTTCACTCTTTTACGTTGCCAAGAATATGCATCATTGAGTTAATTTCCTTTTCATTTTTTTCATGTCTAATAAATTTTTATCTTCTCTACATTTTGGTTTCAGGATCAACTGTTTTTAGGCCTTCGTGATTGCAGATTACCATGTTTAGCTCCACCAATCGTAAGTTTTTTTTGAATTATTGGCTTTATGCTCTGTATTTTTTCCATGTTTCTACAAGTATTTAGAAAGTTGTGAAGCTGCTTTTCTTATTTTCTTACTTTAATTTATTAATCAGTGTTGTTGTGACGTTTTTTCCCCTTTCTTTGTCAATGTTGCATGTTGAGAAAAAGATTTTAGATTTTTCTGTTCAAAAATTCAAAAACAAATCTTGCTATTTCTTTCTTTTTGTCCTATATTTTCTACATTACATTCTTTTTACTCTGCTGTTGTTCTGCTATGAAATCCAATATTACTCTGCATCATTGTTGTTTTTCTATGAAATCCAGTTTGAGATATCTTCAAAATCTTGCTTTAAGTGTCTTTTTCCTTAATTCTTTCTCTATGTTGCTTTAAGAACTTTGGTGCTTTAAAGGTTGCAGTTGCTGATGTAGATGAATAGAAGAACAATTAGTTGCCAGTAACTGAGGCCACATCGAAAGAAAAAGGGTCCAAACCTCTATTCTGGAAGCAAAGATGTGCAGAACATCCTCAAACAAAGGGGGGCAAATTTTGCATTTAGCCAGGCACGATTAATTTTCTGAGGAATGCATTATAAAAGTTGTTTATAGTTTGAATGAAAAGGAGGGCACTTTCAGAGATGATAAATATTAATCGTATTTGTGAGGATAAGTTGTTTAATATTTGTAACCTTTAATCTACCGGACTTTATGTACAGAGACTTAATTAGTTCTCCTTCTGAAGCACAAACCCTCTTTTACAAATAGTTTGACCTCATTTTAGATATGATTGCTTTTGAATTAGAGTTTATTGGGTTTAACACATACACATATACACACACACACATACATTTATTGATTCACACATATACTTCTAAGATCAGGGTACTACGCATGGTCTTTCTTCTGCTATTCAAGTTCCGTCATATTTTGATGGCTCCAATGGTAAATGCTTACGAATCTGATGTTTCTTTTTAATATTCAAAATGCATTTAGGGGCAGGGTGGTGTTCTTCATAGGCGATGGCAAGAATCATCACATCCCCGACTCAGTTGCTCCATTCAGTTTGCTCTTGCTTTGTTGATAAGTATATTTTTAATAGGTAAGTTGTAGAAATATAATCTTGCTATATATGTGCTTCTCATCCTAAATTAGCATATACAAATGATTAGAATATTATGGAGTTGTGTCTGAAATTTGGAAAGACAATAGGTTGTAGTTGCATATTCTGTACGATATATGGTGATAAGAACATTTAGAGATTTAGATTGCACGTCACACGTAGAACTTGAAATGTAACATAGTGATAATCTTGCTACCTATTAGAAGGCCAAGGCCTACCTTTTAAACATAGGCAGTGCATGATCAATAGGTTCCAAAAGTATTGCACTATTCACTAAATCATATAATCGTATTCTTCTTCTTGCAGTCCCTTTCCTTCTGTATTCATCTTGAAGATGAAGAAACTATGCAAAAAGAATGGTGATTGTCAGTGCGGTTTAAAATTTTCAAAGCTAAACTATCTCTAGGAAAAAGGTTGAGAGAGGAATTACAGAAGGAATTTGGAGGGTTAGCCTACTAATAAAGAGTTATAAGTTTTAAGACTTAGCTACAGAAAATGTACATGTATTCATCTAATTGCTATAGCAATTAGTATCAACACCCGAAAATGAATGACATGCAAATTGTAACACTATTCGTTTCTCCTTTCTAGTCATTTTGTGTTGCTCTTATGAGTAGCTTCCTATGATTATTAGTCTCAATTGATTTTGCCACTCATAAAGTGAAGTATGTGAATAGTGTGTTTTCTTCGATGGAAATAAACTCTAGAATGAATCTATTTTAGCTAATTTATGCTATTATATACATATAAATTTGTTTAATATAATATTTATTAACAAAAGTGTTAATTTATTATAATAATATGCAGATACATATTTTAGATTAATTTGTAAATTTTATTATAATAATAAATATGTGATTAATTTATTATAGTTTATTAAAATTTATTATAATAATATGTGAGTGATCTTAAAAAAGATGCACAAAGCAAATTTTAAGCTTAGTATTTTACTTAAAAATGGTGGAGCTTTTTAACGTAAAAAATTATCTAAAAGTGAAAAATATTGACAGAGAAAAGCATCTAAAAGTTTACACAAAGCGTCTAAAATAGCAATTATGTTTCTAAGAAAACCGTCGAAAATGTATGTTTTCGATGCATCTATGTATAAATAGATTTTTGACGCTTAGATTTTCGATACTTAAATGCGTAAAAAATCTATATTTTTTTTACATTTAGATGTGTAAAAAATTTATGTTTTTTCGACGCATCTATGTCTCTAAGAAAACCGTCGAAAATAGTTTTTGTGACATTTGTTTTTTTTACGCTTTATAAAACGTCTAAAATTATTTTTAAGACACAAAAAAATGTCTAAAAACTTCACTTTTGTGACATTAAACTCCATATTTTGTTGTAGTGCCTTTTTCATTGATTAAACCCACATACCAACTGTTATCCTATTTTTCTTTGAAGACCTTTTTATTGTTTTGAACTTTAAAGGTTGTTTACATATTTACTTGTTGAGATTTGAAATTCCTGAAAGCTCTAATGTTTATTGAATTGTGGTATTAAATGTTTGGTTTGATTGATTTGATTAAAAAATCGTGAATAAGTTTACGGAACCAATGGAGTTGTGATGAAAGGACCTATGTGTTTTGTTAACAAATCTTGAAATATGTTGTGTAGTAAATTTCCTTCAATTGTTACTTGTTATTATCCCAATCTACCATACCTATAAATGGTGAAGATGTGATTTTATTGCAAGCCTATGGTAAGAATTCTATTATAAATTGATTGAAAGTCTTGATATTTTTCACCCTAAACACTTGAGTAAATTGAGTGACATCTTAGTGAGGGTGTAAAGATTAATGTTTTTTACTTTAACAAGATTATAATGTGGTTACTATTAATATTGCTTAGAAAAGTTGATTTTAGGATAATTTGATTATGTTTGTATGTTAATTTAATCCAATATGATATGATGATGTATAGTATGAATGAACAAATTGAAATTGATGAGGGATTGACGAGTAACATTGATAATTTTAATTATGGTTTGCTTAAGGACAAGCAAAAGCTTAAATGTGGGGATGTTTGATAAATGCATATTTGACTATATTTTTTACCCATATTGGATGTATTTTACTCAATATTTTATACTAGATTCGTGATTTCTAGAGAATTTGGTTATGCACAATTTAATGCACAGTCGTGCATCAGAAAGTGCATCAGCCAAACCCTTAAAATTTAATATAAAAGACTATTTTGGAGGCAATTAGAGGAGGAAGACGTTTGAAACTCTTAGAGGCAGCTCAAGAGGTGATTTTGATCTAAAGGAGCAGGAAACACAAAGAATTCATCAAATGATCCATCGGAATATAAGATCAACTCTCTACATCATAAGAATACTTTATAGAAGACAGCCAGGGAGATTTAGAATTATGATCTCATTGTTTTCAATTCATTTTTCTTTCTGTGAATGTTTGATTTTGTGTTCGATAATGTGTAACTAAACATGTTGTCAGTACTTTGGTTTGATGAAACCTATGTCAATACTTTCATATGATTTGATTCTTTTATTAATGCAATTGATTAATATGGTAGGTCTATTAATAAACAGGATTTCTCAATCTTTATGTATGGATTGTAACCTTAAAAATAGGATGATATAAATCTTCCAGATTATGGTCAAACTTAATAGAGGGATTCACAAATCAATAAAGCAATCCTATAAACTTCAACCTAAGTAATTTGGTTGAAAACCTTAAGATTAGTTGTTAATAGACTCAAGGTCAGCTATTAGCATACCATAGGAGTCTCCACGGTTTAATAAATCAACAAGACAATTGAATAAGAAAATATCAATCCCTTAAGGATTTAGGGGAATTCCAAACCTAGATACTAATTTCCTGACGATATTAATAATTTACTGAGTGTTTCCTTTAATTCTCTAATTAAATCTTACTGTTTGTTTATTTTATTTTTTAAGTTTTAGTTTCTTTTAATAAAAAGTCATAACCAATTCATAAACTGGGTAATAAAATAATGATAATTACTGGTAATCACTGTCCTCGTGGGATCGACTCATATTTACAGGTACTAGCTACAACTATGTCGTGCACTTGCAGTAATTCATAATTGACACACTTAGAAATAGTCAATCATACACCCTGTTCCTCTATATTTTCATCCAATGTTCAACTAGTTCCTTCATATCTACACCGTGTTCTCTATATTTTCATAGTCCTCTTTTGTAGTTATGCATAATATGTCATGGGCATGCAAAGATGTGTCTAAATGATGAGTTATATATACATCAACACTCTTACGAATTTATATAAGGTTTGCTAGCCTAATACAACTCTGGTTTGACTCAATTAATCTCATTGACTTTTTAAAGTTAAAATTGGGTACTCTATAATCTGCCTTATCAATTGGTTGGTATATTAATTTCGTCCCTATCATAAATATTTTTTTATTATTGATATAGTCAATGTCAACATTTTTAAATGTGGAAAAATACCCGCAAGTATATTTGAATTCAAGATTTAAAATGAAATTTCCACCATAAAAAGCCTTACACTTCCATATTGAGCCATTAGAACATGTATAGCAACCATTAGACAATAACATGAGCACAAGTTGATCATAAGCAAATGAGCTCTTCCCTTGGTCAATCATGGAGAGTAAGACACAAAGTTTAAGAACAATCAACAACCAACTACAATATCTAAAACTTATTCTACAAAATCCAATGTTTCATCATTGAAAAAATTATCTAGAGATAAGAACATTGTACCAGCATCATTGGAAAAATAACCAATTCAGAAAATTCTATAATACATAACAAGAAATAAACCAAAATCTTGTAAAATTTACTATTGACATCACAGGGAAAATAACCATTTCATAAAAATTCTAATGATAGTAAAGAATTTCACTTCCACACATTTCACCAAGTTACAATGAAATAAAATCATAAGCAACATTATACTTGGTAGTTTCAATAGCTAGAGAAATTAATCTAGAAAAGTCATTCATAACACTAACAACATATAAAATTGGGTTATTTCAGAAGTGTCAAATCAAATGGAAAGTTGTATTTGCATAATGCATCTCATTTGATCAAGATTTGACAAAGATCAATCTATGCGTGTCAAGTGGACATATGTGTGTTAATTGTCTTAGGAGTTTTTAGTGCTTAGACAGAAGCTATGATCCTCATATGGGGCCACTTCATAAAAATTTTGACATAAATATCTACACATTGATTGCCACTAGATAATTTGTTAACATCTACAATTCAGAGTACAGAAACTTTACCACAGAGTATAGAACTTCACTGCGGAGCATGCATGAGTATTTGTAATATAGTCAATTGACCTACGCATCTATAAAGATTAAATCACCATTAACATTAAACCTGCACTGCAAAGTGTTGAAACTTCATCTTCGTGTTTTGTTTGCCCTAAGTAAGGGAAATGTGACAGAGCATGCATGAGTACTATCTGTCAATTGATCTACATTTGCGTTACATTGCGTGTCAATTGATCTAGACTTGTCCTATTTTAGAGGCATGCAGGAGTAACTGATATTTTCGAATAAATGTCATATCTCAACATTTGTGTTCACGGAGATTTGAAGGACAAGGGATAATGAATAGGGGACCATGAGGAATCTGGCATTATGCCTAATAATTTGGAGACCACAACATATAATAAATATAAGCTAAAAACCAGACAAAGGAAGGGACCTACCACGATGTTTTGCTGCTGCACTTGAATCTGTTGGGAGAGACTCAGCGTGAAGTATGTGGAATTAGGGTTTTTGACGAACAGTATCTGCTCAATTTTGCAACTTAGGGATTTAAGGAATTAGGGATTAGAGATTTCATGATTATTTAACTTAATTATGGTTAATAATATTTAATTAACTTATTAAGTTTTAATTATATTATCGTTAGACTAATATGGATTAAAAACTCTTAATCTAATTAGTTATCTTTAAATTAACCAAAAAGTGAGTCTCATATGTCACTTTTGTTTAAAAATAAATAAGTGTCACATTATTAACCCAAGTGGTGTATAACTGAAGGAAAGTTAATCCCGTTAAAGTTTCCATCCTTATAAAGTCTTTTATGAACGTTATGTAAATGTTGGAATTAGATTTGAGTACTTCGAAATGTTAAGGTTCAATTTTTCAAGTAAGGTAAACCTTATTATCAATTTTGCTCTTTTTGCCTTAAACAAATTGCAAATGACTCTAGAAAAGAAAATCAATGTACTATAATTGACCTCTAACTTTAAGGATGACTTTCATAGTCGTTGACTAATTAAGTTTTCAAGAATAAAAATAAATAAGTTTTACCATTGTTACACTGTATTTATTGGGATTGAATGAACTACTATATGTTAAGAAATATAAAATTGATATAGTTGATACATGGGACTAATGATATTATGGACTTAATGCTGTGTTTATGAATCCATTTCATTAAATTTTATTATTTAAATGTTAAATTTTGCAAATCTTGAGTCTTAACAATGATTTAAACAATATAGAAGTTCTATTCTAGAAGCTTTAACATTCTTCAAATGTTTTCCTTTTGGTAATAGCTAGATTGATAACCTAAAAAAGAAGATCGAATACTTGTTTAGTTTTAAATATAATTGTAGTTGTTTAAAAGTCTCAAATCTTTTAAAGATTTGAATTTTTAAATTAGAATCTAACAAACTATTTTTATATCCCCTTTAGAACATCTTATTATGTTTCTTATCGGGATTCTCTCTTTAAAATTATTTTTAAAGAACTCCTCGATTCTCTAATACCTAAACAATAATCATAATCAATGAAAGTTGATCTACTTGTATTTATTATTCTTTACTAGGAAGAATTGTATATTAATAAAAAGAGGAATGGAGTTCAAACGTTAATTGACTCAAATATCCTCTCTTAGAACGTTTTTCTTTCTTTTTACAAATTCGATGCTACGTTAAAATATTCTTTTTTATTTTAATATTGGTTTAGTGTCTTTCCTACTATACTAAACTTGGATTTAGAATGTTTTGTAAGGCCTTCTAGATGAGTTCTATCCTTAGGAGGTTGTTACTTTGTTCCATATTAGACAATTTGTTCCGAACTAAAATTTAACTAATTAACTCTACTAGATCTAAAATAATTTGTTAGAGTTGTAATCAGTAATCAGAATTTCTGTAAATACTCATTATATAACAAGAAAAACTTGCGTTTCGAATTCAGGGACTCTTCCACCTATAAAACAGACATTACAAGCACTCTCATACACAATGTAAAGTGTAGGAAGCCTTGTTTACTCAAATCTGAAAACATCTGTGTGATGAGTTGGACTTTTAAAAGTTAATATTCGACTAGTCTATGAAATGGACCTCATTTTTTTTATTTTTATGAAAATGTTAAAATTAATTTCATTCTATATTTATAAATCCATATTTTTAAAAAATAATAATTATACAAAATATAAATTATTTATTAAAATATATAAATTTATTTTGAAATAAAAATATAATCACTTACAATAATGTATGTAAGATATTAATCATAATTTATAAAATTTTATTAGATAAATAACTATAAAATCTAAAGTTGTGATAAGATATAAATAATACAATGTTATATAAATTATCAATTAATTTAAAATAAATATTGGAAGACAATAATAAGTTAAAATAAACATTAACTAGGTTGAATTTTTTATATAATTTAAATCCAACGTTTGAAATTTTTAGTTTATTTTTAAATTGTGAACTCTTTAATTTTTGAATTTAACATATCAAGTTAAATGAATTTTGGGACAATTTATACATATGTACTCAATATCTAAACTTAACGTGCATATTCATATGTTTTAAATCGTTTGCAAAGTCTAAGGTAAATTTGGTCCTCTTTAAATTTGAATTTAGACCCTCACACATAATTGGAATTCTTATTACTTAATCTAATTATTTAAGAAATTCAAATAAAATTTCAATCCTTGGACTAGAACAACTAAGGTACTCGATTGTGAATAGTTTAATTTGGAATTATAATTACAAAGCCTGAACTTACCAGAAGAATCGTTTAAGGCATCATATATATCATGGTATGGGAAACATTTTGTTGCTGTGAGACCCATAAAGGGTCATTACAGATAAGAACACCATGCAAGAACAATTTAAGTCGGGAAAGCATTATTTTCGGTAATTTTAATCTCTATATCATACACAACTGAGATTTCTTTTGAATATGTTTAATTACTGAAAAACCAAAGGGATAGTCGTTTCGCAAACTTTCCAATTTTACTGTAGTGGTCTCTAGCACAAACAAAAATCAGAAAATTAAACTCAACAAAATAAATCAATACCGAGATTTGTTAACGCTGTTCGGCAATCTTTGCCTACGTCTGCGGGGCCCTCACTCAGATTAATTACTTTCACCGAAGTACAATAGAATTACTCAAGGCTTTACTGAGCCGACACCACTCAACCTCACTTTCCGTGAAAAAATTTTCACACCCAATAGTACAACCGCCTCGTACTACCCTCGACAGAGGATTTTCTCAATCAATCTTTTAACGAAAGAACAATAAACGAATAACTCAAGTGATTAGAATAATAAAGAATAAAAATTAAATACACTTGAGATAGAAAAACAACTTCCCAATGAGTTCCGCTCCACTAAAATAGATCTAGAAGTCGTGGCAACAACAGTGGGTTGATTCACATAAACACCAACACGAAACCATTGCTGCACCGATAACACATTCACCAATCACAGTATACGCAGCCCATAAAGAAATCAATTAATAATCATTACGCCAATGAAGAATGATGCATCCAAGAAATCACGTACAATCCCAGAAGACCAAGTCTAGAAAAATAGATGTTAACCCACTTCACCGTAGCTAACACTGACCCACTGCACTAATACTCTTTTCACCGTAGCATAACATTCACTGCACCATCAATTCACACACCACAGCCACGATTTTTGTCACTTCAATTTTGTTGATTAGTAATGTGTACAACACCAACACCTCTCACTCGTTATTTAGCATGAAGAAATCATCATCCTTTAAAGAAAAGCACAGAAGCAACACGTAGTGAAGCAAAGAAGCAACACGCACAGAGAAGCAAAGAAGCAGTGCGCAGAGAAGCAACACTCACGCTTTTTTTCACACACTGCAGGAGCACATCCATGACGTAGTATATATCTCTTTTCCAAATTCAATTAACTCCTTACTGCACACTTAATAATCCACCCACTGCACTGTAGGTTCTTGCTGTTTTATTTTCACTTAACCAAAGTATCTACGTCAATTTCCAGGGCACTCACGCAGCCTACTTAAAATCCAATCTTCACACCCACACACTGCACACTACATAAATGTAGGTATCTTTTTTTTTAAGCTCCTTTGCATTTTTTCAAAAAAATTCACATAATCCTTTACCAAATTAACTTCTATTCAAGATAGAATTCTATTCTATCTAGAGCATTATCCAATTAGCTTTTTGAATCTAAGATAATAAGAAATATGCCAAAATAAAAATAAGGTAGATATATTTAACATATATCTAAAAATCTCCCCCTTTTTGGCATATTTTTCACAAATCCGAAGCTCCCCCTGAATAACATAATTGGACATATAAATATTGAATCCACAATACTTATGAACTCCCCCTCAATCCAACATCAAGTTCCAAAGATCATCCATAGTAACAACAATTCAATCATCCAAATTTCTCCCCCTTGGGACAAACGATGCCAAAAAGCATGACAAATAGTCATGCATATATCTTGAAATCTCCTCCTATATAGAACATTCACCATAAATAATCTGATATCTCCCCCTTGAGACAAAACAGTATCAAAACGCATAATCATAATAATCAACAACAGGTGCAGCGGAAGAATCATAAACACGTCAAAAAGACAAATTACCACCATTCAAAACACTGAGAGATATGCCTAAAAGAGAGAAATACCCAAGAGAGAGACCCATACTAATGAGAGAGCTGAGGCGTCTTCGGTGGAGCCAAATAAAAGTCATAATGCAAACTACTAAAAAGATGAGACGACAACGGCAATATAAAAACTAAAAAAGAACTGAGGAAAACAAATTTTTTAAATTTTCTTTTCTTTTTTTTTGTTTTTTCGATAAAAAAACATCAAACTATACTTCAAAAATGTAAAGCACACAGTCCCTGTGCCCCTCGAAGAAATTCAAACCCGGGCTTTTTCCTCGTCAAGTTATCTCGATCATCGGTTTCTTCTTTAGAAGTAACTGGCTTGTCATATGTTTGCCCAGTTACTTTACAAACAGTAACTAACTGTGAATTTGTACAATTTCTTGTTCTTCCTTCACTACATTTTTGTGCTTGTACTTGACCCTTTCTGATCCAAGTGTGCTTCGGCACTATAGACTGCTGCTAGAAATTTAATCGAGAGTGTCTTGATTTTTTGTTTTGACCCCTTTGAAACATCATTTGTAGCATCTTGTAGCATCTAGGACTTAAGTGCCCGATAACTCCACAAAAGTGACATGTGGGTACGAATCTTTGAATCTTTCTCGATGTTCCTTCTTCTCGAACAAATCTAGACATGTCATTTTTCTCTTCATTCACTTTAGAGCATTCTCCCTTACAACCAATGCCTTGAAGATCCCCTTTAACCTTACCGAATCCGATTAACTTTTCTAACTTTTCCGTGGTTCCATTCAATATTCTCAAGCCCTTTTCAGTACTTGCTAACTTCAGTCTGGCTTCACTGAGCTCATCTAAAGCTACCATCAATTTCTTTTCTAACTCTTGGATGGTGTTCTTCATGGAGAGATTCTCTTCCTTCAATCTGTCATTTTTTCTACATTTATTCACCCATTTTTCATACATAGCTTTGTAAGGCTCATAAATATCTCCTTTCTATCATCCAGACCACTTTCATCACTGTCATAATCATATATTGTGTCTTAAACTGAGTTGTTTACATTTTTCTGGAGATTTTTTGAGTTTCCCTTTTTTCGTCTTCAGTTATTTCCTTCTCAGTTACTGTTAAGCAAGTAACTGGACTTTTGCTATACAAATCAACTAATGCAGAATTATTAGCAATTTCTTCTTCGCTACCGTATTCACTCTCGAAATCATTCTGACTCCAAATGCTAGTAAAGGATTTTCCTTTTCTTTTCTTCAAAGTATTTGCACACTCGACTTGAACGTGACCAAAGCCTTGACACTCATGACACTGGATTTTCTTCACCTTCCTTTCACCCTTTTGAGCTTTGACTTGTTGCTTTCGATTAGTATTTAATGAGCTTCCGCCATATTGTCTGAATTCAGATTTGTTCTTTTTCATTCTTTTCAGCCATTTGCCAAAGTTCCATGTGAGTAGTACCAAGTCTTCTTTTTCATCAGATTCCTCTTCTGCATCATTCATACCTTTACTGGTCTCAACCTGAAACGCCAGTCCTTTGTTTCTTTCTTGCTTGCCCCTTAAGAGATTCATCTCAACATTTGTCATGTTCGCAAAACTAGGATCTACACCAACTTGCTAACAAGTTTTGAAACGGTGACCTACTTTGATACCAATTGAAAAACTGTAAGGGGGTAATAGTTTCACAAACTTTCCGTAAACTTCTTTGGCACGAACAAAATAAAACCAAGTAAAAACGAAATAACAAGAACACCAAAAATTTGGTAACGCAGTTCAGTACTCCTTGCCTACGTCTGCGGGGCCCTCACGCAGCTTAATCACTTTCACTAAAGTACAATAGATTTATCCAAGGCTTTACTGAGCCGACATTACTCAACCCTTGACACTATCTCTCAACCTCACTTCCTGTGAAAGAATTTCACACCCAATAACACAACCGACTCGTGTTAACCTCAACAGAAGATTTTCTCAATCAATCTTTTAACAAAAGAACAATAAACAAATAACTCAAGTGATCAAAATAATAAAGAATGAAAACTAAATACACTTGAGATAGACAAGAACAACTTCCCGATGAGTTCTGCTTCTCTGAACTGGATCTGAAAATATGTCCACCAAATAAACTGATTTATTCCAGCTTCAACAACTCCAATTAAACTATACGGGATACTCCAAACACCATGTATATCTTACTCACAAACCCATAAAAACAAATTTGGAAAATTAAAGCTAAACCACGGAGTTTTTCACTCAAAATATATGCGCAACCACAGATAAACAAATATGGAAAAATCAACACACTAACCCATGGTATTTGCAATCCCAAAAATCAACACTCTAATTCACGATTGAAACATAAAAGAAAAACGCAACATTCACATCAAGCATCTCAGGTTGGCGTGATCAGCATATATATAATTTCCTTGGCCAAGAAAAGCAACACCCACACATCATCTTCACTTTAACATCTACTGCACACACACGCCATCTTCACTTTTTACACCCACTGCACCTTTAATTGCCAGACACCCATTTAGCATACACACACTAGCACTTGACCCATGCGCAACACTAATATATTCGTTCGGCTATTAACCCCACTATTTTGGATTGCCGCAGTGTATGTTTTTTTCTCAATTAACAACTAACGCACACCTCCAGCACACACTCTATCACACACACCTTCATTGATTCAGCCGTAGGTCATGTCTATTCCTAAACTACAACATCGTATGTAGGGATGGATTGGACAAGGACGACAGTTCTGATGCATCAAGTGGGGTTTGAAGGCAACTTATCTTTAAATTAAAACCCCATCACTCATATATTGCTAGGATACATGAAGACGTGAACCCTAGCTCCCTTTTCTATGGCTCATCTGATGTAGAGTCAAAAATTAAAATAAATAGAAGGACAATGGTCGATCAAAGCCACCCTTCACTCACAATAAAAAATACCATAATATCCTTCAGTTATTCATCCACGTAAGACACATAATCCTTATTCAAATTCAAATGTATGCAAGATAACGTTCTACGCAATCTAGAACATTATCCAACTAGTTCAATTCAAGATAATAAAAATCTGATAAGTCCAATTTATACAAATATGCCAAAATAAAATAAGTAAATATATTCACCATATATCTAACAATCTCCCCCTTTTTGACATATTTGTCACAAATACTAAGCGCCCCCTAAATCACATAATTGGACATATAGACATCAAATTTACACTTCATATGAACTCCCCCTTAATCCAATTTCAAGTTCCAAAGAACATCATAAGTAACAACAATCCAATCATCCAAATTTCTCCCCCTTGGGACAAATGATGCCAAAAAGCATGACGAATAGTCACGCATAAACCTTGAAATCTCCTCCTGAATAGAACATTCACCGTAAACAATCTGATGTCTCTCCCTTGAGACAAAGCAGTGTCAAAACACATAATCATAATAATTAACAATAGGTGCAGCGGAAGAATCATAAGCATGCTAAGATGACAACTCACCATCAGTCGATACACATGCCAACATATCATTACTTACTTCAATTCCATCTTCATAAGACTGATCAAATTCATAAACCCAAGCAAACAAAGAAGAGTGTTGCCAGTGTAGTGAGAGAGAGAGATACCCAAAAGAGAGACCCACACTGATGAGAGAGCTGACGAGTCTTCGGTGGAGCCAAATAAAAGTCACAATGCAAACTACTAAAACGATTAAACGACAATTGCAATAAAAAAACTAAAAAAGAACTAAAGAATTTTTTTGACTTTTCTTTTCCTTTTTTTGTTTTTTTTAAATAACATCAAACTATGCTTCAAAAATGTAAAGCACACAGTCCTTGTACCCCTCGAAGAAATTCAAACCTGGGCTTATTCCTCATCATATTTTCTCGGTCATCAACTGTCTTATTGATTTCTTCATCTGAAGTAACTGACTTATCCTTAGTCTGAACTGTTGCTCTATAAGTAGTAACTAACTGTGAATCTAGACACTTTCTTGTTTTTCCTTCACTACGTCTTTGTACTTGTACTTCACCTATTTTAACCCAAGAGTGCTTCGGTAAAATGGGTTGCTGCTGGAAATTTAATAGAGAGTGTCTACAGTTTCAGTTTTGACCCCTTTGAAATATAATTTGTAACATCTTGTAGCATCTCGGCATTATGTGCCTGATAACTCCACAAAAATGACATGTGGGTACGAATCTTCGAATCTTTCTCTATGTTCCTTCTTCTCGGATAGATCTGGACATATCATTTTTCTCCTCGCTCACTTTAGAGTATTCTCCCTTATAACCAATGCCTTGAAGATCCCCTTTAACCTTGCTGATTTCGATTAACTTTTCTAACTCTTGGATAATGTTCTTCATGGAGAGATTCTCTTCCTTCAATCTATCATTCTTTCTACATTTATTCACACATTTTTCATACATAACTTTGTAAGCCTCGTAAAAATTCTCCTTTCTATCATTCAAACCACTTTTATCACTGTCATAATCAGATATTGTGTCTTGAGCTGAGTTGTTTACATTTTTCTGGAGATTTTTTGAGTTTCCCTTTTTTTCGTCTTCAGTTACTTCCTTCTCAGTTATTGTTAAGCAAGTAACTGGACTTTTACTATACAAATCAACTAATGCAACATTATTAGCAATTTCTTCTTTGCTACCATATTCACTCTCGGAATCATTCTCACTCTAAGTGCTAGTAAAGTATTTTCCTTTTCTTATCTTCAAAATATTTGCACACTTGGCTTGAACGTGCCCAAAGTCTTGAAACTCATGACATTAGATTTTCTTCACCTTCCTTTCACCCTTTTGAGCTTTGACTTGTTGCTTTAGATTATTATTCAATAAGCTTCCACCATATTATCTGAATTTGGATTTGTCCTTTTTCATTCTTTTCAGCCATTTGCCAAAGTTCCGTGTGAGTAGTACCAAGTCTTTTTTTTCATCAGATTCCTCTTCTGCATCATTCACACCTTTACCAGTCTCAACCTGTAATGCCAGTCCTTTGCTTCTTTCTTGCTCGCCCCTTAAGAGATTCATCTCAAATTTTGTCAAATTCACGAAACTAGGATCTGCACCAACTTACTAACAAGTTCTGAAACGATGACTGCTCCGATACCAAATTAAAAACCGTAAGGGGGTAATAGTTTTGCAAACTTTCCGTAAACTTCTTTGGAGCGAACAAAATAAAACCAAGCAAAAACGAAATAACAAGAACACCAGAAATTTGGTCATGCAATTCGGCACTCCTTGTCTACATCTGCGGGGCCCTCACCCAGCTTAATCACTTTTACCGAAGTACAATATATTTACTCAAGGCTTTACTGAGCTGACAGCACTCAACCCTTGACACTATCTCTCAACCTTACTTCCCCGTGAAAGAATTTCACACCCAATAACCCGACCGACTCTTGTTAACCTCAACAGAGGATTTTCTCAATCAATCTTTTAACAAAAGAACAATAAACAAATAACTTAAGTGATTAAAATAATAAAGAATGAAAATGAAATACACTTGAGATAGATAAGAACAACTTTTCGATGAGTTCTACTTCTCTAAACTGGATCTGAAAATCTATCCACCAACTAAACTGATTTATTCCAGCTTCAACAACTCTAATTAAACCATACAAAATACTCCAAATACCATGTATATCTTACTCACAAACCCATAAAAACAAATCTAAAAAATTAAAGCTAAACCACGAAGTTTTTCACTCAAAACATATGCACAACCACAGATAAACAAATCTGGAAAAATCAACACACTAACCCACGGTATTTGCAATCTTAAAAATCAACACTCTAATCCACAATTGAAACATAAAAGAAAAACGTAGCATTCACATCAAGCATCTCAGGTTGGCGTGATCAGCATATATATAGTTTTCTTGGCCAAGGAAAGCAACGCCCGCACATCATCTTCACTTTAACATCTACTGCACACAGACGCCATCTTCAGTTTTTACACCCAATACACCTTAATTGCTAGACACCCATGCAGGATATACAAACCAACACTTGACCCACGCGCAACACTAATATATTTGTTTAGCTATTAACCCCACTATCTTGGATTGCCGCAGTGTATGTGTTTTTCTCAATTAACAACTAACGCACACCTCCAGCACAGACTTTATCGCACACACCTACACTGATTCAGCTATAGGTCATGTCTATTCCTAAACTACAACACCGTATGTAGGGATGGATTGGACAAGGACGACAATTCCAATGCATCAAGTGGGGTTTGAAGATAAAATATCTTTAAATTAAAACCTCGTCACTCATATATTGCTAGGATACATGAAGACGTGAACCCTAGCTCCCTTTTCTATGGCTCATCTGATGTAGAGTCAA
>JAOTAY010000001.1:23834347-23848831 GCA_025629805.1 Erythroxylum baracoense
TATTTTTAAATATAAATCACATAAAATAAAATTTATTAAATAATTAATAATAATATTTTTATATAATTAATAATAAAATAATAAAACTTTTATTATTTTAAAATATAAAATATATAAAAAAAATTATTTGTCACGGTTGTGACTTGATCAACAGTGACTTTTTAATTGGATATGATTTATATTTTAAAATCGTAGCTTTAAACCTCTTGCAACAACCATTTTAATATTAGAGGTATAATAGTCATTTATTATACATTACATTCCATTCCATTCATCTTCTAAACAATGTTTCATTACATTATATTATGAACCCTTCCATCCCTCCTAAATAACTTTTCACTATATTACATTTCATTCCATTATAAATCGTTCCTTTCCGTTCCATTCCATTAATTAACATCCAACCAAACAGACCCTAAGTGGTAAGAACTCGACTTTCCCATAGAGTACTTCACACCATATAGCTAACACTTTTGTGTGCCAAATAGATTTGCAAAACATTGATCCCTACCCTACTAGTTTGCCTAATGGCATTGAGACTTATGTAATGAAAGAAGGAAGAGTCTCTTTTAAGGACAAACTCACACTCAATCATGTGTTGTTTGTTCCCAAATTAAAATGCAACTTGATTTTAATTTCATAAATGTTACATGATAATTATTACATTGTCTGATTAAATAATAAAATATGTATAATATAGGACCATATTTCGAGGATACTAATTGGAGCAGGTGAATAAACTAAGGGTTTTTACCTTCTTTGTACAATAATAGCAGTTCGTGTGTGCAAAGCAAGTGGCATTGGATCATGTGAGTTGTGGCATAGAAGTATGGGACATTTTACTTTTAAAGTAATTAGTATGCTTCCTGATATTAGTGATAAAGATGAAGTGAGTAGCCTAGAGTCTTGTGATGTTTGCTTTAGGACTAAGAAAATAAATGAGACATTTTTGTTGATTGAGAATGACAAATAATTGTTTTGATTTAATCCATTATAATTTATAGGGACCATATAGAATGCTTGCTTCTTGTGATGTTATTTATTTTCAAACTATAATGGATGATTATTCGTGTACTGTGTGGGTATACTTATTAAAAACAAAAGATGAAATTCCTCGAATTGTTAAAAATTATTTTTTCGTGGTCCATAAACAATTTAATAAGCAGATCAAGGTTGTAATAAGTGATAATGGTGTATAATTTCAAGGTTTGAAAGATTATTTTTAAGAAAATGGTGTTTTATATTATACCTCAATTTGTTAATCTCTTTAGTAAAATGGAAAGGTAGAGAGGAAACATAGTCATATTTTAAATATGACAGAGCATTAAGAATTTAGGAAAATTTACCTGTCATAATGTATACGTATTACAAGATACCTAATTAATCAAACACCTTTTTCACTACTTGACGAGAAATCTCCTTATGAAATGTTAATTGGTGTTAAAACCTCATATGCACATATTCGAACATTTAGATGCATATGTTATACTCATAATGATAATAGAAGAGGAGATAAGTTTGTTAGCTGAAGCCACAATTATATATATCTTTAAGATACCCTTATAAGGAAAAGGGGGGAGGAATTGCATGATCTTAAAGTGAAGAGTACTTTTTTTCACCGGACATGAAATTTGTAGAGAAATTCTTTCCTTTTGTCGATACTAGTATGATAAGTGAAAGAAAAATAGGAGAACCAGAGTGGTCACTTGTTTGGTTAATGATGATGGTGAAGAAGGGAACAATGCAAACAATGAGGATAGTGCTAGATAGGGTGACTTGAATTATCAAAATATACAATTGGAAAATGATAGCAGGAGAAATAAGGATCTTGGAGAAGGCAATAAGGTGCAACAACAAGGTACAAATGCATAGGCAGAAGAACATAATGTTGTTCCATAAAATGGCATTGACAACGATAAGGAAAATGAGCTCCTTAGTCATGAACATCTAGTTAAGAAACCTTTTTTGCATTTGAAAGATTAAGTCACCCACATCGCCTACATAAGCCCCTCTGCTAGTTTCTCCCTTCGATCAAAATCCTCAGGTACTCATTATCTTACTGCACACTTTGTTAATTGTAACAAATTTTTTATAGAATACCATGGCATTTTGGTAGCTATTATTGCACAATATGAGCCAAGTTCATTTTTTGAGGCTATAAAAGATGAGAAGTGGGTAGATGCAATGAAATAAGAGATTCAAGCTTTGGAAGATAATGGTACATGGAAGATAAAAGATCTGCCTCTAAGAAAGAAATCAATTTGATGTAACTGGATATATAAAATAAAATATGATTAAGATGATATCATTAAATGACATAAAGCAAGGTTAGTAATTCATGGGAATAAATAGGTCGAAGGAATTGACTATAATAAGACTTTTGCTCCTGCAGCAAAGATGGTAATAGTTTGGACCTTCCTAGTTGTTACAACCATAAAGAACCTTAAACTTCATCATATAGATGTTCATAATGCTTTCCTGTATGGAGATTTAGAGGAAAAGGTATATATGAAATTGCTACCAGGTTTGAGGCTCAGTCTCCTGGTAAGTTGTGTCGGCTCTATAAATTTTTATATGGCTTAAAACAGGCTCCCAAGTGTTGGTTTCCTAAAATATCTGAAGCTCTGAAAGCTTATGGTTTCTAAAAGTTGTATTCATACTATTCCTTTTTCATACTTCGAGTCTATGATATGGAACTGAATGTCTTGATTTATGTTAATGATATTCTTATTTCTATGAATAATGGGAGTGTTATATAAGAATTCAAGGATTATCTCGGTCATTGTTTTCACATGAAAGATATTGGGAAATTGAAATATTTTCTGGGTATTGATGTGACGCGAAATATTGGTAGTAGTTTTCTTTCTCAATGGAAGTATGCTTTGGACCTTAAATTTGATTATATGTTACTTGGTACAAAACTGACAACTATTTCCATTAAACAAAATCGTCAGTTGGCACTTATTGATGGAGTATATTTGAAAGACCTAACTGGTTATAGATGACTTGTGCGGCATCTCATTTATTTGACAATTAATCGTCTTGAGTTATCTTATTGTGCTCACATCTTGACACAATTTATGTAGAATTCGAAACTTGAGCATTGGGATGTGGCTATGCATGTCATTCAATATTGGAAAGGTAATCCAGGTTAGAGAATTTTGTTATATGTCGATTGTGATTTACGTTCGTATGGATAATTTGTTGATTGAACTAGTTGTCCTCTCTTTAGACGGTCTTTCATGCTCCAACTTAAGGGGGTAGGGGTGAATATTTACTGTATATTTCAAATTGGGTAGAATATTCCTGATTAAGTAGTTTCCTTTTATTTTAGGATTTGTTTGCATAAATAGCTTGTTAAAATGATGTATATATACTCAGGGAGTTAATGAGAAAGGGTGAGTTTTTCCCCACCAAAATTCTTCACTTTCCAATTTCAAATCATCATCACTCTAGTAACATTTGTATCTACTACTTATTAACTTGTAAATCATGAGGCTAGGTTATCAACCTATTAGGACCATTAATATTCATTGCATAACCACAACTTATTAACTCAAAAATCTCCAAATCTTGTTTTATTAGAGTGAGGAGGTAAAGGGAAAAAAAGAACACAGAGAGAACATGTGACTGGCTGTAGTAGTCAAAAGAGACTAGGAGAAGACATTAGAAAACAAAAATAGAGAAAAGATAGTAGAACATATGAGAGAAAAATAGAAAAGAGAAAAGAGAAAAGAGAAAAAAACAGATGAGCGGTTGGTGGAGATAAAAGAAGACAATAGAATCGATAACCCTAACTAATATATATATAAAACTTGGGCTCAAATTTTTGTTAAAAAGAGCATAAACATAGTCTGAAACTTAGTTAACTCAAGCGTTAACTTTAGGTTGAGCTAGACTAGACCTAGGCCAACTTGCCATTCCTAGACATTGCTCTACTTGATCATCACTATTTCATTTGAACTTGAAGACCCATTTATTATCAATTCACTTCCTTCCTTGAGATAATGATATAAATTACCAAATTTTATTTTTATAAAGAGTTTCAATTTTTCCTGCATTATTGTCATCTATTAAGAGGCATATGGATTATTAAATGTTTTTTGGATGTTCAATGACTCTTTATCCTCTATAAAAAATTGTTATGTTACATTGTCCTCCATTATATAGTCTGAGTGCTAATTTGATATTCTTTTTGTATGATTTGATCGACAAACTTTTGGAGCTTCAAACTTTAAAGATTGTGCTCTAATATTACTTCAAAAGAAGTTTGAAATTCTCTTTCCACTTATACAGTAGTCTCTAAACTTCTTTCTGAATTATTATTGTCTTCTTTACACACACACAAACACACACATAAATACTCATATATATACATACATATATACACATATATAATTTATCTTTTATGAAGGTCGTGTCTTCGTTGATAATAACCTTATAAACACTGGGATCCTACAGGCAATAGTCTTTCACTTCATTAGCATATCTTAAGAATAAGTATTTACTAGATTTTGGATATAGCTTTGTCATTTCTTTAGCATTATACATTCACATACATAGGACTTTCAAATATATTGAGATTAGAATAATCCATTGGCTTCCTACTCTATATTCCATCAATGTCTTCAACTCAGTTGTAGTTGACGAGACTTGATTCATCAGTTTACAAGTACTATTGACTTCTTCTACCTAGAGTGGCCTGCAGTTATAAATGTCATTCTTATACTTTCTAATATAGCTTTATTCATTTATTATATCACTCTATTTTGTTGAAGAGTATATGCAACAATAAATCGTATTTTGATGTCTTCTTGATTACATAATATATCAAATTCATTGCTAATATATTCTCCTTCACTATTCATCCTTAAACACTTGATCATTTTATCACAATCAAGTTCAACGCACACTTTAAAAATTTTAAAGACTAAGAATATATCTATTTTCTCAATCCTAAACTTGGTTATCATGGCTTCTACTTAAAACAAATTTGAGCTAAGAGAAATAACTCCCACTATTTAATGTAAACAGTAGTACTAAGAGCATGCAATAGGTAAATATGTAATCTTTAATTGGGCTCCGATAACAATTGCAAAATGATTAGGTTAACAGAACAAGATCATAGACATACAAAGCATTGTTACGAGCAAAAAGATGAGTTATAATACAAATACTCATTATAAGTTGCAAATAATAATTTGTAAATTAGAACCTATAAGATTGATATCCTCACAAGCTTTACTCTTTGATGTTTGAATTTGTTTAGAACCTATAAGATTGATATCCTCCCAAGCTTTACTCTTTTATGTTTGAATTTGTTCTTGATACATAAAACAAGAAGATAATGGATATTTGTAAATGAATCAAATATCACATATTTTAATTTATTATATTTATTAGATATTCTAATATCTAGGCTTTTTTTAACCACAAATTACTTATCTTTATCTAGATGTTTTGTAAATAATAATTAGATTATTTTAATATGAACAACATCTAAATATTGCGAGTAATGCCTACATTCTTCTAACATAAATTTTTCTATTCTTTATATGTTTCCTCTATTATACAAAAAGAGCCTTACATTAAAAAAGGTAAACAATTATTATAATTTTATTTTTTAACAAAACAAATTTAAATCTAATTTGGGTATCAAGATTATGTACTAACACTGTCTCCAGACTCCAATATGGGTTTGTCGGTCTAAAGACTCTTAATGCAATAGTATTACTTAAGATGTTACCTTGAAAGAAGCCCAGTTAGCCCAGTTCGAATGCAAGCCCCTAAATGAAACAAGAAAGCTCAATGAAAACCTTTCTCCATGTGTAGAGAAAGTGTTTAACAAATGGCTTCTCCTCATATTTTGCTTTATTGGCAGTTGTAATTCTTTTGGAAGACTCTTTTATTAATTATATTCAATTTATACAAAAACTTCTTCTTCTTTTTTTCTTTTCTTTTCTTTTGATTCTACTCCATATGCTCATAGTCATGGTCATGGACGGAGTTATGCTCTCACGTTGTCCTAATTCAAAATTTGATTACACTTGAGCTGCACCATGACCTTGAAAACAGAAGGAGACAAAAAAGAGACGGATTCTACTGTAAGCCTAATTGACATGCCAACAAATTTCAGCAACCTGCAGCCGCTGAAACGTTAGAATAGTTCCAAATTGGAAGCCACGTCCTTGAAATGGACAGGACATGTTCAAGTTGGAAAGTAGCCATAGATAAATTATTGGGTAAAGGTCATCCATTTTTCTAGTGGTTTTCGTCTTTAAAAAAAGTCATCATTTAATATTTTTTTTAAAAATCATGTTTTTTTAATTAATTTATATCTCATTTCGTTAGTTTTTTATTAAAAATTTTAACAGGATTAATATGTCATATTTTTTAATATTTAAAAATTAACATAAATATTAAGATATACTTATTTTATTTTAAATTATTTATAAATAAACTTTCTATTTACACATTGTCTGGAATTTTAAAAAATTAGTTAAACAATTCTTTTCTAAAGATTAAAAAAGTTTTTGGCCATCCGTGCCTTGTGCCAAAGATTACTGCTTAAATGTAGTCCAAAACAAATGAAAAAGTCAATAATTAATGAGTTGCAACAACATCTTGGAACTATGCGCAAGAAATCCCAAGATTGGTGAGTGGCGTAACATGAAGACAAGACAAGTTTCTTCTTGCCAGTTGCTTCTGATGGCAAGTTTGACCATTTCCATATAGTACGTAGCTAAGCTTTATCAGATAGTTCTGCAGATTGATCACTCATGTACCCAGAAGAACAGAGAAGAAATTGGGCAAGAAAAACAGGAAGAAGAAAGCACTAACAGAACAAGATATATTTATTTGGCAAAGTCAGGCTTTTGTATCACGTGTTACAGATTAAATAACCATTGTAAATCTTCCATAGTTTACAACATGTCAAGGACAATTGATCAAGTATAAACCTGTGAAATTATATACCTTCCCTTTTGATCTTTATCCAGTTCGCTAATAATCTTGAGCATAGAAGTCAATAATCTCTTTGAGATTAAGCTGAAACAGCGAAGAGCAATCATTATGCATCAACCACAGCATGTGCTCGAACAGAATTGCATCGACATCCACAAAAATCACTCTCTTCTCCCCATCCCTTCTCATATGAACATCGCCAAATCTCCCTTCTGTCTCATCCTTCTTCACCATATCCATTAAAACTCGAAAAGGGCTCTCTTGTAGAACAAATGGATCCACTAAGAACTCTCTCTTCTCTTTCCCGACCACCACGGTCACCGGACCATCAAACTCGCCGAACCCTTCTTCGGTCAGTGGACGGTAGCCTAACCGTGAACCATTGTAGCACTTTCTCAACATTGACACAGGCAAAATTAAACACTCCATACTTGTTTGTACCAAAGACTAAACAATATACAACTAATATACAAGTGTTTGTGAGAGAAGACAAAGGGTGTGTAAGTTAGGAGATCAAACACATATATAAGTTGGGAAGTGAGACATGACCTGACGAGTTTGACAGGTTCAATTCAACTATGGAATTGGCCAGCTAACGGCTAGCGAAAGAAAAAGGGATAAATGAATGAAGTATTTGTATTTGCAAGTTAAGTAATGGATTGGGATGTTTTTGTACGTATTTAAAATGGTAGTTAATGGTTCTTTAGTTCCAATGTAGCCGTTGGAGTAAGGGAAAAAACAGTAGGTGGTAGGAATGGGATTAGGACTGCCGACTGGATCAGTCATGATCAGTACATTCATCGTTGTCTGGTTGGGACACGTTGAGCAAGTTGCTTTATTCATCTATGCTATAGTGGAGTTCTATATTATTTGTTTCATAAATTATACTAGGATATTATAATTGAGTTTAGGATACTATTGAGTACATCATAATTTAGAAAATGAGAATATAAATTTTTAAAAAACACCATATTAATTGTTTTGATTCAATTATAATTTTAATTTTTAAGAGTTTCCAATATCATGGAATATTTAAGGTAATTTTAAAATAATAATATTTTTTAGAGTGGGTAAAAATTAAAGTTGGTATCTTTTATCGTTTAAAATCAATTTTAGAACCAAGTTTACAATTATCCTTAGATATGTCTATTTCATTAAACTAATGGCATAAGAAGAAGGGAAATTCTAGAAAATGATAATTGTTAGGTTGCCCAACTTTGATCCCAATAGATGTGAATATGTGAACTTTGATACTTGTCAGTGGACACGTATTCTCATCAATGTTATCTAAGCATATGGTTAGAATTAGAATTATGGAATTGGAATTGGAATCCAGTTGTTAGTGTAGTCAATCCGCGTAGACATTGTTAGTTCATCAAACATAACATTCTTGAATTGAACAGAAACAGAAACAAACAACCAATTTCGCATTGGTCGATGCCACCAAAGCCGGTGGAACTCTTTGACATTTAGTAGTCAGATTGTCACGATGCTTGTTGTACACATTGCCGGACATGGGTCACCTTTTCTTCAGCCCACCGCTGAATCAATTAAATTTTGTCTTACTAATTCAATAAATAATAGGATAGGGGATTTAAAACTTTCCTCCTCCATGGTTTTAATTTTGCATGATATAAGAACAGCCAAGTTTAGAATCCTTCTTTTCACACCCACAACAAATAAAATTGCAATGAGAAGATTTGACACTAGCAAATGACATAATGGAGCCTCTATGCCTTCCCATATGGCAAAAAACAAGGACACTCACTACTGGAAAAACGGTGTAGTGTTCACAGTAGTAACACAGATCAAAATGTAGATAATCACAAAAGTATTACCAAATTGATCTAAGACATTCTTCAATTAAGGTAGCATTTAGCTATTTGCTAATAGCCATGTTTAAATCATCACAAGTGAAAAAGAAAAAAGGAAGAAGATAGCTAATCACTACTCAAGATGAATCTAGAAAGAAGATCGAAAATCTACAGCTCGTACTCAGAACCCTCTCGTTAGCATTAGGATTTGATCTCAATCTGCTGTGCAAGAACGCCGCAGAGAACCCTACTGTCAATTGTTAAGCATCTGATCATTGTGGATTTTGGCCACCCCATAATTGATACATCTGCATGCCATGTATAGGTTGACCGGGATTGCCATATATTCCAGGGCCACGATGCATTGGACTGCCATCATTCTCATCAGATGACTCGCTAGACGCCCCTTGACAAGGTGGGCTCGTTTCAGTCATCGGTGAACTGAAATTCAACAGCTGTGGTGCAGGTGCCAATGAAGGACCAGACTTCTTTCCAGAATGTGGTTTCCTATCAGCAATAAAGCTCCCAACAATGACCTGATCGATGACAAGGAACCAAAACATAAAACAAGGAAATCATGTAATTGCTAAGAATCTTGTGGGTTAGTTTACAGTGAAAAAGAGGATGATAGGCAGCATGATACCTGTACGGGTGATGCTGCCTGTAGTACTCCAGCAACACCGCCACCCAAAACTTGGCCATCTGAGCCTGCTAGTGACACACTCAAACCTCCATCTCTCGAGCAATTACCATCATTTTCAGAAATCCAGTATGAACCTGATAGAGAAATGATCTCATATCGGCCCTGCAAACAGGAACATCAAATTAATAAACAAAAGGCAGCACAGTAGTAGAGGAGACTAACCAATTCCCAAAAAAACAAACACAAGTATGCATATCTAAATAAATTAATGACAAATGAACTGCCTCAGAGGACAGCCCTCAAATACTGAAACTATGAAACAAAATTTAGATGTGCCTCAGCACACTTGCAACTGATTCATATTCATAATATAGCATCTGAAACAGTAACACCATTTGTCACGATAGACATTCCAGAAATTTCAAATTCCAAATTCCAATAACTGAAACAGCGAAACTAATTGACATGTAAAATCTGCATTGGCAACATATTAAGGGTTAAACGTAGTCGGAACCATATTTTAGTTATTGCTCTAACTTGGCTGGTAATTTTCCAACATGGCTTTTGTGAATGTACTCTCCTATAAGGTAACTTACAACGTTGAGCTTGTAGTTGAGCTTATATGACTACACTAACATTAAGAAGCTAAATCATTCAAAAACGTGTAGGTGATCCAGTCATATGTCATTGATTCCTATGTTCAAAACTTTGGTATTATTCGAGGTTCACCCTGTCAGAGAAGAGCCACACCTCAATCCTAAAGATGGACGAAAACTCCAATCATTCCAAGTAAGGTTTTTATAAAAACTTTGCTTGAACATTTTAAAAATTTTGGGAGAAAACTACGCTACATAACAGACAAATTCATTCTGAGTAGCATTTTTTTGCAAGTATTAATTACTAAGTTTACCAATGCCAAATGGAAAATTTAAATTTGGAAAGATTGGCATTTTTTTGGATCTAGAACAATATAATTCTAGCAATATAACTAGTTCTTGCAAATTCAAACTTCATTCTAGTCAATATGTCACTCAACTATAAATTGTATCCTATAAGAAACTTTAGGATAAAGGAGATAGAACTACAGGCCAATATACTTGCTCTCATCCTAGAAGGAGATAGAACTACAGGCCAATATACTTGCTCTCATCCTAGAAGCTTACTCGCTAGACAGATAAGAATTAATTAATTCCTAGGAAGCACAAGACCACTAAGGGTCACAGAAGAACACTGCTGTCCTAGAGATGGCCTGTGAGAGGTTACCTAAGAACAGCAGCCTTGAAAACTACCAACCCACAAGTGATATTTGACCTATCAAAGATCCAAGAGTGTTGCTTATATGCCCTTCAAAATTACCAAATACCTTGCGAACAAAATACATGATGCCAGCACAAACAACAGCCCAAAATCTATAAACTCTTCCCCACTTTGAAAAAAAATTACAGCTAATATGCCAATTAAGCCTCCCAACCAAAAGACAAAAGCGTCAAAATCTTGGTTATGTAGATTATACATTTAGGAACCACATGAATTCCATGAGAAGGGGAAAGAGGAAAAAGAGAAAAAAGGCCATGCATTTCAAGACAGTAGACATCATCTGACAATATTAATGAGTGCAGAAATTAGGACACATCAAGGACCCGGAATAAGGATACTTGTAAGAAAGGGATAAAGGTGTCATGACTTCAAAATACAATTCACCTCAACCATCTGGAAATCAAATGACAGAAACAAAAGGTTTTGCCAATGAATCTTGTCCTCTACCAGGTTCAAATCCCAATAGAGTATGCTTTCCAACAAAAAGAAAAAATAAAAAAAGAAAGAAAGAAGATTCTATAGTGTAGGATTTTTTACACCTTAAGCTACAAGACTTCAGGCATTTTCATTTAAAGGGGTAAATCCAACTTCAGTTTCAACAATATTGCTTGTTATATGCATATTTACTTTGAGTGATTCTGTCAAACCTAAGCCACATGCCTCATTTTATCATAATCTGCCATAATTTATCTGATAAATATTAAACAGATGGTAAAATACCTCATATGTCACAGTACCCACTGACATTGCTGGCTGGCGAAGGGTAACATTGCAGATGGCACCATTTGCAGAGAGAATACACACAGTTCGTGGCCCTTGCTGTGAGAAAGCTTTAATCTTTGAAGCTATGTCCTGCAAACGGCAGGACCTTGCTACTCAGATGTCAGATAATATTTGAAATCTAATATCTAAAGACTGAGAAATGCATCTTCAGAACCACAGTAGATCTTTTTCTCTTTCCAAACAACACAAAAATTTGATATTTTAATAGGAATCACATTTCATCAATCAAAAAGACTTTGCTAACCACAGAATCATACAATGTGCAAGCCAAAGTACACAAAGGTCACAGTAAACATAATTTCAAGTATATCAACTACAGTGAAACAATAACTTCCTCAAGGGGTGCAATCGGAGTAAATGAAGACCAGTTAAATAAAAACTCCAAGCATAACTATTGAATCTCTTTTTGTGTTCAACAGATTGTCCAATTAATTAATTAAGACTCAAGCATAATGAGAACATGATATGCTAGTTCCTCCCTCCTCCGAGAATTATTCAGTTGCTGGCATCTAAACCTATGGATATAACCCGGATTAGGTTGAAGTTCACAATCATATATATCAGAAAAGGAAAAACATCAAGAAAACAAGGTTTAAAGCTACTTCACTTTTCATATGCATCCAATTAAAAGATTGACATTCTCTGCGCTCAAAGGATCACAAATATTAAGCGGTAAAAACATCTACTTCAAATATTTAATAGGCCAAAACCTAGTCAAATTCTACTTCAAGAGCATCCAACCATTAAACTCCTTAGAAAATAATAAACTAACAATGAATAAAAGAGAGAACACAGAATAAAGCAAAACCTCTCAACATCAAACCAATGTAAGTGATTTAGACCATTAACTAGTCTATCTTTCCTACTTCTATCGGCATCATCATCAAAGCTTCATCCTGCCACTAACATTCCTCGTTCATACACATTATATCCTCAAAGAAATCATAATTAACCACATCCTTTATGTTCTCTTTCCAACAAAACTTTACAGATCAAAGGACAAAAGAAGGTGCAACTCCAACTGTTAGTAATACAAAGAGAGAAAAGAGCACAAGGTGAATCATCTTGCCAAGTTAATCTTCAAATTAAATCATACATACCTCCCCTGTTTTCACTGTGATGACGTGTGGCGTAAAGCCAACCCCTCCCACTCCTCCTGAAAAACCAAAATCAAACTCAAACTCAAAGAATCCATCTTGAAGAAAACACGAGAACCAAAATCCACACTCAGGATTTTCAAAGTTTCAAGCTCTTACAACCAACGCGAAGAAGCTTCAACTAAAAAGCAAAAACTTCAAGAAAGAATTCAAGTTAGCATCAGCAGAAACTCACCTAATGCATCGAGTTGTTTCTTTCCAGAGCCCGGCGGTCGTCCCCTGTTCCTCTTAATCGGCGGTTCCGACGCCGCACCGTCAGGAGCACCACCGCTGGAATCCGCATGACCTACGGAGACACCACCGGAAGAAATCGCCGGAGTTGGCGCCAAACCCAACGCAATGTTACCATCGGAATTGTACTTCCTGGGCCTTCCCCTCTTCTTCTTCCCCGGCTCCATACTAAACCTCATTCCACCCGAGGACGGCGATGACGATCCATCAAACCCACTCGAGTTCAGCCCCCCACCAACACCACCACCATCAAGCTGCTGCTTCACTTGCGAACGCTGAGCACCCACAGAGTTAAACGGGAAACCAGCACCAGCCGGAGCGGCCGGAGGAAGATTCGGGGTGGTGATCACAGACGGGTGAGTGACCGTGTGGGTTGGGTACGATGACGTGGGACCCCCACCAAGCATTATGTGGTGTTGCTGATGGTGTGGGTGGTGGTGCTGGTGAAGATACGACGGCGGGTGCGGTGGTATCGACGGTGGTTCTCTGGAGTCCATATTATTGGGTAGCTTTCTGATTTCTTTTTCGTTTATCCTTTTTGGTTCTTTTTGGTGTTTTCTGTTTGGTAGCTGGGAAATTTGGGGGAGTTAGTGGGAAAAGCAAAGAAAGATAAGCGTAAAGATCGTGTGGGGTTTGTGTTGTGTTGTCTGTGTGTTGTATACTCTCCAACTCACTCTTCTTCTTCTTCTTCTTCTTCTTCTTCTTCTTCTTTTCCTTTTTTTTTAATGAAAAAATAAGTTTCTGAATCTCTCTTTCTCCTAATTTCTCGCTTCTGTTGCTCTCACTATTTTTAGAGAATTGTTTCTCTTTTATTGATCCTGTTTGTTAGCCTTGGTTTGGATTTCACCGACTCCGACTTCTCCTAATTTTCTTAATATAAAATTAGAGTTAATTCCAAAATAACTAAGATTAAGTCCTTACTAATTAATGATTATGTTTTATTTAATATGAACTCTAACTCTAAGTCACAGTATTTAGTTGATCTAATTAACTTATCAAAAACGATAATCATAATTTGTCTCCAACTCTTACAACGAAAGAATATTTACACTATGATACCTTTTCTTGTTTTATATTTTTATTTTTAACACATTAATGCTTCTCATTGTTAAAAAAATATATTTTTATTATATTTAAGTACAAAAATATTTTTAATTTAAATTTTTAAATTTATAATTCTAAACACAATATTTTGTAATGTTTGTACAAGTAAATTTGGGGATACGTTACAAGATATGTCTTATTCAAAATCAAACAGAGACTTTAGAGGCATTGTTATACATGAGAACTTGAGACTTCCAGAGTCAAAAAGGAGGGGCAAAGATTGTTGGAGGAAATCATGGATTTTGAAAAAGCAGCCGCAGGACCAGAAAAACTTGGACAACAACCAAAAAAAACGCAAAACAAAAAGGGCAAATTCATCAAATATGCAAAAATTAGAAACAACCACAGAAAATCCAAAAAATGCTTACCATCATACTTGGAAAAAAAAAAACTCATAACGTTATAAAAGAGCATAATCCTCTTCCAACAAGATTCAATCTTTTACTCTGCTTCCTTAAATATTGGTATGGAC
>JAOTAY010000001.1:23850056-23862355 GCA_025629805.1 Erythroxylum baracoense
TTATGATCTTCCAATACTCCACTCCCTCACTTATGATGTGGTACTTCATAGGATTTTTCCAAGAAGAATAGTTAGTATCATTAAAAAGAGGAGGGCAATTATTTGTGTTACCTTTTTCTGCTATGTTGTTGTGTGTCCAATTCAGCGCTATCCTTGGATCTTTAACCTGCTCTGATACCAATTGAAAACGATTTAGAAGGGGGGTTGAATAGATCTTTTAATCTTTTCCTGAAGTGCTACAAAACAGGGAATTAAAACGCACAAGACAAACAATAACAAATCGAAATATAACAGAGTAGAGAAGAGAGGAAAACACAATATTTATAGAGGTTCGGCACTAAGACCTACACCCTCTACCTAAGCTCCCACTTAGGATTTTATCAACACTCTTTACTACACACTTTTTAGTTTAGTCTGAACTTTTCAATCAACTTGACTTCCGGCTCAAGCTACATCTTACAGTTGATTTATTTTCCAGCATAAATCCTACCTTCCAAGCGATTCTTTTCTAATCACTCAGATCACTATAATAACAATAATAGAAATGAAGTAGTAAAGCTCAGTACAGCTGTTGTATGAAGATTTTCTCCCGTTTGAAATCAATTGAAAAAGTCAAATTTTGTTCAGCTATAACTGATAGTCGACTAGTCGGTATGTAATAGTCGACTAGTACATTATAGCCAACTTGTCTTCTAAGTGTTAGTCGACTAGCACAAACGTTTTTCATGAATCTTTTCAGCTCTGATCTTTGAATAGTTGACTAATAGCATGATAGTCGACTAGTCCATTTATACAACTAACAAGTCTGATTGATGATAGTCGACTGGCAATATGATAGTCGACTGGTCCAATTCTCCAACTGACAGGTCTTATAAAATCTCCAATCTTTGATTGTTGAGATACATATTTGAATTCATCAAGCAAGATCTTCTCATGACTTCCACGTTGTTTAAATCTGAGAGTCATTATTACAATCTTGATCTTCATAAATCGACTTATCAATTTTCATTCTGACATGTAATTCATCAACAACATGATAGTCAACTTGAGCCATCATTAGTCGACTAGTGTTCCATCATCTTCATTTGAATCCAATTAACCTGAAATTATTTCTTAACCATTTCTTTAATTTTTATTATTATCAAAACATAGAAGGATTTAATTTGTCAACCTCCATTGGTCTAACACACACCACCAATCGCCACTCACCAACGCCACTAACACTAAGTAACCAACGTATTAATAAGGTAGTTTCTCTTCTTAAATTTGGTTTATTATTCATATTTAATAGTTTAGAGAGTATTGTGTTTAGTAGTTGTTAGTTGTGGTTTGGTTATTTAGCTAATTTGTGATTGTAATTTCTACTAATGGGAATATGACATAATGCATGTTAATTATTCGATGAAATGCCCCTAAGTTCCTATTCTTTTTTTTCCTTTGATGTAAATGGATGTCTGTCTATAGTTTTTAAATTTTAATGAGAGGAAGTGCTTGACTTGAAGGACAGGAACAACTAAAGTAGCAACAACTATCCTTGCAATCACCATAACATCCATATTCTAATTCCTTTTTTGATTCATTCCCTCGGAGACCACCACTAGTAAATACTTTCTTCTATCTTTTATAATTGCCTCACTTGTTCTTTTGTACTCTTGGCTAAATTTCAAGCATGACCTATACCCTAACCTATCTGGTTGTTTCCAAAACTTTACACCTGAAGAATTCCCATTCCTATTTGAGATCATAGTAGCATTCACACTTGATATTGAGCCCGGTTCCTCAGTAATAACATTAAAGTTCCCATCTTTTGTAGCAATTTCACTATTATTTGAAACAAAACCCACATTCATATTAATCTTTAGCCTATCTGTTATACCCTGCACTCTATCTACTCGGGCATTTGTAATGGTATAAGAAATCTACGGTATGGTAGTGGTGAGACGTGGGTAATTAGGAGCGAATAGAATCAAAGGTCAAGCTTGAACCATTACAATGCTACAATGCTAAGAAAGTTTTTCTCTTAGCATACCATTACTTCATTTCTTTCTTTTTCTTTATGTCCAAATCAAAGAACAATGCTAAGAAAGTTTCGTATATTTTTGATGTTGTCCTAGATTATTAATTCTTTACCTACTTTTTCTCTTCACTCTCTACTTCTTTCACCCAAAAAGCCATCAAGAAACACGTTTTTTAGGTTCAATTGCTCCTACAGAAGCCCACAAGTTTGGTTTTTTGCTCTGTTTCTTTTTGCTTTCCTTGGTAAACTGAGAGGAGAGTAGAGGAATTAGAGAATCCTCTCATTGTTGAAATAAACTTCATTACATCCCTTATTATTACCTAAGTTGGGTTTGACAAACTATGAAACCAAGCAAGTTTTAAAACACTGTTGAACACAATTTATGTTTGTTAAAAGGCCTTTGTTTTTGTGTGGTTGGTTGGTTTATATATAAGAATGGGATTTGGATTTTCTGTATAAAAGTATGAATAGTTAGTTCCTTTTCCTTTTTTCGTGTTCAACAATGATTGAAGACTTTGTTGGTTTCATAAATTAGCATGATTAATGGTTAATGGCATGTCTTTTCTTTAAAATGATCTACAAACATATACTTTTTTAATTCTTATTAATATGTTTTTTTCGACTTCAACCATTATTATTCTTTGAGAATAACATTGTAGATAAACTAAGTGGATCTTTAATTGTTCTTTGGTATTGTTTATGACCCTCATATTTATGATAAAAATTTGTTAACTATAATGCTTATTCTATAGTTTAATGGCATATTACAAACTTTTCTTCAATAATAGTTGAGGTAATTATGATATGTTTCGTACTTTTTCATGAGATTATACTTTTGGTAAGTAGAAAAATATATCCAACTACATACATTTTATTCTTTGTATATTTCAAATTTTGAGTCTAAACTTTAAAGAATATATCACCTTCATATAAAATGTGTATATTTGAGTCTAGTACAAATGCATATATACATCGACTACTAAATACATAAGCATATTATCTTTCATCATTGCTTCTTATTTTAACATAATTTATATTTCCATTGAACATTATGTTTTGATTGTTTATAAATAATGATAAACTCAAAACCTATGATATGTTGAATTGCTCATTTTGATTGTTTCTGACCTCAAGCATTTATGTGTTGATAATTTCTAACCTCAAGCATTTATATATTGATTGTTTCAGATGGATGGGTATATTCCTTCAACAGAGAGTTATATTCCAGTACTAGAGATAGAAGTGGAAACTTCTAATCTAGTACCAAGTGAGGATAGAAGTTCAAATAGAACTCAATATAAAAGTGAAGTTTAGAATCACTTTAATAAGACTAGATCGACGGATGAGGTTGAAAAAGCAGAGTGTAAATATTGTCAGAAGTTGTATTCTGGTAGTTCAAAAGACGAAACGCCTCATTTAAAGAGACATATAGATTCATGTAGTAGAAAGAAGATGGTATTAAGAGGTCAAACATTTTTTACCCCTAACTTTATGAAAAAGAAGAATGAATTGACCATAACAACTTATGATAGCAATAGATCAAGGTTTTTGATAGCTATTATGGTTATTTGAGATTAACAATCACTGTCTATGGTTGAAAGAAAAAGATTCAGGATGTTTTGTAATTCACTTCAGTTTAATTTCGAGGTTCCAAGTTGAAATACAGTGAAGAAGGATATTTTAAAAATTTGCGAGGATAAGAAGAGAGAGATTTTAAGAGCATTGTTGAGTGCTGAAGGATGAATTGCCATAACGACATACATGTGGACAATCGATAACCAAAAGAATGGTTATATGGTAGTGACAACACATTATGTTGATATTGATTGGACATTACACAATAAACTTTTGAGATAATTTATATTCTTTAATATTGTTAGCATTTACAATTTCATTATACTATGAATTTATGATTGATGTTTGTAATATTTGTACATGATAGGTTCATTTATGTGCTGGCATCACATACAAGTGAAAATTTGGCAAACATATTAAAAGACTGTTTGATGGATTTTAACATTGACAACAAAGTATTGACCATCACAATCGACAATTATAACACAAATGATGCTATGATTAAAAAATGAAAAGTAAGATGCGGTTTGGGAGATTCATATGCATTTTTTATGCATATTCTTAACTTGATTGTGAAAGATAGGTTGAAGATAATAAAAGAAGCAATAGATTGTATTCAGAATAGTGTTCTATATTAGAGTGCAATTCTTAAAAGAGTTGAAAATTTGAAGATGTTATACATTCTAAGTAGAAAACAGTTAGTTTTGGATTGTCCAATAAGATGGAACTCAACCTTAAAGATGTTAGAGTCGACAATTTCATATGTTGAGGTGTTTATCAAACTAAGGGAAAGGGATTCTCAGTATACCTATATGTTAACAGAAGATCAATGGGACTTGGCTAGAGAACATTTTATGAAGTTGGAATTATTCTATAATACAACTGAATTGTTCTTTGGAAAAAATGTCCAAATTTGTACAGTTGTTTTAGCACTATACCTGACATAAAGGATGCCTTATCATTGTGGACATTTGACTCCATTGAAATTATTCAAACTATGGCGGAGTGGATGATGGAAAAGTTGAATTCTTATTAGTCTATAGTTGGAGATATTGTTGCAGTGTTATATGTGTTGAACCTGAGATACAAGATGGATATAGTTGCTTTTATTTATGATGCATTGTATGGTGGTTGAGCTCGAGAGAATGTAGATATCATTAAATAATTATGGTATGAATTGTTTAATGATTACCAACAAAAAATGGAAAAAATTCAAGATTGAGATCTTAATAGTCCAAGCAATTTAACTCCAAGTTCAATTTCAACTTTGACCTCATCTTCTAACTGAAGATTAACACATTCTCTTTCAAATTTTTTGAAAGAGAAAAGGGCTAGGACTTCTTATAATATGATGGAGTTATATAAATATTTAACGAAAGATTGTGTGCTCGAAACTGAAGGTGAGCATTTCGATATATTGTTAAGGTGGAAGAAGTATGGAAATACTTTTCCAATCATATAAGTAAATGCACGAGACTTATTAGTTATTCCATCACCCACCATCACTTTGGAGTCTACTTTTAATACTAATGGTCGGGTTATTACTCTTCACCACTCTCGACTTAATTCTTGTACTTTGGAAGCCTATATATGCACCCAAAGTTGGTTAAATGATGAATATACTGATGGTAAATTATTTTCTTTTTAATATATCAATTTTATCTATTTTATATTATCTTATCTAATATTGTGTTTTAAATTTTCATTAATACAGTAACAAGTATTAATACGGAGGTGACTAGTCAAATTAATTGACCAACTGCATATTATTTTGATCAAATATATAAAGATAAAAGTATATTTAATTATTTACTAAATATTGCCATGTCATAAATATTCATTTAATTTTAATATTTCATTACTAAATATAATTTTTGTACATACAGATGATTTGATCCAAACTATTGACAATCCTAGCAACAATGATTAGTTGCTCTCTCAATCTCCAGTCTCTAGTATCTAGTGTTCAAGCTTCTTCTGTTTGTCATGATATTATCTTAA
Organism: Erythroxylum baracoense; assembly: GCA_025629805.1. Taxonomy (NCBI): domain Eukaryota; kingdom Viridiplantae; phylum Streptophyta; class Magnoliopsida; order Malpighiales; family Erythroxylaceae; genus Erythroxylum; species Erythroxylum baracoense. The sequence continues at coordinate 23,855,650 of JAOTAY010000001.1, forward strand.
TTTTTGTAAATTGTATCATTTCTTATAAAATGATTTGGATATGCATTAATGTCTAGTAAACATTACTATAGTTAATGAATTTGGCTTTACCATTTCTCTCTTTTAATAATTAATATATTTAAGCAAAATTGAAATCCTTAATTTATTGAATTGAAAATTGTAACTATAATTAAGTTAATAAATTTCCTACAAATTCCTAGTCAATTGAATTGAAATTCCTTATTAATTATATATTTATATAATCATATGTTTCAATGGAAGGTTATTATTAAATTCAAATCAATTAATTCAACTTAAGCAATTTTAAATTTGTATTTTTTGAACATATTACTGACAATGTAACTTCAATTAATTAAATTAATAACTTTAATTTGAATCTTTTTTATTAATTTAATTTTTTGGAGGCCTTACTAAAATTTCTAAAGTATCCAAGCCTTATGTTCTAAATTTTCTATCATTTCATAAGATTTCAAAATGTTACTATATAAAGAGCTTAACACAAGCTTCTATCATTTGGTTCAAATATGCTGAATTCCTTAATATATCAAATAATTTGTCCTAATTTATTAATTATTACACATATTAAAGAACTTATATATTATTTAAAATAAACATTATAACTTTTCATTACAAAAAAATGAGCTATTATCATAGTTTACGTTTATCGACTATTTCTATTCAATACTTTTGTTATAGATATAATAAGATTATTATATATAAATGAACTGTTAATAAAGAATGATATTTTATTAATGATGGGGCTTTTATGTATTGGTATTGTTTTATTAATTATAAGAGTTTTAGAATATGTAATATGAACAAATTTAATAATTATTTGATTGAAATATGTCATTTAAATTTAATTTTTTTGTAGATTAATAGTTTCTTAATTATTAAATGCATTAAAATCTTTATTTCATATATAATTAAAAATAATAATTATAATTTTTTATGAAAATAACGTATATATTTATAAATTATGTTAGTAATAATGAGATCATTTATATATTTATGTTATTTTATTACTTATAGTACTTGGAATCATATATAATGTATTAGAAAAAGACATATAACAGCTAACTGAAGATTTTGTTAGTGAGCTCAAACTAAGTTTAGACCACGAAAGTTAAAAATCTTGATGTAGTAATTTTTCCCTTTCATCATACACCACATTTATCAATTTTTTGATAAAAAATCATTACTAGTTACCTATTAATTTCATAAATTACAATATGTATAAAATAAAAGAAATTAACTTGAGCTTGTTTTATAAGAAATCGTCATATTTATTTTAATATTTACTTGTTTATATTTGTAACTAATTACGGGTATGACATTTAGTAAAGTACTTTTTTTAATATCATCACAAAATAAGCTGTTAAAATAATTATAAAATAAAAATTCAATCTAACCATTTTATGTTAAATAAAAAAGTTAGAATTGAATTAAAAAATTAGGGTCAGGCCACGGGCCTAGTTACTAAGTCTCATTTGGGCCTCGGGCCAGCCCTGGGCTAATTTTTCTAGCGAGCTCCAGCCTGGCCCGGCCCGTTGCCGTTCCTAAAGGAACAGTTATAAAAAATTCTCAACAAATTAACAAGTTCCAATGGAAGGTTTCTGTTTCACTATCAGTCTGTTTAGTTCAAGGAATAGAATAGATAAAGAATAGAATGATTATTTTTAAGAATAGAAAAGATGAGAAATATAATAAAATGGGTACTATTTTGTTTGGTTCAAGGATCGGAATAGATAAAGAATTTCTATACCAATATTTGGTTTCAAATTATAAACTTGGAATGACAAAGGAATAACAACAAAAAGACCAAATTATTATTATTATTATTATTATTATTATTATTATTATTAAATTACTACTTATTATTATTCTTATTTTTATTATTACTATTATTATTATTCTTATTCTTATTCTTATTATTATTATTATTATTATTATTTGAAAGTTTGTGCGATTGTAATAGTCAATTTTAATACTACGAATCAGAGGCTAGATGCGTCCATTACAGGTAACCCCAAGCTTTCAAAAATGGGAACAGTTCAACTTCAATTTTATGTCTCATTTCAGACTATGCATGCAAGTTCAAGTCACAACAGAATACAAATTTAGTCAATGCACTTGAGGACACTTTAGAGACTTTAGAGGCATTGTTATACATGAGAACTTAAGACTTCCAAGGTCAAAAAGGAGAGGCAAAGATTGTTAGAAATCATGGAATTTGAAAAAGCAGCCGCTTGACTAGAAAAACTTGGATCTTTGTCAAGCAGAAAACAACACCAAAAAAACAAAGAGGGAAAATTCATTAAATACGCAAAAATTAGAAACAACCACGAAAATTTTAAAAAATGCTTACCACCATACTTGAAGAAAAAACAAGCTCATAATATTATAAAAGAGCATAAACCTCTTCCAAAAGGATTCAATCTTTTACTCTGCTTCTGTAAATATTGGTATGGACAAATACAACACCAATAAAAGAACAGAATGAATCCAAAAACTTGGAAAACAAAACTTTCAACTTGCACGTCTTCTCACCACAACACAGGTATGACATATGTTCACAACTTTCTTCAAGAAAGTCAAACCCCCAAATTGATATGGTCAATGACCACCATTTGTGTTCAAATTTACACAAAAAAGTCTCTTTACCACAAAATCCCTCACCATCTACAGTTTAATCTCGTATCAGCTTATTTTGGTAATGTAACGAACCCTCTTAAATGTATTATAACCACTCTTCTCCCATACCTACAGACAATCACTATATGTCACTGCTGAACTTTTGGATATCGACCTAAATTTAGTATTGAGTTAAAAAATGGAATACTTTTAAGAAGCGAACCCATATGCCAGATGCTGTAAACATGGGAACCTGCACACCCAATAATTAAAGACGATAAAAGATGAATATTATTCAACATTTATAATATGAAAATAATACCCAAACTCTATACCAAATCTTGACATGCCACAACATAGAGTTTTGATGTGTGACTTAATGCATACTCATTACTGCAATAGACGTTATTTTGGTTAACTAGCAACGTATAATAAATTAGGCACCTGAAATTCCATCTGAATTGGTGGCCTCGTCCAAGATTTCTTTTCTACCATTGTGGAAACTAACTCAACTTTGGCACTTAGGGTTGGCTCTATTTGACCGGGAAACTTTTATCCTGGAATTGTTGCATGAATGTGCCATTGAATAGCAATATCTAAATTAAAAAAAAATCTAAACATGGAAAAGATTCTAATAAGGGAAATTATAAAATTAACATCATGATTAGTGAGGTAACAAAAATGAGCTAGCTGAACGATCAGTATGTTTGATCAAAGATAATTGAGTTTAATTTTGAAGCCTAGTTCATAACATGAGGTTAATTTCAATCTAATAATTATAAGGAACACTAAGAACATAAACATCAAAGTTAAAGAAGGAATTGGCACTCACATCTAAACCAAACAATCAATTGCAGCATTGTTTTTTGTCTGACTTGACATCACTTGAAAGCTTGTCTTAGCTGTTTGTTTTGGTACAAGAATTTTTATGAAAACTCTAAAGGCAAACATTTTGCCACCAAACACACTCTTCACCTGATAGCAACACAGGTCAATGTAAGACTTCAAACATAATTTGCACACCTATAGCTGATTTCATATTATAATAGGAATAATGGGAACACAGCATGACTATATGCTTCAGACAAAAGCCAAGTACAATGAGAAAAAATAAATAAGTGAAGGAAGGAAACTATATTTACAATTTTTACAATCTTGTTTGAGAACTTTTGGAAGATTAAGTAAGAATGATACATTTCGATGATGAAACTCTAGAAACGCGACTCATCATTGGGAACCTCATTTATGCCCTTCATAGTTAAAAAAGAGAAGTTATCGTTATGTCAGGGTATGATGCACCTGTAAATTTTTTTTAAAAAATCTCACTCCTGATTGACTGACCATTATAGTAGCATATAAAACAAATCAAATTAAATCAGATCCTTTTTGGGATCAACCACTTTATGATTCTATTTAATGAGTTCATGATCAACCAACTTTCACACTTTTTATTCATTCAGCATATGGATAACTTGATAGAACAATTTCCTACTTTGGAAATTTGTCACAGTTGATAAAGAAAAGGCTGCAGTTGAAAAAGGGAAACACCACAAGAAAAACTCTTGACAACTCGAAATATGGCATGATGTAAACAATTTAACACTAATTACAAGAGTATATGATAATGCCAAGAGATTAAGGGCTTACTCCAACTCAAATTCACCATCAGGGGGAACAAAACTGATGGCTTTTTTGAATTAAACCTTGTCAAGTTTAACGCTCACGAATAATCATCAAGTAATCAAGGAAATAAGACAAATTAAAAAAAAGACTTGAGCTTTTTAACAATTTTATAAACTTACAACAACTCCAACCCACAGAGCCTTACTTCCCAACAAAGACGAAAAGGGAATGCGATAAAGGAACAAAGACGTAACTTTTAAAAAAAAGGGATAAAAATAAAAGATGGTTATTTTATATATGACAACAAAAAGTGAAGCAAATAAGAAGAAAGTAGCAAGTCGGTTTTGAGACAATCGAGAACTATACCAAATTGAAAGGTAGGGAAAGGAGGGGAATCAAGTTGAAGCTAGAGATACTTTGTAGCACACAAGGAGGGGATTCATGAAGTAAATCACACGTTAGTATAGACTTTACGTTCAAGAAACTAGAGACACAAGAAGGGGGGTTGAATGGTGTATCCTCCCTTTTGAATATAAAATCTTAAAAAGAACTTCTCTTTCTTGTTAAAAGAATATCACAAGGTTTATATGAAAATTATTACTTAGTTAAATCGCCAATTGCTTCTATATGTTTTTTAACAACAAAATAAACTGAAGTAAAGAGTAGAGAATAGACATTGCAACTTTTATACTGGTTCACCCCAAACCGTGGGCTATGTCCAGCCCTCAGAGTTCGTCTGAGTGTTTTACTATTCTCCAAATGATTACAAGTATTCTTTCTTCCCTTCCAGAGCCTCTTCAGGTCTCTTACAAAGTATTCTTTCACTATCCTAGCCTCTCCAGGCTATCAGCCTTTTCTTTCTCTTACTAGAAAAATATTGTGAGCTTTTGTTATAGTAATGTTCGCTCTATTCTAAGTAAGCACTGTAAGAATTTTCTCTCAGATTGTCTAGCTTTCTAACTTGTCTCTGATTTCCTAACCTTATAGCATCTTCGACTGCGACTAATATTTATAGCCTTCGTCTCTAAATTCTTCTTGATTCTTAATAATGGCTTCTTTATTCTTGATAACTGCTTCTTGGTAACCGCCATTTAGTTGAGTTCTGTAACTAACTCTGACGAAATAATTGTTCTGACGTGCTAGTGTATCTTCGTGATATCGTCTATGTCTTCTTTACGTCTATATTGTCTTTGCAACTGCGTCTGCGTCTACGTCTGCATCTGTGTTTATATAGTCTTTGCGTCTGCATTTGTATTTGCTTCTATGTTGTCTTTGCGTCTGCGTCTGCGTTTGCATTTGTGTCTATGTTAACTTTGCGTCTGCGTCTGCGTCTACATTTGCGTCTATGTTAACTTTGCATCTGCATCTACGTCTGCGTCTGCGTCTATGTTAACTTTGCGTTTGCGTCTGCGTCTATGTTAACTTTGCGTATACGTCTGCGTTTGCATTTGCGTCTATGTTAACTTTACATCTGTGTTTCCTTCTGCGTCTGTGTTCCGTTCTTTGTCTGCACACTTAACATGCTTATTAAAAACGTTCATTTGTTTCTAAAATTATTATTATTTGATTGTCATCAAAATTAATCATCGTAAAGTCCTCTTGTCTTAACAGTAAGAGCTATAAACAAGGTTATGTTAGTTAAAAGAATATGCAAAGGTGGTATGTGTAAGGCTCCAATATATACCCTAGATGAAATGTTACATATTTATGGCAATACACGTATGATTGACTTGTTCTTTGGAGTTGGAATTCGGAATTAAACATGTGAGGGAATTTTAAACTTGATAGTATATATTAATACAAGTGTTATGAGATTTGAATTGGCATAAATATGTGTTAAGATGATGAGAATTGAAGGATGGAAAAATGATGGTCATATGCTAATTTTGGTTTAACTACTGAATAGACTTCGGTAGTTCAACTATATCTTGACCTATAGACATCAAAGTTAGATGCTTTTAAATTCAGATGAAACTAAATACATTTATCTACAATTTTATGAAGGAATCTAAATCTGATTCTACCTCTAGGAGTTTTGAATTCTGGTTTGAAGTTGAGTTCTGGCTTATGTCTATGTTTTAAATAGCCTATAGTTTTTGGGGTATAATTCCCGATATAATTAACCAAATTGAATGAAATTTATGTTATTAGAAAATTAAGACATAGGGGAATAAAAGTAATTGATAAGAGTATAGGCAAATGTGGGAATTTACGAAAGAGGAAGGACCAATATACAAATTTTCCTAAAGTTAACTTATAGACCAATAAGATTAAAACATGTATGTCCAATGGAATCATAACACATGGTCCAATAAAATTATAACACATGGTCCAATAGAATTGTAACACATGGCCCAATAGCATTGCAACATATGGTCCAATAAAATTGTAACATGTGGTCCAACGGGATTGTAACACATGGTCCAATAGGATTATGACATATGGACCA
>JAOTAY010000001.1:23862455-23875211 GCA_025629805.1 Erythroxylum baracoense
AATTGTTGCAAGAATGTGCCACTGAATAGCCATATCCAAATTAAAGAAAAAAAATCTAAACATGGAAAAGATTCTAACAAAAGAAATTACAAAATTATCATTATGATTAGTGAGGTAACAAAAATGAACTAGCTGAACGACCAGTATGTTTGATCAAAGATAATTGAGTTTAATTTTGAAGCCTAGTGCATGGGCATGAGGTTAATTTCAATCTAATAATTACAAGGAACACTAAGAACATAGACATCAAAGTTAAAGAAGGAATTTGTACTCACTTCCAAACCAAACAATCAATTGCAGCATTGTATTTTGCCCGACCTGACGTCACCTGAAAGCTTGTCTTAGCTGTTTGTTTTGGTACAGGAATTTTTACGACAACTCCAAGGGCAAACATTTTGGCACCAAACACACTCTTCACCTGATAGCAACACAGGTCAATGTAAGACGTCAAACATTAAGATTCAGTTAAACCCAAGACACGCAGTCATTGCACAACAATGTAAATTCAAACCTTAACATTCACTTCCATGCGTGTTCGACCGAGTTCCTTAATTGTTGGCAACACCCGAAATGGAAGATTAACCCCCTCAGTAATACGATACCTTCAAATATACAAATCATTATGCCAAGACAAGAAAATGGGATTACAAAAATTGCCCTTCTCGATTCAAGAGTGAAGAAACTGTTAAATAGGTAATCAAGAAAAGGATCTTAAAGGAGAAATTTTACTAATAGGCCATTGGCTAAGATTTAGAGAAATTATCACAAAACCATAAGTTAATTTACCACCAACGCTTATAATAGGAATAATGGGAACACAGCATGACTATATGCTTCAGACAAAAGCCAAGTACAGTGAAAATAAATAAATAAGTGAAGGAAGGAAAATATGTTTACAAATTTTACAATCTTGTTTAAGAACTGATGGAAGATTAAGTAAGAATGATACATTTCAATGATGAAAGTCCAGAAAAGTGACTCGTCAATGGGAACCTCATTAGTGACCTTCATCGTCAAAAAAGAGAAGTTACAATTATGCCATGGGATGATGGATCTGTAAATTTTCAAAAAAAAAGAAAATCTCACTCCTGATTGACTGACCATTACAGTAGCATATAAAAAAAATCAAATTAAATCAGATCCTTTCTGGAATCAACGACTTCATGATTCTATTTAATGAGTTCATGATCAACCACCTTTCACACTTTTTATTCATTCAGCATATCGGTAACTTGATAGAACAATTTCCTACTCTGGAAATTTGTCACATTTGACAAAGAAAAGGCTGCAGTTGAAAAAGGGAAACATCACAAGAAAAACTCTTGACAACTCGGCATACGGCTTGATGCAAACAATTTAACACTAATTGCAAGAGTATATGAAAATGCCAAGAGATTAAGGGCTTACTTCATCAACTCAAATTCACCATCAGGGGGAACAAAACTGACGGTTTTTTCTGAATTAAACCTTGTCAAGTTTACACATTGATGGAAAGTAACATCATCAAGCTCAATTGTTTTCCCACTGCACAAAAATATCACAACAATGAAGCGTATAATTGAAATAAGAGGGGATAGGCAGGAGACAGCAGATAACATCTTGCAGTCTTTGACAATCACACAATTCTGAGTTAACTTACACAAGTACTTAAGTGATCATATAAATTTAAAAATCAAGAGATTTAACACATCCAGTACAAAAAGGTTGAAAACGCAAACAAATCAAAGAGCATTAAAGAACATCAAATAGCAACTTATGTATAGTCATTTACTGCAAGATTCAAAATCTTGACTGCAAAACAAATACAATCGAAATCTTATTGAAGATACGGGAAAAATCATCATATCAAATGAGGACAATGACAATAGTGGAAAATTTTCACATGAAGAAGATAGTGGAAGAACCATCATATGTAAGATATAATGAACATCTCTTACAACGACTAAGCAAAAGAGTCCAAGAAGTATTTCCATGAGTAATTGAAAACCAAACCCCAAATCATTCTGAATCATTTACATTGGCAAAGGGAAGAATTAAGCCAAAAATACATTAAAAGAACCATCAATCTATAGTATCAAAATGGGAATTTATATTTCAAGCTAAAACTCTAAGCACCTTATGATAATTAAAAAAATAGTTGAAAACAATAAATATGAGAAGAAGATAGTTGTTAGTAATACCTCGGATTATTATCTGATTCTGACAAGATTCATTTCTAATAAGCACTAATTTTGAATACATTTGAATAACATAGTCAGGGTTCAAGATTCAGCAAGGAACTTTCTAATTACTGCAAACAACAAAAGTTGAAGGAACAATAGAATACAATTACAGACCCAAGTGATCAATTTAAGACTCAAGAAAGGTAAGAAGTTAATATTTTCATGGTATCAAATAACAAAGATAATATGAGTAAGTATTTCTCAAAAAACAAAAAAAAAAGCTGATATGGGTAAATGAGTAGATTGATACAGAATGCAATTTCTGCTCTTCTACATCTTAGTAGGTCAATGTTCACCTTCTGTCTCTTTGTCCAGGAAAAACTTATCATCTAAGTAGTAACTTGAAATCAGGAATCCATAGTACTTTTACCCTTTTCAGCTGAAAAATAATAGAAAGAAAATGATAAACGTAAGGCATAAAGATCTACCTTTTGGTAGGTCGGTTTTTCAGTTGTGATTCTTTCTCAAGCCCAATTTTATCATTCAAACCCAACTTTAGATCCGGCATTCCAGAAAGGAAGCACTTCATAAGAATCTTGCCCGTTACATCGCAACGTAGAACACTACCTATAGTGAACAGATTGTTTAGGCACAATCCACGTGGCGAACAAAACAAAATAAGTAGCTAAAGGAAACCCACCAATCAGTAGACCCACCTTTTGAAGACATAAGGAGATTTACACTTTCCACAATATCAAGAAAAACCTGCATGAAATGGATGTGAAAATCCAGCAGAACAGCCACATTCTAATAAATTGAGAGTAAAATAGAAGATCACTTAACCTCGTTCTTTTTATAAAGAAGGCCCTCTCTCCGCCAGCCAACAGCACCCGTGACTTGTAACGTTGCATTGGGGACAGGTTTATCTGTAGGCTGTCATATTATTTGCAATAGTTGGAAAATAAAGAAATAAGCAAAAAAATGTAGACTATTTAATCCTAAATGGACATAAATAAATTCATCAACTTTGCAACTCCGTACATTTGTAATTTCCAGAGAACAATGGAAAATAAATTTAGACTACAACTGTGTTGACTTGTTGGAAATTATAAGGAGAACCATACCTTGGAAGAAAATGGTGAGCGCACTCCCTCCTGAGTAATATATAGTTTTAAAATCTCAGGAGAAAGATTTTGAGGATAACCAAAGTCCATAATTTCTGCAATTACAAGAGAACAGTCATTTGTTCAATCATATACTGTTACAAATCTAAAATAAAGTTAACAGTTTGGCTTTCCATTTGTCAAATAATGGAAGCTGGGGTGATTCCTAAATACATAGAGAAGTTGACTAAAATCTGAGAATCTTAAAAGGAAACAACAATGGTGAGACAAAGTATGCAATGCCGAGCACACACCATCCAATAGCTCGTAGATCAAAACAAAGTTATTTCTAATGGCATCTTCGTCAAAAGTCCCACCAAAGTAGGACTTGAACAATGTCACAGCCTGCATATAACACAACATACTGGTCAGTTAAGAAGCCAAAAGCCTCACAACATTATTGCTTTACAACCACAACCCTAAAGGCCAGAAAAGACGTAATCAGAAAAGAAGGCAAATTCTTCCTCAGCATTTGCAAAACAAGACTGAGATATCGTGCCTTTCATAGACAGGGAACATTATACATAAGAAACATTGGGATCGATTTTGATTGATTTAGAGTTACTAACAGTAAAATCTTCTAAATCCCATTGAATCATCCAATTAAAACCAAAATAATCTGTAGATGAAATAACAAAGAAACAAGCCTGTCCATTACATTTCACAATAATGATATGCCAAAATGAAGAATAAACCTAATTGTCAAGAAGTTGACTACCTCAACAACAAACTTGAAAGCGCAAGCTACATTTGCATTGCTGTTCACAACAATCACAACATAGACATTGCTGATTCTCATGTAAAAGAAGGAGCAACCTCCAATCTGCCTCACTGGGCATGTGCCAAGTTCTTTAGTTTGCATTATATGGATCCGGAAGGCATCAACCATATTTCTGCTGAAAAGACATTAACGTGAGAGCTTTGTACAAGATCAAATACAATGAATAATGTGGTTGGTAAAAACATTTTTTTTTAAAAAGGAATGGAATGGAACATGAAAAGCTCATTAGCATATCAAGTCAAACTAACACTAATATGTTAACTGAATTTTTAGAGAAAGCGAAATAGAGCAGGCTTAACATTAAAAGGTAATCCTTTGTGGAGCCATAGTATCACCCAAAAAAGTGGCAACTAAAAAAGTTAACAAAAGAAGTCAACAATCAGAGCAAAATTCAAGCATTAAAAAATGGAAAATTGGCTGAAAATTAAACCTTTACGCACAACAAAGCGGCACCCATTAAGGGGAAGAATGATTATCAAACACTAATACCTAAACATTGAAAAAAGATCACCAAAGAAACTCCAAATTCGGTTCATTTCACTCTTGAAAAGTTTTTTGCAAATTCAATTATCAATTATCAAACTTTCATCACATACCCGACATCGTCGCGATAAAGCCGGTTAATAAGGACGTCACCGCGGAGATTCAAGAAGTAGATGGCGGAAGCAGTCACAGGCATCTCTGATCCAGTGGACCAAAGTCCCACAAGAAGAAGCGGCCGTGATGATTAAATAATGCTCCAAATCTGAAGAACTAAATTGATAAGCTCAACAAACTGTAGTGATTCAGGATTCTACAAATAAATACTGTAGCTCCGGAGGAAAACCGGAACTTGAAAACTTTTAAAGAGACGCAGCTATTAACAAACGCAGCGCTCGCTCTTCCTCTCCGGCGCGTGCGTTTCACCAACTCATGATGTTTTTCAACCAACTGCTGCATTATGATGACGTTAATTAGGATTGGCAATTTCGGCCTACTCGGTTCGGCTCAATTTTGACCCAAATTAACTTAACTATGGGTGAGTCATCGGCTAAAAAAGTTCGGCCTTATTGGGTCATGGGTCGAAGTCGAGTCAAGCGTGGGCCAAAAATTATTATAAAATCATATTTTAGTATTTAGGCACTACTTAATTAATATTGATGATAAAAAATATAAGCTTCAATATATTCTTAATTTTTTATATAGTTCAATTTTCTAAAATATTATACTTTATTAAATTTCTTAATTTTTTCTTAATTTTATTATTAAATAAGAAAAGTGTATAATATATATTATTTTTCAATTTAAGCATATTAAACTTTAAATTAAAGTAATAATATTTTGATTAATTGATTTAAATAAATTCAAATTATTCCATTAAAATTTTAAAGGACTATTTTTTTGATTTCAAATTAAAATTAAAATTAATTTATTAACTTTTAGAAGATTAAATTCAAACCAAAATGTTAATATATTAATTTATAATAATTTTTAGAAATTAAAAAACTCAAATTTTATTTATTGACTTTAGATAGTTTAGATCTAAACCAGAATTTATAATAATTTTTAAAAGAAATAGAAAACAGTCAAGCAAATGAAAATGCCATTGCCAGCCAATGTAGTTCAGACAATCTAAATTTGGAGATGCAATTGATGAGCTTTGGATCGAAGTGAAAAAGCATACCAAAAGCCATCTTTAACAAAGATGCTTTAATACTCCAAGGCCTACTTCTCATTTTCTCCTCCTATTCATTGATTCTCCGTTTACAAAATTTCTTCCCTATACCCCACGCATTTTATAATAAAGAAAGCACCGTACTTTCCCTTTACAAAAATCCAATCTTTCTCTCATTCTGTTGCTCTGTCTAGTTTTGTGATTCATTTTACAGTTCAGTATAGATTGATTTTGTTGGGAATGCGATTCTTTAGGAGGATCGCTGGGCTTCTGGGGCTTGCTAGGGACGACGGAGGACAGGAAACGAAGAATCAACAAGAAGGTGGTAGTGGTGGTGGTGAAGGAGATCAGAATCGTCAGAATTACGGCCAACCTCAATTTCATCAAAAGTTTCAAGATTCTGGGCTTCCTCGTAAAGGGTTCAGCGTTCCTGTCCAGGTTACCGTTGAACGTCCCCATCTCGGCCCTCTTCTTGTCCCTTGTAGCTCCGGCGATGGCGGCGTTCAGGTGAGCTTTTTTTAAACCTCTCCAAGGCGAATTGTTTTGCTTGTTGTTTCTTTCTCTCTTTTATCGCATCAAGTTTGACTTTTTTAGTTACTGTTTGGCTTGGAATATCGGAATCTGGGAAACAAGGAAGTGATGGCTTTGACATACTTTGAATTTAGTGATTTACTGTTGTGATCACATCTTTTTATAAGGGAAAAGGCTGTTTTTACATTTTAATTCCCATGGGTTCAACTTCGGGGGTGGGAACTTATTGTTTCCTATTGTGGTACTTCGAAATAGAAACACTACTCGTGTCTGTTGATTTTGGCGAGGCAATAGCAGTAAAGTCTTCTGTACAAAAGAGCAACAACTAAAGGATGAGTTCATTCTCAGTGAGACATATATTTAGATACACGTAGTTTGTATGTGCAGTACACGACTTTATTAGTGCATTGGAAAAACTTCATCGCACGTATGAATGGCTTGTTGTCAGTTTTCATTTTCTCGTTTTCACTTGTTTGTTTTCTAAGAATTTCTGTTAGTAGGCTTACATCAGTTTCACTTATTTGTTTTCTAAGAATTTCTGTTATCAGGCTTACATCAGCCGTTGGTTTCTTTTCTTTTTTAATTGTCCCTCATAGGATCATAACTTCTACATTACCTTTATACCATCTTTATGACCAGAATGTTTTTGCTGTAAACTTCTGTGCTAAGATGGTTATCCTCGTGTTTGATGGAGCTTTGATGGATTTTTTTCATGATTAACATAATGTTGTCCCCTTATATACTGTGACCTTCTCATTTACTTCTACAGTCTCCTGATTGGTCTTGATCATTGTGGTTCTGTTGCAACACTAGCAGTGGTGTCTGATTTTGCACAATTCCCAAATTGTGTAGCACTGACACTGTTGAAATGATTGGTTTAATCTGCTTGTGTATATTGATATCTAATCTCATTCCGTGTTATTTTGCTATTCATGCTAGTTTGGTTCTATTGTCTGTCTGTGACGTTAGAGCAACAGCTGACTCTTTTCATTTTTTTTCCTTTATTTGGTTTCTATTATGAAAGTGGTCGAGTTGTACCAAGATAGTACAGAAAATGCAATCGCACTGAACTGTTTGACTAAGGGATAATATGAGCTACAATATGGGGATAGAGTGAGGCTTCTACAGTGGGTTTAAGATATTGGGATTTTTTTTTTTTCAATTTAAGAGCTTAGAGCGTGCTGCATCAAGGCCTGTTTTGATTTTGTTTTTGGCAATGAGACTTAGTCTGTATGGATCAAACTTCGTTCTTAGCCACTAGGGATGGTAGTTATGATGGGGGAATGTTCTGTATCTAGAGCACATTGATAGTGGACTATTATGGCAGTTTCTATGGAATAGAAGCAATTTTGATAATCGCATAGGAAAGGAATAAGAAAGTTAAGAAAGGGGAAAGTAGAAGAGTTTTTTCACTTGTTTTAGTTAACAGCTAAAAGCTAATATCTGCTTGTTTACTGTGAATTACTATCATACATTGACTGAGCATGGTAGTCGAAGGTGAGGTGCGGTAGTTTGGGGTAGGAGGGTGATGTGTTGGGGAGAAGCAGGAGGGGATTGGGGTGGCAATGAAGATACAATTTAATTCAAATGATTAATTTCCACACATGAACAAGAGGTTAGAATTTTGGTGAACATTTAATTCCAAAAGAGTGGCTCAGCTTTTTTTTAAAGTATTCCACTAAGATCATAGCTGCAGTTTCCCCTTTGAATAACTACATAGAAGCTTTCCTCATACCAGAGCTTCAGGTTGCACCCTTTGCACATTGATTATCCTGTACTTTCATGGCCAATAGTAGCTCCTATATTTTTCTTGTGTTGGGTAATATGTTTTCTGCTTTCTAAAAGGTATACATGCTTAATCGTAGATTCATATTGCCATTTGGGATTTTACAGCACCATGCCCTCTTATTATCCTTTCCGTTATTTCTCTGCAAAACTGCTTATTTACTCGCTCTTTTGTGGTGTATTGCCTATTGTCACTCTGCACTCAAACCTCTCAGTCTCAACTGAGTTCCATAAGATCGGAAATTTGTAATGTTTCAAAGTAGGTTCGTACATCACTAGGCATATGACTCATTTTATTTTACCTTTATTTACATTTTGGGTTTACCAATGTGGCTATATTCTCACAAACACACATCACACACGCACATTGTACGCATTTGTGTATTTGTGCTTGTGAACAAATGCATAACGAGGGTTGTTATGTGAGTGCTGCTGTGGATTGCTTGAGCTTCCAGAAAATTGGGTTTAAGGTTTTCATGGATTTAGTTTGACATTCTTTAAATTTCGTTCTAGCTAACATAGATGGATTGGATATTGTGTTAGTTGTCAACCACTATAATTTTCCTGGTTGATTAATTGAATCTCTCACTTCTGGCATGATGGCTTAGTGCTTATTGAAGCTTTGAGCCATTATGTTGTTTATCTTTTATGAACTGCTTGTAAACAACCTGGTTTCCGTTGTATGAATCTGTAACACACTTTTGGGATGATAGCTTCTTGATTATTGAAGCTTTTGATGCACAAAAATGTGTATCTTTTACCAACTGGTAGTCAGCGACCTGATCACATTGTATGACTTTGTAAAGCATGTGCATTGCATTAATATTAGGAACTTTGCCACAAGTCAAGCTTAGTATTTGTATTGCAAAACTGATATGTACAGTAACTATTTTTGTGTGTTTAGGGTCTAAGGTGGTATGGAAAGCGCCTCAGGATAGATGAAGACGGAGATGTTGCTGATGAGTTCATTGATGAGGTTTTGCCAGAGACATGGAATCATGATGACCATCAAAAGCCAATGCCGAGGTTTAAAATGAAGTATGAAACCCGGCCAGCTAAAGTAACAAAACAAGCAATGTCCCAGGATGGAAAGGTCCAACAGTGTGTCGAATATCAAGGTAGATTGCAGTGGGTATGATTAATGCACGCGTTACAATGTAACTGAACTGCTACTGCTACGTCTGAACTGAAAAGTGGCGACAATACATCCAAGATGGGAAATTTCAGTTGAAGGGTGCTTGGGTTTATCCAGCTTGTTTCTTTCTGAATAGATATGTAATTTTCATTGAGGTGTGTTTTGTAGAACCCTGCACCCAATTATTGTATCATCAATAGCTGAATTTCTGATTAGTTTTGATACTACAATTGGTTCTAGACTACTTTGATCATATATGATTTACAAATCTTTTGGAAAGTGATTGTACTGCCAAATGGTATGAGATAGATACATGTTGTGTATTAAGTAGATTGATCCTCCTAAGGGGTAAGTAGGAACAGTGGTTGCAATCATGGTTCCGGTGATTCTACCACCCGCTAATCTGAAAGTTAAGTTACTAACGGATTCGATTCAATTAGTACTTACAAGTTTTAGCAATCAATTATCCCTTTAAGCATCCATTAGTTTTTGGCATTTTTCGTAAGAATTGGTGGCCGGAAACTTATACATACGAAATATTGGAAGGTGGTTGAAGATGACTTGTTGACTTTTAAGGTGACTTGTTGACCTTGAGTTCTCGGTCTTTCTTGGGCCTTGGTGACGAAGGCCTAAGCAAGTTTAGGCCTTCATTAACCTGCGAGGCTAATATGTCGACATATTTTAGACACAACACCTATTTCTATTCATACATACCGTGGCCACCAATTGTATAAGAAAAGCGTACTTTGATTATTATCATAATCTGAAATATCTCTTATGGTCCCCTGTTTCTTCGTCCTCTAATTTTCATGATTCGTGGAGTACTTGTTTGCATAGACAATTCAAAGGACAAAAGTATCTTAAATGAATCTTTTTTATCTGCCGTGATCTTGATGTCATCTTTCGAACACACATGTCAAACCAATCAGAAAATGAAGTTTATCTTATCCCAAGATTTTTCAAAGTCTAATGCAGCACTCTTAATCTAAAACATCGTTCTGATCCAAAACTTAAATACCTCACAATTCATTTCCAAATCTGCCAAAACTGCTTATTCATAGTAATTAACAAGGTCACGCAGAAAAAAGAAGGATTGTAACTCTATACATGTGAAGAAGAGAAGGAAATTCCTTGAATTTGCCTTCACTCAAAAGTTGAGGCTCACTGGACAGGATATACTCTTTAAGTATGCAAAAACCTTGAGGTGTGTAACGTCGTCTGTCTTCTTCTTCAATCAAGTAGTGCTGAATTTGTGTTCAGTGGCGCTTGTTGAGGCCTGCATCACTCAATATAAGCAGTGGATCTTTTATTGAAGAAGTACCAATACCATCAAACGGTCGATACAAAAAAGAAAAAAGGGAGGAGCTTTAATGGAAGCAACTTGGTCTAGTTTGAAGTTTGAACGTAGAAAAATAGACAGATACTGACCCCAATGGATGTCACAAAGTTGCAGACAGCACATTTGACAGATCGGGCTCCATATTGGTACATCAATAGCATCCTGCAGTTTCCACAGTTGACGTGTGCCACTTGATTTGCTGTCAGAATAAATAAATACCCCTTTCATTCTTATATTTCTTTTTTTTTTCCTTTCTTCTTTTTGGAGGTAAATAAATACAGTTACTTCGTACCTTCCAAGGCTAGATTGACTGTGTGACAGCAGGAACACTGCACGCTTGTTGCTCCACGAATGTACATGAGCAAGGTGTGACAGCCCCCACAAACCAGCTGTGCCATTTCGGTCCCTTCTCAAAGTTCCACATACAAATAATTATTCGGACATAACTAAATATTATTTAAGAGTGCCATTCGGATTTCAACAAATTTTCAAGTAAAAATTATAAAGTAAAATGAGGATTGATTTAATGACCTTGTGATGCAAAGAAAGAATGGAATTGAAGGCATTTTCTAACTTTGATACAGTGGATTGAAAGCTAGTTAGTGAATCGAAGTAGGTAAAAGATTCATACCAGGAGGTGGCACAGCTGTGACTGCATTGCAAACAGCACAGCAGACGGAGGTTGCTCCAACTGGATAGAGTAAGAGGTTTCGACATCCGGAGCAAACAAGCTGGCTCTGTGCACCTGATAAACAAGAAAAAAAAAAAAAGGTTGTTAACACTATAACTAGAAATCACCATCAAACTTCACATTCCAGTTTTGTACCATGTCAAATTATCATCATCACCATCAATTATGTTTAGAAACTGAAACTTGAATCATCAAGGCCATGACCATTTCTCATTTTCTTATTTTAGAAATAAAAATTGAGTGGTTTAAGATACCATTGGCAGGTGGGGTGTATGGTGGTGGAGGAGTAGTAGGATAGGGTGCAAGAGGAACTGGCATTGTAGTGTCTCACAAAACTACGCTTTTCTTTCTCAATTTCCGTCAATCACACAGCTTCAGGGACGGATAAGGGAATCCAACCTCTCATTCTTGACAAGCCTGTATCCAACCAAACATTTACGAAACCTGTACCACAATATCGCTGCAGATATGAGTTGAACAGCAGAAATCTGCAAATTTTTAGAACTTGGATTTATATTGAGAATTCTCATAGGTACATAAAGTAAAAAAGAAAAAAAAGTACTAATTTAAGGAAATATATGATCAATAAAGAATTTAGAATCCAATTTAGTAATTTCATGTGTAGAAAACATACAAGAGGGCAATATTAGGTGTGTGTCAGGAAAAGCAAAAGCTTACGGACACTAAATAAGCGTAGAATTCCAGTTAAGCATTAGTTCAGAGCGTGGCAAGCACATACCTTTATCAACTTGCAGATGAAGTAGAGAGAGAGTGAAAGAGAGAGAGAGAGAGAGAGAGAGAGAGAGAGAGAGTGAGAGAGGGAGGGATTTAAGTGGAGAAAGCACGATAAGCACGGTGAGAAAAGAAAGTTGGTTTTGTGGTAGTTAAAAGAGGGAGATTTTAAGTTTTACCATGTAAAGGCTCCATTTTTATTCATCCTTTTGCATAGGTAAACACGGTGGTTTATGGTTAACTTGACTGAGTTGGTGGCATATCAAGCTCAAACTTTGACAGGAACTCTTGGGTCCTACACTCTGTCTCTGTTTTTGGTGTAAAACATTGCATGCACGTGAGTGTTGCATTCAACCACAGGCACCCTTTTTCATGGGAAGATGAAGAGCTTGGATTGAACCACATCACAGGTCAAGAACAAAATCATGACTGTTCTCTCATATTTTCATATCTATCCGGTGGTCCTGTCATCTTGGCAAAATATGATTAGCTCTCACACCTGGTGCTCCAATCATCCAGTTGTATGCAATTGTAACCGAACTTGCGGGGAAGAGTACACTAACTTAGTTTCATTTCTGATGCTGGCCGTACGTCATGCTTAAATTATGCCCTTTCAACACCTTAGGCCCATGGACATGTGATGACAGCCATTGTAGTGTTGTTAAATAGATGTCGAAACTTGACTCCGAATCTATTGCCAGTTAGGATTTTAGATGTACAGACTGAAGAGGTTCTCAAAGGTTTTTGTGTCAATTTTTGAAGCCGTTGGTCTTCAGTTACAAG
>JAOTAY010000001.1:23876801-23898861 GCA_025629805.1 Erythroxylum baracoense
TATGTTGTGATATTATATATATATATATATATATATATATATATATATATATATATATATCAATGAAACATGTTACTTTTTAAGTGTATATTAAATATATATTTTAAATAAATTATTTAAATCAGTAAATTTAACTTAAATAATTTTTATAATTTTATTTTATATTTATTTTTAACCAACTATTATTTTTAAAATTGAGGAGAATTATAACTCTTAATTATAATTCAAAATTTTTAACTCTTTAAATTTAAAACTTCATGAAAAAGATTAGTTTCAATGTTTGAACATAACATATCTTTTCTAAATTATCGGCATATATTTTTTATAATTTAGATTACCATAAAAAAGAACACTTTCTAAAGTAGATCAGGACATGTGCAATTATGTTGTTCTATTCGTTCTATTTGCTTGTAGCACTTAATTATTCATTTCGTCTGAGGATTCAGTTCAACCTCCATAGTGGAAAAAGAAATCTACAAAAAGAAAGGGACAATGGGTTGAAACTATTGATCGAAGTCATCAACTTATTGAGAAAACTTTAGCCTAATCTTAACCAGGTGGTGACAAAAAGTGAGTATTTGTTCTTAATTCATCGAGCATAGCAAAGATGCATGATCAAAAAGGTTTCGGTTGGAGCCGCATACTTCAACTTGTTTAAGTTCTGGTGGTGATGATGTATAGGTAAAAGACAAGAAAAGGATTGGACAGCTTCTTCACGCTAGATTCATTTGGCGAAGCTTTAGGATAAACTTCATTTATGGTAGTCACGAGGACGTCATTTAAGTTGCTCAGACCTGGTTCACGAGAAATCATGTCGAGCAACTTGCAGCCAAAACTTGGACTCCATGTCCTCAAAGGGTACTCCACTGATTGAGGAGTTATATCTCATTTGAACATGATCATGGATCATTTCTAAGAATTCTTCAAGGATTTTTTTGTAAAAAAAAACACTAATTTGTTTTGTATTAAGAGTTTCTTATGATTAGTAGTTACTAATAGTACTCCTTTGTGACCGAAACATTGTGAATTCGAGTCATAAAAACAACTTTTTAATATAAAGAAAAAGTTAGTGAATAATTAATAACCCTCCTCTGACCTCAGAAAGAGAAGAGCCTTGTGCATTTAAGTTTGTCATTTGAGGATGAGTTTTAAAGCAAGTAGTAAAAGTTATTCCTTTGTGAAGGAAATGTTACATGTTTGAGTTATGAAAACAGTCTTTTTATAAAATGCAAAGAGAATGCTGCATATAATTGATAACTTCTCTCGACTATTACAAAGTAGAGAGCCTTGTGTACTGAGATTTACCCTTTGTCCTTATTAATTATTTAAATTAAAATTGTTTGAATTCGAGGAACTTAATTTTGAATTTATTAAATATTTATTATTTACAATATTCAAAGTTTAAATGTATTAAAATTGTGAATTTTTGGGGTTAAAAAAGATTTGGACAATATAATATCAAATAAGCTTTTTGTCTAACGAAACCCAATTAGCCAAGTAATGTGACTTTACCAGTAAAAAGTGGATAGGAAACAAAATTCAATAGATATGGATAAGGACAGCAAAAAAAATTCAACTTAAAATATTAATTGCATTATATACTCAACTTTGAGGATCAAAGAGTTTGGTAATTCAGCTATACAAACCACACTTGTCAAAGATATCAAGAAAGTGTGAACAACTCCGAAGTCACAATTGAAACCATGCTCCTTGAAGAAATTTAAATCAACTTTTATACCCGTGCATCTGCATTAGTTCAAGTGATGAAAACGTTGTCTCTACACCTTTCTCTTTATTCCTATACATTATTTTTACCTGCATGAATAATTGTTGGATTTCATATGAAATAGAGGGAATAAATTGTGTTATTTATTATTATATTTTTAACAATTAATAAATAAATTATCCATAAAAGTAATTTTATAGTAAATATAATAATAATGAATTATTAAGTATGCACACATTCCCTCAATTGCTCTTTTTAAGTTCTCAAAGATATTAACAACTTTATAATATTTTGAAAGTTCTCTCTGCAGTTTAATTATAGTCTATTTATACTTAATATTAAATGAAATAATCGTTAAATATACAAATTAGTCATTACATTAATTAATTTAGAGCAATCACCTACCTTTAATTGGATAACTAGACAACACGACTTCTTTTAATCACTTTGTAGACCTACCGATAGTTAATCACCCATAACTCTCTATTTACCGGGAATATATTTTATGTTCCTCACATCCCTATTCTCCCTGTTCCAATCTCATCTCAGCCGTCCAATTTTTGTAAGCCTCATTTTTAAATAGATGAATTTTTATAGAACAAAGTAGGAACAGAATAATAAAAACAGGTGATCTAATCTCCTATTTACCTAGTGAATAACACCTTTTATCTAGTTGGTGAACAATGTTCTAGTCAATAATTAGTACAACTAATGTACAATATCCGATAGTGAACAACCTAATCTATGTACATGTCAAACAATACTTATTCACAAAATAAGTCATTTAAACTTAATTTTCAAACTTCAACTCTTTCAAAGATGAAAAACTCACAAAAGCATCGATCAAGATTATTTCAAAAGTTCTTTAAATTTTGTTTGTAGATTAATAGGTTTTTAAAAAATTTTCTTTTATCATGATAAAGTATGCATCTACCTACATGTAAAAGATCATGCAATGATTGAACTCCTAATTCATTGAAATAATAATGATAAAATTATAAGAAAAATTACAATGATTGTTATACATGACGTAAATATTGTTTCTTATTTTGGTCCATTTGACTTAAATTGTCTTAAAATTCTCTTAAACTTTATTTCCTCTACTTTGCTTATTTTTCTATTCTTTGATTGTTCAATTTATTCAATAAATCATTTGTTCAGTCTATTCTTCTATGGTACTTGATGTCTTGATCATTTATTAACAGTAGTATTTTTTATTATTAAACCATGTGAAGACATACGCTAATCATCTTGTTACTCAAAAGAGGGGCGAAATAGGTATTAACAAATTTAATGAAAATTTCCAACAAAATAACTCAATTTAGTAACAATCAGTATATATAAGAATAAAGAAATTGCTTAGCATAAATCAATCAAACAGTTGAATAATAACTTAAAGATAATAGGGAAGAGACAACACAAACCGATTTATAGTAATTTGACAAACAACCCTTCCCTATATTTACTCTTAAGATTTTCTTGTAATTCTATTGTAATTCTTCTTTCAAGACGAAGAATAATCTTTATACAATCTTTTCTTAATAAAAAAGAATCATTTTACAATCTTCTTTCACAACAAAGAGAAACCTTGATTTCATATGAACAACCACAAGTACAATAATATAATACCTCACTTTATCATTTGATAACTTCAAAAAGACACACTCACACAAATATGAGATAATGATGTTCAAATGAATGGAAAACATTCAGAAATATTTGTAAAAACATGCTTAAATACTTATTGATGCTATATCCAATAAGAAAACAAGTATTTATAGGATTTTGAAACCCCTATTAGCTATTGGAGCCAAAGACTAGCTGTTAAAATAGCTAGTTGTAGAGTATTGGTTGATTAGTCTGATATATTGATCAACCAGTGTGCATTAAAAGTGTAAATTCACTCGCCATTATGAGATTGGTCGATAATTAAGGCATATTAGTAGACTACCATTATATTAACTATTGTTACTACAAACTCTTAGTATATCAAATTTGATAACTTTCACCTATATTAGTTGACCACTAACTTATATAGGTCAATTGAACCGCCTAAAAATATAGTTTTGACAACTTCAAATGCTCAAACTCAATTTGTTCAAGGCAATTATGATTTAAATAATTCATAAAATATTTCCTAAAGAGTATATATAAAATTAAAAGGCTTTTTTCTTAAAACAAAAGCTTTAACACCTCTTAATGAATGAAAAGACTCATATAATGAAGTAAAAAAAATGTTTATGTGTGGTGAGCCTTTGAGATTACCAATTCAATAAAGTGTGACTGCAATTAATAATACAAAATGTAAATGACTTTGATGACACTTGATCTTCTTTTATTCTTGATTTGATCTTCACTTTGTAAGTTACAAGCTTCATCTTTTCATTTATAATTTTAATAAAGTATCTTCTTATGTTTATAACTACATTTTGTTCTCTTATTGTTTCTCATCAAAATAATAAACTCGTTAGTAGTTGTTATGTTTTGTTATCATCAAAACATCAAGTGGAACCTCTCTTAGTTCAAAAAACTCACCCTTTTTAATGATGAAAAATATTTGTAATATTAGATAGTAATAATAAGATTAAACACACGAATAATTATCAATATCAAGACAATGATTAACTCCCCCTTAATTAATTTATAAAACATAATTCAATATCAAGATCACACATACAGATAAAAGAAATTTACTCAAATGTAAAAGTATCATATAAACAAAAGTCACCACATATACAAAAGTCACTTCTTTTAAATGTCATCACTCCTCCTAAATCTAATATCAACAAACCCCCTAAATCTAATATCAACAATCTTTCCCCG
The DNA here is from genome assembly GCA_025629805.1 of Erythroxylum baracoense. NCBI lineage: Eukaryota > Viridiplantae > Streptophyta > Magnoliopsida > Malpighiales > Erythroxylaceae > Erythroxylum > Erythroxylum baracoense. The sequence goes on from JAOTAY010000001.1 coordinate 23,881,351, forward strand.
TTGTTGAAATTATTAAGAAGAAATCATGTATCTAAAAAAGCAAAATATGAAGTGTCGTGTATCAAGCGAACTTGGATCCTAACAAGTTTGATTAAGATTGATAAATTTTCTCAATTAAGAGTGTTATTAGACTTTTAAACTCAAAAGTTTTAATTTTGATAGAAAGCAATAGATTCAATTTTGATATTATGCCTAATTTGAAAAATTAAATAAAAGCAAAAATGACAAGTTTTGAAAAAATTAAGGTTGAAATTGTAAAAATATAAGCATAAGTATAATATCCAGCAATCAATTTCATAAAGGAGTACATAATTTTGAAAGTCCTAAACAATTTCAAAAATAGCAATATAAAAAAATCATAATTTTGAAAGTCCTAAACAATTTCAAAAGTAGCAATATAAAAAATACCCAAAATGTCAAAATTAAAAAAAATAAAGATGTATCGATATAATTGAAAAGGAAACAACCCTGAATCCTTTTATAATTTAATTGTGAAAGCATCGATTTGAAAAGAAAACTCTTAATTAAGAAAAGCTCTTAAAGTTTCTAAATTTGAAACCCGATAATGATAATTTTTAATTTGAAGCAATCTAACGGAGATTTTTATGAATTGGAAGATGGTTTTTTTCAAAGAAGAGGGTGAGTTGTCTAGGATTTTAGAAGAGATAATAAAGAAAGATGAAAAATAAAAAGAAAGAGGAGGAGAAGAGCTTAAATCGTATGTACTAATCAACTATTTAAAGGTTTTGATCAACCATTCTTATTGACCAAATAGATCACAAACTCACTATGACTCAATTTTCTCTTCTGAAAGAGATATTGGTTGATCGATGCTCTATATTAGTCAACCATTCATGCAACTAATCTTCTTACAAACTCACTGGAAGAAAAATTTTCTTAGGCAAGGAGACATTGATCATTCGAAGACACTAGTCGAATAATGTGAGTAAGTGGACGACTGGAATTTTAACTAAATAATAATCAAACTCATTATATGTAGAATTTAGTGATTTATGATGCTTTTTGTTCGGTCAAATTAAGATTTTGGTGTATTAGGATAACCTAAAGACATGTAAATCAAACTCAAAACTCAAATTAAAACATTAAAACACTTGATAATTCATGAAAATGTCAATCAAAGACAATTGTAATCATTAAAAGATGCTTTAATTATATAGAAACATGTCTAATTCTCTCTTAATTCCCTTCATTTGTTTAGTGAAACTATATCCCAATTAGTCTAGTTTATCAATAAGTTTTAATTTAATATTCATATTTTGCATATAATCTCTAAGTCTAAGGTTCATAATATACCAAAAAATGTTCAATTCCTTATTAATATTGCAAATGTAAACATTTAACACTAAAAATTTATACTTAAATTAACAAATAAAAGCAAGATGTAAATTTTATAAAGCATGAAATTACCTTCTGTTGAACATTGCTTATGATATGATTTGAATTAGGATTCTCTTTGAATATTCAATTCATTGGACGCATCTCATCCCTCTTATCATCCTCACTTGGATTAACAATTGGAGCTTTTAAAGAGTGTTTAGTTATCATTATTTTTCTCTTTGAGGGCTAATTTTTTCATATTCTACATAAATATTTTCAGGACTTTCTTAGATACAAGAAGCTTAGATTCGTCATGATAAAAAGTATAAACTCTTTAAAAATAATATTACTATCATAAAAAGTACAAAATCTTTAAAAATAATACTACTATCTTTACTAAATATCATTTGCTCTTTCTTTTTTAAAAGCTCTACAAAATAAGGAAATTAATATGTTTTAAATACCTATATAAAATTGGTTCATTGATTATTAGACTCCTTTTTAAACCACACTTTCTGATGTTTGCATGTCATTTTTTCCTTGATAAAACAAAATTTATCTACATATCTATATTTATCACAAAAATGATATATCATGTTATATAAGTGATGATGATGCAGAAATGCATTACTTGTTATTTTATATGTGTATGTATAATAAGGTATCTTCATTTGGACATTAAAGGTATTGAAAGTTCTCCTAAGGTAGTGAGATGTGCTACCATGATTATATATATGATACTCATTATGAATGAAGGCTTGATACATTTTTTAAGGTTTAAAAGAGTGTAAGTGGGTTTGCATGTTATTACAGAAGTAATGCATATTCTTCCTTTAGAGTATTGAACTTTATGCTTAGATTGTGAGCATATATGAAATCATTATGCTTACTTTTAGATTCAATCCTAATTGGCGTGCCATGTGCATGCATTTTATTATAAATGGATTCTTCACACTCATTTGTTACATTAGACAATGGTTCTTTACTATGTAAATATTTTCCTTGATAAACATAGTTTTGAAATTGACTTTACTTTCATGGTTGTATCATTATTCTATACTTATAATTGGAATTCTTTTGAGTTCTTATCATGTCCTATAATTTTTAATTTCCTTTTGTAAACTTAGATAATGATTCCTTGAGAGCATTAATTGTCTTTTTCAATATTTTGTTCTCATGTCTTAATGTATCTAAGTCATGATTATTAACAATGATCACCCTCTTAGATGTCTTGACACTATACAATTTACTCATTATATTTTCATTCTCACTTATGCATGCATCTAGATTCTTTTGACTCTTTTTGAGTTTAGAAGATAGTTTGCTCATATTCTCAAGGGTCTCAACTAGTTTATTATAAGTCAAATCAATATTATTATCATAATCATATGGTTTAGAGTTAGAGAATACCTTATTATCATCTTTGGCTATGAGGCACATGCGAGCTATATCTCTCTTTGAATGCAGAACTATTGTGTCATCTTAAGTAGAGGCTTTAAGTGCCTTATTTTTGCCTTTATCCCTCTTCTTTTTCTAGTCATTTCTCTCATATTTATCATTTCCTTTAAGGAGACGACATTGAGACTTTATGTCTTAGGAGTTCCTACATTCAAAGTAAATGACATTAGAGGATTTACAATTTTAAATTAGTTTTACATTTTATAAAGTCCTCTGTTTTGGATAAATTCTTTCTCTTTAAAAACTTCTTGAATTTCCTAGTGAGAAATGTGAGGTCTTCATCAACACTTCCACTTGTAAATGCCTCTTACCTGATTCCTCCCTTAAGAATTTAAACGCTAATTCATTTTTCTTTAGAAGCATTGTCTTTTGGAGCTTCATTTTGCATCTAAGGAGAGATCCAATAAATCCCTCTAATGGTAGTGTTATTAGATGCTTGGCTTCTTATATGACTGACACTTTAGCTTTCTATGTCTTCGAAAGTGACCTAAACAACTTTCTTACTATTTCAACATTAATATAGGTTTTTCCAAGACCTTTGAGAGCATTAATAATGTCAATATATCTAGTTTACATACTATATATGCTTTCATCATGTTCATTTGAAATAATTCACGTTGGTGTGTTAATATACTCACTTCGTTCTTTTTTACTTGATTTGTTCCCTCATGTGTAATTTCTAAGGCATGTTAAATTTCGTAAGTCAATTCACACATAGATATTCTATTAAATTCATCACTTCTTAATGCACAAGATAAGATGTGTATGACCTTACTATTCAAATAAATTATTTTCTTATGTTTTCTTTCAAAAGTATTTAATTTTTCTTTGTAAGTATGAAAGAACCATTTGAAAACATTTCTCATAGTTCAACACTTTTGAACATTAAGAAGAATCCCATCCTTGTTTCCTAACAGGGGTAATCATTGCATTAAAAATGGGTGCTTTACTGATGCTTTGTCCATCTTGATCAAATGATGATGATCTTACCCTTAAGTATATCATTTTGATCTTTTCTATATGATTTCATTTAAAATGCTAACCTTATAGACCCACGTTAATACCACTTGTTAGTTCTTAATGACACCCAAAAGGAGGGATTGACTTGGGTATTTACAAAATTTAACAAAATTTTATAACTAAAGAACTCAATTTAACAACAATCAATATATATAAGAATAAAGAAATTGCTTAGCACAAATCATTCAAACAATTGAATAATAATTTAAAGAGGATAGAGAAGAGAGAACATAAACTAATTTATAATAATTTGACAAACCAGCCTCACCTACATTACTCCTAAAACTCTTCTTAAAATTCCACTATAATTCTTTTTTAAGGTGAAACATAACCTTTATGTAATTTTTTTTCGACAACATGGAATCCTTTTACAATCTTTCTTCACAGAGAAAAGAAATCTAAATACCACTTAGAATACCCATAAATAAAATAATATAACGTTTTAACCAAATCTTATAGCTCAAAATAATTCCTCACTTTATCACTTAATAACTCGAAAGAGGCTCACTAACACAAATATAAGACGTTAATATTTAAATGATTGAAAAAAACTTAAAAGTATATGTAAAAAAGACATTAAAATACTTGTTGATGCTAAAACCAAAGAAAAAATTGTGTTTATAAGGTCTTATAGCTCTTAATAGGCATTGGAGTTAAAACTAACCATTAGAATGATTGATTATATAGCACTGGTTGATATTGGTCAACTAATGTGCATTAAAAGCACAAATGCACTAGTTATTGCCATATTAGTCGACTAATATATCAACTAATATTACTAAAAACTCTTGGTACATTAAATTTGGTAACTTTAATTTATATTAGTTAACCACTAACTCATATAATTTGACCAATTCTCAAAAAAACATAGTTTTAACAACTTTAAATGCTCAAACTCAATTTGTTTAATATATTTATAATTTAAATACTTACCAAAATGTTTCCTAAAGAATGATTGAAAGATCAAGAAGTTTTTCTCTTAAAAACAAAAGCTTTATCAATTCTTGGTGAATGAAAAGTAGGGATGACAAATATGGCTCGGCCTGACTTTGGCTCCATTGGTCGAATTAGAGCCTAATAAAAAGACTTATGTAATAAAGTAAAATAAAATATTTATGCAAGGTGAGTCTTTGATACTACCAATTCAACAAAGTGTAATTACAATTAATAATACAAAGTGTAAAATAATCTTGATGAATCTTGATCTTATTTTGTTCTAACTGACTTGTTCTTCACTTTATATGTAAACTTTATCTTTCCATTTATAACCTTTATAGAATATATTCTTAAGTTTATGATTACTTTTTATTCTTATTGTTTTTCATTAAAATAATAAAACTCTTTAGTAACACTTACTTCAATTGAAATTTCCTTTGGTTCAATACATCTATTATTCCTTTTCTAAACCCTTCCACATTTGCTTTCCAGAAGATTAAAAGAGTCTTTGACTTAAGAAAAGTCCTCCAACTTAAATGAGGACCAGACAGAATTTTAAGTTAAAGATAAAAGAAAAAACAAAAATAAAATAATTAAGAAGAATGATTTTAATATCAATAAATCAATGTCATCTAAACTAAGTTCTATAAAAAATCGAATTTTCCATCAACTGACCCCTCTATTTTGGAATTATAAACAGATTTCTAAATTATAAGATTTCAATAGTAATTGAATTGAATAACAATCTAGTCACAAATACTATTTCAGGTAGAATTCTTAATCTAACTAAGAATATGAATTTGATTAGGAAGAAAATCTTAAACCTCAAGTAAAGCAATTAAAATTGAAATTCACTACTAATGTAATAAGACTATGTGGTATCACATGATGGCTGGTCCCACATCAGCCTGTTTTCTAGAGAAAATTAAATACTCAATTGGATAAAACTAAATCAACTTTTTTCCAGAGAGACTTTTAATACAGACTTTCCTAACCAAAAAGGTGTGAGCTGCTGGAAAAAGACATCCTGATAGTTATCTTCCAAGATTATATACAGAAAATCAATTGGAAAGAGACAAGTGATCTTACAGCTATGCCAATGGCTTATCTTCATCCTTTTCAGTATTATGACTTCCATACACAACATCAAAGTAGTAGGCTAGAGTTCTCAATGTGAGGCCTGGAAATCTATGCGAACCGCCAGGCCTGATATCAATCTTGACAAAGGGCCATTGCATGGCTTCTGCAGCTTCACACTCTTCCCATCCATCCCCGATCACGCAAAACTGTACGTTCTGATTGTTGAATCGTTCCTTGATCCATCGAAAACATTGGGGTTTTCCCACTTCCCAGGAGCTATAGACTGAAAAGAACAAGATAAAATGTCAAACCTATTACTTCTCATGTAGGTTGTGGTCCAAGATTGAAACTCCGTATCTATCCATACAAATGCAAACAAGCTGACAATTCTACATCATCTAGAAGATGTAGTGTATCAGATTGTAAACGTTGCTCACAAGAAATGTTGCTTAACCACTTATTCACATAAACAAGAAGAAAAATAATCGTCTCATGACAGACTAAACAATCAAGATCACACATTGTACAAGCCACAAAAAAAAAAAAACACTAAAACGAACTTTTTTTTCTCATCAAGAGCAAATCCACACGTGTTATGAGACTCTTACGATACCAAATGTGGCACACTTGTTTACCCTTCCATCGACATGCAAAATGCTTACATCTCTCCATAACTAGCTATTCTAACATATAATTTTTATAAATGTTACACTCTGGCTAATCATATCTGAGACATTATTATCTTGTTGGTTGATCCAAAACCAGTAACAAAGATGTTCGCGTAGACATAAACTTGGGAATGATCAGATGACAGCAAATGATCAAGAGTCTGTTGATTAATTTCCATTTAACAGATCAAATGACAAGGGAATAAATGCAACATAGCATGGATAGAAACAATATTAATTACTGCACGGCAAGTTTAACTTGTCAGTTTTGAGCACAAACCCATTCATCATACGGATGAAGTAACTAATAAAGCAAATGAAGAATTCTCAGGATGATATAAATAAAACCATCTTTCCGTGGGTATGGACTTCATAAAAAGCTATAAGTTGGGTATATTTTACAATTTCGAGAGTTAGTTGTTAGAACTGCATATTAATTATGTAACAGGTATTTCCAAACTCTAAACAAGATTTTAGTAGTTGAAGAATTATAATTTAAATATGGAAAAGACATCTGTTTCTATAATTCACCCGTCTTAGGCTATTACAAAAGTGTTTCAAATTTAGTGATAGAGATCCACAATTTTAATATTTAATTCAGTGTCGTTCTTATGCAAATTTAAGCAGATCCCAGTCATTGTACCATCAAGATAGTCTCAAAATGATTGTAACAGCAATCTCTGCTCCACATCTAACCAATAATATAAATAAAAGGAAGAAGAAAACTATGAGAACAATGATGAGTTGGTCATTAATTTCTAAAAATATTTTAAATACTTTGATTTACAATTAGCAATTCCACTGAAGACTATAGATTACGAATTTTTGGAGTAATTGGCATTAAGCTGACTATATATCCTTCTTAACGTTACCTAGCAGACGAAATTTCTACATGGATATATAGGATTGCCCATGACAAAATTCAAATCCACAACCTAGATCAAAGAGATGCATTTCTGGTTTATGATTCACATGACAAATCTAATATCCTAGTGGGGAGACTATTCTTTTACGAAGGTCATCCTCAAATTAAAAGCATTTTTCTGTTGGAGAGGACAACAAAGGAAAATGAGAGGGAGGAGTGATGGAGTATATGTTGCTGTGATTTTATTCAGTAATAACATGGTATATGAGAGAATATTTTACCCATATCAATAGATGTGTTCGGTATCCTTTTGCCAAGTCTAGCTCAACAACATCATAATCAATGCCAAGTTCTAAGCTTTTGGGAATGGAGACCAGTTAAGTGAATTCAGATGAAGTTGATCCTAACATTTGATGAATCATGAAATCCATGGGGAATAAATTTGAATCATAATACAAGAACAGGGTAGATTTTCAACTTCTAGAAGCTGCAATGACACAATAGCTATCCACAGCAACTAGGCTAAATCAGCATCCAAAACCTATTCAAATTCTAAATTAAGGAGAAAAAAAAAGAACATGATCACGTTTCACCCGATATCTTCCAATTGTAAATGCTTTGGGAAGTATGAAAACAGAAAACTTTGAACTACCGCTGGAAGCATGTTGGGGAAAAATTACACTACATTCAGAGGCAACAAGAATGTCAAATCATATGAATTAATCAAATACTAAAGTGGTAATTATGCAAATCAAAAGTTGAAAAGGGCAACTATGCATTCTAGCCACAATAAGCACATAAGGCGTATATAGAAAAGAAGTTACCATTCCCGTGTGTAATCAGATTGTCGAGCCGGAAAAGTAGACATTTCACCAGGCTGGGTATCAATGATCCCGAAGTCACCAGAATATTTATGTGCTCAAACTTTGTATCTGTGTGGTTGGTATTCTTACAGGTAGATCCCTGGCATGAACTCGGTGCCTCCTCATTTAAACACTGCTCCAAGAGTGCCCGCGCTAAATTGATAAAGCAAGTAATGAAACAAAACATGACAGCAGATATCAGAACACTCTCAATTTCAAAAACCAGAACAGAACAAAATAGAAGTTGAGCAGGATCAAGATAAGATATATGTTATGCTTAAACGCAGTCAGAAATTGAACATTCAGCATATTAACATGATATGGCACTCTCCAACTCCAGCATTTTATGCCAAATATTCTCCCAATGAAAGAACAAACAGTAAGACTTGTGGCCCTCAAAGTAGCCGAAACAATGACTAGAAAGCAAACTAAACAAAGAGGCTAGCACATTAAAACTTGGTATAGACCATTGAATCAGATCCAAAAGTCTAAAAGGTTGTGGAGGAAACAAAGCTCAAGATAAAGCTATTTGAAACTTCATTCTTTTCTAAGGTGGAAAATTTTTAACATGAACGTGTACATACTAGTTTGCCTAATACCTTAAAGGTTATTTCTCTATTAGGTATATTAGAATAACATTTATTAACTTATTAAAGAACTTGAATTAAAAAAAAACTCGGGGCAGATGTAAATCAAGTAGTAATAATCTGATCGACAACAAAAAGCATAAAAGACTGGAAAGCCTGACAGAAAGGAATGGAAGTTAAAATCATTTCTGATTTGGTCTAATGTAATATCTCGTGAAATCAAGAAAATATGTAGTATGAGGATGTAGCTCAAAAATGTTGGATAGGTGGTCCAATCAACTTTTAAGCTGCAAAGTGCAAACTACCTTGATTTGACATTCCGTAGGGCATAGAATCAGCCTCTCACATAGTAAGGCTTAAAAACGATCCGAATTATCACCTTGAGTTATTTAATGGATTTTTCATATTCACTATCATCGTAAATAATTTCTGAGTATGTATCTTCAAACAGGACTATTTTCCCACTATATTGGTCTGACACAACTTTATTTCAGCTAATAAATTTTAGTCAGTTAGCAATTCACTGGTTCATATGGCACATGTTTATTTCAATGATATAAATAAACATCCATAAAAATAACCAGAACTGATCTGTCAAATGAATGCAGACTTCAGCTTGCAATATAGTGAATACAATTAGGTCATGTTCACATCACATTTGTGTTAATAAAAACGTTCTGAAAGAAATAAATCTTCATTCCTTTTCATCGGGCTCACGTTGCTATCTGTATGTATTTCTAATCCTTTCCTTTTATCCTTGAAAATAATAATAGATTCCAAAAAAGTAATCTAGAACAATAACTTTAAAAGAAAAGACAGGGGATGTTAAATATCTTCCAGGAAGTATGACAAATCAACAATGCATCAAAGAGGAACAATCAACAAAAAAGAAAGTACCTGAGGATAACCATCTATCTGTATAGTCATCAGTAACGTCATACAATTCATCCCAGATATTCAGCATCTTATGATCCAAAACACTACGTAAACCCTGTTAGTGTACAAGAGAGCTCAGAATTTCTATCACATCTATTATCCTCCCACATAACATCAAGAGGCCTTCAAGTGGTTAATTCCCTAAACAATGTGAGGAGTTGAGACAGATGCAAATGCAGCGCGTAAAAGACAGAATTCTATGATATTAAAGTCCATAATGAAAGGAGACGTACAACAGTCATTTGAAAGAAGTTTAGTGGGATCTTCATTGCCTAGAACAACATTAACCATTCATTTACAAGCTCTTTCAACTTCGCAAGATATGAATGATAAAGTAATCGATTGTTAAACTTGAGATAAAGGACTGTGATAATTTAATTTACCTGGCAACATATCAACCAAGTAAATAGGTTATATGTATATACATTTTCATGAGTACAAAGCAAACACTAATTTCATCTACCTAGAAAAAAGTTCTTCACACATAATTGCAAAAGAAATGAAAAGATATTAGCTAATAACAACACATTTCCACACTTCCCTCTTTAGCTGGTACAGTATTTAATATATTAAAATGATAAAGATGGCAGAATGATCTTGTGTTTGATAGTTCTCAATCTACCTGTTGGTACTTATTGGCTATAACTCGGTGCCTGTAAGCTAACTTTCTTTTGTTTGCATCATCATGAGGAGGACTAATTCCATCTTGGCTGAAATTGTAGTCAGAAAGATCATGCCCATCGTCATATTGGCTCAAGGCATCAAGGAAAGGCATATTGTAGTTTTCAATCTGCATAATCAAACTTTATCACAGCTGACATGCCATTTATTATGAAGTCATGTAGATTCAGACCAAACCGTATGTCTATTACACAAAAAGGTAAACTTACCTCCTCATAGAAGAATAATTCATCACAAATTTGAAGGATGTGCTTTTCCCACATCTTTCCCATAGTTATTCCTTTCTGAATGTCCTTTGAGCCATTGAATCCCTCAGCATAAGTACCATTCAATAAAGACTTGAGCAATATAAGAGTCTCATCCATGTCCCATATGTACACCCTCTTCACAGCCCTCTCAGCAAAAGAACCCAACTCCTTTTCAGGAACTGCTGAATTGTCGTCCATAATCCTGTTATGATTGAATACACAAGAAACAAAAATGCATTGATAACCAGAACTAATCAATGGCGACCAATATCAATATGTAAATAACAATACTGGCCAGTAATTAAGTTTCAATGGAAAGCCTAGTTGCTGTACATATAGAACATTCAAGAAATGAGAACGAAAAAAAGATAAAACTTCAAAAATGTAAACAACATAAATCCAGAAGAAATACAGAGAGAAGTGCAGTCAGAAACCAATCTTCATGTCACTACAACAACTAATCATCAAGTACAGCAAATGATATATTCAGTTCAAAAAGATAGCAGAAGACACTAAATCCTTCATGCTTTGTAAGCATGCAAGCCAGTTACAATAAACATAGAATTACAACAAGAGCATTGAACAAAAAGTAAACACATAAAAGGGCAAAAGAAATATAAATATACATACAAAAAGAGACAAAAGGAAATATCCACCCAATTGCACAACAAAAGGAATGGAAGAAGAAAACCCAAAAAAATAATTATAAAAGGCAGTTTCAATCAGAGCAGAAGGAGGGTATGTCCATTTGGTTCAGTTTGTCCATGTATAATTTGGATCACCATTCACTCATCAAAAACCAATTTTTACAACAAAACAGAATCGAACTTCAAACTCAAGCCTAAATGGGAAAGCATAACTCAAAACAGTTCGAAGGAAAGCAAGGCCCTTGCAGGACTTATATAACACATTGAACAACACAATAAATAGTTGAGATTGTACTAGACCTTTTTGTGATCTTTTGATAACCTAGTTCCAAAAGTGAAGTATCCAATCCCAACGGAGAAGAATAGAACTTAGTGGATGAGAATAGAACAATAGCACATAAATATCACGAACGAACAGATAAAAATAGAGAAAGATTATGAGGAGAAAAGAGAGGGAGCCCAGAAATGGAGAGGAAGAGGAGATACTGATATTGACCTTATTGGATTCTGTGGGGCTTAACCTTAATGGCAGAAGAAGCTGTCGGAAGATGAACGCATGCAGTATGATGAGAAGCAGTTTCCGACAAACAAAGGAAGGACTTTTGTGAGCTTTACCCAATGAAATCACTGATCTTGGTCGTAGGTCTTAGCTCTCATCGCCGGTTCTAGTTGCACCTCATACGATGATGTCAAACAGCCCCGTCCGGTCCAATTTTCCCCCGGATTGATCGGGTTAACGGCCGACAATCGGCGTCGTTTTCCAAAACAATCGTTTTTGATATATTTCTTTAAAAATAATATATGATAAGTCAGATTGGCCCATAAATCCGTGAGCCGTCGAGCCCTATGCTGAGTCACAGGCCACCTAACTCCGGCCCGGCCTGACATATTCAGCACCTCATAATTTAATGATTCTCTAGTACTCTTTTTAACACACAAATGTTGTTTATTTCTATTTTTATTTTTTTATTTTTTATTTTTATTTTTATTTTTATTTTTATTTTATTATTATTATTATTATTATTATTATTATTATTATTATTATTATTTAAAAATTTATTTATTTAAATTTTTAGTTCAATCAAATGTATAATTTACTCTTCCACAAAGGTTGAAATAAGTCTTTAATCGTTATGTTTAGTACTACTTTACACTATAAAATTATTAAAATAGTACTTAATGTAATTTGAATATTGCGTAAAAATAGTAATGGAGATAACAATATGTACTTATTTGGACTAAGGTGAAAATCATACATTTAGCAAATATTTAAAGAAATTGTTTTACTATCACCTCAATATCTAGGGAGTTCGAATGGCTTAATTGTGACATTGAATAAGCTAAATTGATAAGTCATGTCCTAATTAGATGTCAAATTCTTAATTATGTTAAAATTTAGGGTGCTATTAGGATTATTTTGAAAATGCTAAGATATAATGTAATACTATAGATAATAATAAGGACTACCTTTTGTTTTTTAAGAAACATTAAGAAGTAATTTATACCTTTTGTTTTATCAAATTTTTTTTGTATCTTTTGCCTTTTGATTTTTGTTTTAAATTTTAGTTTATTCAAATTTTCTTAACTTATGAAAACTATAAAATTTGGTTTTTTCTTTCTATTATCATTTTAATTTGATTTAACATCAAGTAAATATATTAATTAATTAATTAATTAATATTAATTATTAATAAAAATTGTGTTAATAAAATATTACTTATTTGATTTTATATTATAACTTTCATTTTTAAAATAAATTTTGAATTTAATAATTATTTAATAAATATACCTTAATTTAAAATATTTATAAATTTAAAATAAGATGATTTTAATAATTAAAATATATACTAAGATGATTTTTAATAACTAAAATATATACTAACATGTACATATTAATTTATAAACAAAATTTTAATTATTAAATCATTTATTAATAAAATATAAGATATTATTTTACTATATTTATGAAATAAAAATGTTTACTTTATTAATTAAAATTTTTTATTTTTAAGTTTTATCTAGTTTAATTATTATCAGTAATAAAAATGTAATTACATTAATATTAACAAATAAACAATTTTTCACTTTTATTTAAAAATACATAAACTAAGGGTAAGAAACGAAAACTAGAAATTATAACTGAAAAATAAAAGTTTAATCAAATGACCCTTTAAGTATTTAATACAAAACAATCAAAGATAAACAAGATCAATATGTCATAAAGATTAATCTTTTATTAATCTATTTACAAAAGATACAACACAAAGGACACTTAAATTATTTTTTCATTTAAGTACTTTATAATAAGAATTCCTCATGTAAAACTTTTAAACTTTTTAACAAAGCTTTTAATTCTCTCTTAAAAGATTGAATGTAGTTTCATTGTAATTATTCACAAACGAATTATGAAGTGTGCCTTTATATGAGTTTACAAGAATTTAGGGATCAAGTAAACTAAGTTACTAATTTATATACTATCTTCACCAAATTAGTGGAGAGTTTTTACTTATTCCACTAACTCCACCAAGTAAGTGAGAAATTAGACTTTTATATTACTAATTCCACTTTAACGTAAGAAAAATATAATTTGGAAGATGTCCACTTTGTTGCGAAATCATATGATTGCTTTCCTATTACTTCAAGAAGTGCCTCCACTTTGTAATATAATGCTTCCACTTTCTTGGTCTACAGTTTTATATTCTTGTCATACGTTGCAACATCATTACCTTTTGAATCAAAAAGCACCCTAATAAACCTTTGATTAGTCGTTCCAAGACATCTTTGTACATAATTCATCTAGGCACCTTTGTGTTGCATATTGCTCTATGATCTAGATTAGCAACAATCCGAGTTATTGTATAATAAATATTACATATTTAGATACCTTTTAAACTCTTTGTTGAAGGTAAGTCCCTTCACACATCCTCAAAATTAACTCGACTTAGTTGCACCATTATTATTTTCTAACATCTGAATCTTTCCCCTCGTTAAAAATTGTTGCCAATACGGACCAACACATGCCAATACTTGCTTATACTCGAGTTTTCATTGACATTGTCCATTTGCCTTGCTTATTAGCAAGGTTTTGCCCCATTCCATCATCAACATGTTATTTTCAAGTCAACATAAGTAGCAAGCATCAACTAAGATACCAATACTTGCATAATTCCGTTATTTGAAATTAACTGTCTAACGAACCACTCCCACCAAAAAATTCAATGATCCTGTTGAAATACTCCATGAGCACTTCTCCATGAACACTCATTTTAAAGATTCCCTAGTAAAATTTCAAAGATAAGAGCAAGTCTTCATTTTTATTAGTACATCACACATGTATCATCTACCCTCTACACATAATAGTTTACTTTGATGCTCCTTCTCAAGGTTCAACATACCTAATAAAAACATATTGAGGTAGGATTTGTCACAAAGGTTTACTTTGGACCCGAACTTTCACCATAAGTCGTGTCCACTTTCGTGCGGCAATCTCGCTTCGGTCCACTTAAGCAAGATTCAGCTTTTTCACGTGAATGTCGCCGAACAATTCTATTATCCTTCGAACACCTCACGCGTACATAAGTGTAAAATAAAGTAAAGAAAGCAACAAGAGATATTTATATGTAGCCGAAGCTACTTTTTCATTAACTCTCTACAAAATGTTAACAAAAGACACAAGTACCTCCTTCTCGAAGCACTCCAAAGGAACTTCCTACTCGAAGCCCTTACAATGAGAACTACCCTAAAAGCTCTCAACTCTCAAAGCTCTCTCCTCTGAGTGATTTCTTTCAATGAGCTCTCCTACTGATTGAATGAATAGCTATCAACTCTAATGAGCTATTTATAGGCTCCACTAGATGACTCAGGTAGAATCTTAATAGAACTCTACTAGCTAAGATCACAATCTTATCCTTAATAGGATTAAGTTACATCACATTTAAAAGATTACCCTGTCTAGGAATGATTATCCATATCCGTGAAGATCTCCTTTATCTTCAGATGATCCTTCCAGATGATCTTTATCTTTAAAGTTGATGTTCATCCACTGCGATCTTATCTGCCACATCATCCACAGTTGCCACGTCACTACTGATGTGTTCACTAAGGCATATCCGCACATAGGTCCGTTAATGCATGTCCATAGACAAGTCCATCTTTTATGATCCAACTCACTTCATGGTGCAGTCTCGATGCTCCATGACTAAGTACAAGTTACAAACCGAGTTAGTATAAAACCTCGCACATTTTACATACCTCCGAACTGCCCCGTAGAAGTCAAGTGTCTTCGAGCACCCTCAGATCTCGCATGACTTAGTTCGCCAACTCACAGGACTTCGCCTTATTCCCTCATCAACACGCCTTCTTCACGTTAACTTGCGTGCCAAGCATTGATCAAGGCTCGCTAACACTCGCACAAACCTATATTCTGGACTTAGGGGTCCAACAAACAACCCCCACTAGAAGAATTTGACACCCTCATCGAAATAATCTGTAGGCACTCCTCTACGAGCGGTTCCCTTGAAGACTCCTTTGCCAACTGTCGAAGACTGGAGCAAGTCTTCTTTTCCATTGGTACCTCTCTTATGTACCACTTCCTCTTTCCATCGAGTTTCTTTTTGCATGAATCCTCCTCCACAAGGCCCATAACAATCAAATACGCAATGCTGTTGATGACTCCTTCCCCTGAGTCATCTTCATCGCTCCCTCATTTGTCCTTCACGACTATGGAGTTCATCTGCTCCTTACCCTTCTTCTTCTTCGGGCATTCTCGAGCATAGTGCAGCCCATCGCAGATGAAGCATGCAACCTTTCCCTTCGATTGTTTCTTCTTATGTTGAGAAGATTATCCCACCTTCTCTTTGCCTTTCTCCTTACCATCTTGGGTTCCATCGTTTTTCTTGCCCTCTCTGCTGGGTAGAATTGGTGGTGGCAATTGAAGATTCACCAAGGCATCTGTCATTGCTATTGCGCTAGGGAGGTCCTTCATGTTTTGCCTTTGAAGCTCCATTTGTGCCCAACCTTGCAAGCCGCTAATGAAGTTGAACAACTTGTCTTCCTAGTTGAACAACTTGTCTTCCTCTGACATGTTCCGCACGTCCAACATCACCGATGTGAACTCTCTCACATACTCCCTCACCGAGCCATCTTGCTTCAACCCCTTCAAAGATTCCCTCGTAAGCCATGAAGTGTTGTTGGGTAGGAACTGATCTGTTAGCTCCTTCTTCATCTTCTCCCAAGTGTCAATGGGAGGTCTCCTCGCACTGATGTCATTAGAGGTCCTCGTCCTCCACCACAGGTTGGCATCACCCACCAGGTACATTGTTGTGATTGACACCTTCTCAGAGTCTGCCACCTTTGCCGCTATAAAGTACTGGTCCATATCCTACATAAAATTTTCGAGCTCCTTGGCACTTCGTTTGCCATCGAAAACTTGTGGCTCTCGAACCTTTACCATAGTGCTTTCCACTAGGACACCCGTCTCGTGCTTTTCCATCGCACGTTTGAGCACTAACAGATTATAACCCATCTCCTCACGAGCCTTCATTTATTCCTCGAGCGCTCTCATAATTGCTTGAAGTTCCCACTCCAATGCTACAATACGTTCCAATAAAGGAACTACTCCCTCATTCGTTGGGGCTAGAGACTTAAGAATTGTCTCTATTTTGGTAACCCTTTCTTGTCAGATTACTTCCACCAGCCATCACTCTAGATTGGCTCTGATACCAGCCGTCACAAAGGTTTACTTGATCCAAACTTTCACCACAAGTCACGCCCACTTTCGTGCGGCAATCCCACTTTGGTCCGCTTAAGCAAGATTCAGCCTTCTCATGTTAATGTCACCGAATAATTCTGTTATCTCTCGAACACCTCACTCACACATAAGTATAAAATAGAGTAAAGAAAGCAGCAAGAGATATTTATATGTAGCTGAAGCTACTGTTTCATTAACTCTCCACAAAATGTTAATAAAAGGCATAAGTATCTCCTTCTCGAAGCACTCCCTACTCGAAGTCCTTATAATGAGAACTCCCCTAAAAGCTCTCAACTCTCAACTCTCAAAGCTCTCTCCTCTGAGTGATTTCTCTCAATGAGCTCTCCCACTGATTGAATGAATAACTCTCAACTCTAATGAGTTATTTATAGGCTCCACTAGATGACTCAGGTAGAATCCTAATAGAACTCTACT
>JAOTAY010000001.1:23898961-23913094 GCA_025629805.1 Erythroxylum baracoense
ATGTTCATCCACTGCGATCTTATCCGCCAAGTTATCATGTACTACATCATCCATAGTTGCCACGTCACTGCTGATGTGATCACCAAGGCCTATCTGCACATAGGTCTGTTAATGCACGTTCATGGACAAGTCCATCTTTCATGATCTAACTCACTTCATGGTGCAGTCTTATCGATCCATGACTAAGTACAAGTAACAAACCGAGTTAGTATAAAACCTCGCATGTTTTACATACCTTCGACCTGCCCCGTCAAAGTCAAGTGTCTTCGCACACCCTCGGATCTTGCATGACTTAGTTCGCCAACTTGTAGGACTTCGCCTTGTTCCCTCGTCAACATGCCTTCCTCTTGCTAACCTACGTGCCAAGCATTGGCCAAGACTCGCCAACACTCGCACGAACCCGTGTTCTAGACTTAAGGGTCTAACAGGATTCTTCTATTAAGCCTTCGCCTCCTTTTCCTTGATCTTTCCTAGTCTTTTATTTGGGCATTCATGAGCAATTTGTGGTTGTCTTTGTAAGATTGCTTTAACTAACTGTTGTAAATAAATAACATAAGAACTCGTCACCGAGCTCCAATACTAGTTATTATCCTTGGAGCTTTGATACCAATTATTCACCATCAAAACTTTGATATCATTTATTTCCTTTAAAAAAAAGGATGTTGATTATAAACCTTAATACTAGAGGTTATTTATTATTATTTTTAATAATAGTGGAATATGTAATCTTTAAAAAACATATTGAATAAATCGTCAGTATACGCAATATGTTACATAAATTATATGTTTTAGGTCAGTTATTTAATGAGTTTATGACTTAAATTTAAATTATGTATTTGATCTAATTAATATTTATAGATTCAATCATTTTATGAATCAACAATTAAAAATTAAATGATAAATTTGATATAATCGACATTTATAAATTCAATGTGTCTCTACTCTCAATTCACTTTCTCTAAATTATTAAAATAAAAAAATCATCAAAACTTTAAATTAGGAATTATTAAATACATCAAATTTTACTAAGTTGGGAACCTCAAGGCAATGATTCTATTATCCTGATAAACAAAAGAAAAAATGCTTAAATTGGTTCATCAACTTTAGTGCTAAGTATAAATAATCCTCAAACTTTTATTTTTACACAATGGTCCTCAAAATTTTATTTTTACCAATTTAACTTTCTACTTTTTAAATATTTCTCATTCGACCTCCATTTTACTAACAAATGGTGTTTATGGTGTACATTTTGCCAATGTGACCAGCGACCATGTGCTTATTCCCTTAAGTTTTTAATGCATAATTACTAATTTGTACTTTAAGGTTAAACACTTATGTATCAGCATTTTATTTTGAAGCAGATTATTTACTCATCAACCAAAATACATGCATTTAATTAGTAGTCAATTAATCAAAAATTTTTAGGGGAAATTTATGTGTTTTGTAAATAGAAATGCAATCGTAAAAGAAGAGGAAGCTTTTGCATTTTGAAGCAGGCAAATCTTAAAGTGGAGGTCGCTCACACCAGAGGCAAATCTTCTACATTTTGCATGTTGGCTTGTGACAAAGGGAGGGAGGGATGTAAGGTAAGGACTATTCCTAAATTCCATTGAACTTCTTAAGGATTTATGAATTTGAATTATGATATATTAAATCTTGTATATAATTATCTTTGGCATTTATCTCAATAGTTCATATTGTAAAGTTGTTATGATATTCTTTTCAATGTGTTATATCTAGTTAATACAATTGCTCATGAAGATTGACTATTAGTTTCCTTTGTTTATTTGTAGGACAAAAAATATCAACTTTGCAATCATCTTATTGGGTGTTATACATTTTTGGTGTCGGTATTGAAAACATGAATAAATGTATATCTCCCTTTATATGACCTCCTTGGATGGTCCTAAAGAAAAGCAGAAAAAGTTAATCCTAATGTAAATAAGGCAGTTAAGTAGGGCCATTTTTGCCCCTTTATAATGCAATTTTAGTTTCACTTTGAAAATTTTGACTTTGATTCAAGTCATAAGAAAGATTTTAATAGTCTCTCATAATCTTATCCTATAGTATACTACCATAGCTATTATCCCTGGAATTTATACATATTTATCTATAGGTTGACTCTTCCTTTCTAGGGAAATACTTAGTATGATAAGATGAAAATATGACTAAGAAACACTTTCTTGTTATTACAAAATTATGCAACATTTAGACAATTATAATAAATTCTCTAAGCTATAAGTATTTGTGTTTTTACATGAAAATGATCATTCACTTAAATTTCAAAATGTTTCCCAAAGATTATTTGAAAGATTTTATGTATGGTGAGCCTGTTAGATTATCAAAGCTGATTAAAATGAGCTTATAATAAGTAATACATAAAATAATATTAATTTGTCTTGATCTATTACTTGACTTGATCCTCATTTTGAAGATTGCAAAATGCCATCTTGTTTTCATATTTCTTCTCGTGAGCGACATTAAAAGAACTTGTTAGTAGTACTTGTTTTGTTTTCATCAAAACTTTGGTGAGAACCTCTCTTGGTTCAATATAAAAGATTAGATCAATTAGAGATCATTGAGTATTTTGACTCTGATTTTGCAGGATGTGAAGATAGTCATATATCCATTTTAGGCTATATCTACCCACTAGTTGAAGTAGTTATTTCTTGAAAGAGTGCTAAGTAAATACTTATAGCTTCTTCTATCATGACAACTGAGTTTATAGCATGTTATAAGGCATCCAATCACGAGATATGGCTATGAAACTTTGTTACTATGCTGTAAATTATAAATAGCATTAAAAGATTATTGAAGTTATTTTGTGACAATAAGTCAACAGTGACGTATTATAATAATATAAATTTTTGGTTGTTAAAGAAAGAATTCAGAGTAGTAACATGCTTATAGAACATGTTGGGACAAACTTCAGACTGCATATTTGCTACATAAAAGTTTTATCACCCAAGGCCTTTCATGAGCACATCACTCATATGGGTGTTATGTTATTTGATGATATGATAGTTTATTAGGAGTTTGTGTTTATAGATACTCATGGTTATTGGCATGTACTATGGATTTTTATGATTTAATACAACAATATGAATGATTATGAGTTTACACTTTGATTTGTTTGATCTCATTAAGGAATAATGTAGGACCAATTGAAAATAGAAATGTTAAGAATTAAGATCACATGCCATGAAATTTCTGTACTACACATCCATACTTAATCTATATTATTAATTATATTGTTGCATATGACCATTGACGAGTCTAGTCATGATAATTGTGACAAATATTTCTTTGACTCTATATTAATATGATTGAGGGATCAAATTGTTTAAAGATGATTTTATAATAATAGTAATTTTAAGCTATAAGGTTTATTATAACATATAAGGTATTATATATGTGTAGTCCAAGTGGAAGATTGTTGGAATTTTTTTAACGAAATATATATATATATATATATATATATATAAGTGATCTATTAAGGTTTCAAGTTAATGAACCTAAATCATCTAATTAATTATGTTTATTATAAGGTTTATTATAACATATAAGGTATTATATATATGTAGCTTAAGTGGAAGATTGTTGGAATTTTTTTAACAAACTATATATATATATATATATATGTCATGGGCTATTATAAGGTTTGAATTATGATTAAAAGTGATCTATTAAGGTTTCAAGTTAATGAACTTAAATCATCTAATTAATTATGTTTATTATATGTGTAGAAACCCGAGTGTTATATTCCTAACTTTTGATGGGCAAATTAGGAATAAGCATTATACATATAAATAAGTGGCTATGATTAATTAGTTTTTGGAAAATATAGATAATCTATATGTATTTCTAGAAAGCTAAAAGCTAAAAGAGCCGTAACAACTCAATCAAATATATTCCAAAGGATTCAAGTATGCTTCTACAATCAAATTTATCTTTAATAATCTAACATTAATGATTTGAGATCATATTAATTTTATCTTAAAATTTGTTTGGATCTGTAACTCCTCTATATTAATGTATATTAACTTATAGCCATGAAATTATGAAGTGCATAGTATTTTTATGAAAATAGTGATGTTATAAGATTTAAATTTATTACACACAACAAGAGAAATATATATAAGCATATTTATCATATTATATGTTTTAAAAAATAAAGAACTCTATGTTAAAATATTTTCCTTAATAATTTGATGAATACTTGTTTTTATTCATAGAAGTACATATCTCCGTATAAAAATTGAGTGCTTCATATATAGAAGATGATAACTAGTTATACTCATTTGCAATTTAATGTTTTATAAATAGAAAAGTGTGTGATAAATTGCATAAATTTAAATAATATTTTGAAATATGTTACAAATTAACTTATCAATATTAGCACATTAGTATAGTATGAGATTTTTCTAAATGTACTATAAAAAGATTCGTGGCATGTTAAATTATTACCTAGTATAAAGTTATGACTAGAAAATTAATCATTTTTACGTATTAAATTCTTGAATTATAATAAGTAGACACTCATCTCTTATCTTATTATTTTCATGACATTTAAAGGTTAACGACTTAAATTTAAAAAGCTTTTGAACATAACTAAAAGTAGATGATAATGACGATTGATATCTAAAAATTATAACGCAAAAAGACTTTTGGACAAAAAATTATAACAGAAATATTTAATAAATTATCATACACTTTAAATACACTTCTATATTTAACAAATATTGATCATGGGCAATGACAACGACAACCGTATTCGAAGCTTCACTTAAATGAAAAGAAAAAGAGACGACATGTTGCTTTTATACTCTGCACTTTTGGAGCCTCAATTTATGGCCTCTACGCCACTACTTTTCTGTAGGGTTTACGATTAATTTTAAGATATTACAGTTTATTAAATGTACAATTATTAAAATGAGCATTTAATAAGATGGAATTATTAATTTGTACGGTTTTAATAATCATGAGCATTTTAAATCAGTATGACTTATAAGATGTTATTTGTCAAAATTTACAGAGAATGTATTATTTTTTAAAAAAATTTAAGTTCTAATAATATTAAACTTAAAAGATTGTAGGTTATTTTTCAAAATCTTAAAGAATAGTTATACATTAATTACATCAAAGTAGATAGATACATTCTGTCATTCCAGTGAATCATTTAGAATATAAGTTAAAAAACATAGTCATCAAATTAGAGATTAGTGGGAAATTAAAAAAATTGATTTACTTGGATTTCATTATAGAATATATCTGTTTACATATTATCCTTCAAATGTTATATTATCACATTTAATTATAATCAAACTGCATCATCATTCATCATAATTACAATTTCGAGCTAATTAAATTAGAAAAGAAAATGAAATGAAAAAAGAAGCTGCCAAGTGGCAAAACATAGACTTCAGATTGAGGAGTTGAGAAGACACGAGAAATCTTGGACACAAAAGTATCAACAGAACAACATATATAAGTATGAAATATGTTGATCAAATATACGTAATTGTATGTAAACGTATCAAATTAATGTGTTAGACGATGAAGATGAAAGACATTGATGTTGTTAGGTTAACAATAAATAAACTAAAGAACCCTTTGTTTTCTGGAGAGTCAATAATAGAGCTAACCCAGCTGTATTTTTCCAGTTTCTCGTGAGTTTTGAGCCAGCACTGAAAGAAAGTGATACTGCCTCTCAAGTTATGTGGTGGTTGGACCAATTGCTCAACATGGTCAACTGGCGGTGCACGGTTTCCCCAACCACACACTTAAATTTGTATCAACTCAATTTGTTGTTTTCGTTCCCAACTTGTGATATAATTTTATGCCTTATTAATCAGGTTTATGTATTATTGAATCTCTTCAAACCTTACATTTTAGCAAAATTTTTACTAAATTATTATTATAATTATTATATTGGATTTGTTTAAAATAAGAGAAAACGAATACGTTAGAGTTTATCTCTTCCAAATTCAATTTTTATAGGTGGTGAGAATGTTGGCCTTAAATTTTGGTTTGTTAATAACAAGGTGTTTATTTTTTGATGGATTATAATTTTTCACTCAATTTCATAATATTCAAATTTATTACTTCTCTTTTTAAAAATTTCATTTATCATAAATATAATACACCGTCCAGTTTTAATAGACTATCGTAAATTTATTATAATTTTAACTTGTAATTGCAATTCTATTCCACTGCTTCAACTAACTTAACGAGTAAAAGGGTAAATGAAGTTTTATTTTCATTCGATACGATTCACAAATATATAAATAGATTAAGTAATTTGTTCAGGTTAAGAAATTTATGAATTATTATGCATAGTGGCCTTAGAGACCAATTTTATACGGAATGAAGATTGTATGTTGCATTCTTTTAACCTACCACACGAAATTCCCCTGACCAGGGACTCTCACTCACTCCCCTTACAGATTACAGAAATCTCTAATCAATCCCTATGATGTCATGAGTGGCCGTACCTAAACAGAGCGTAATTTGTTGTGTATAATATTTTATTGTACTAAACAATTGTATGTCATCAATATCTGCACGTCTTTTTATGCAAGACATGTGAACACTTGACAGGTATCACCGATTGTAAATAAAAAGGCGGGATCCGGTGTCTAGAGAAACTTGGATTTTCTCATTTCTAAGTTACAAACTCCCCCAAGTATTGCATCACCCTATTAGGCGTTAGCTTACCACCTGCCCGAGTGTTG
This sequence comes from Erythroxylum baracoense, assembly GCA_025629805.1. Lineage (NCBI taxonomy): Eukaryota > Viridiplantae > Streptophyta > Magnoliopsida > Malpighiales > Erythroxylaceae > Erythroxylum > Erythroxylum baracoense. The sequence goes on from JAOTAY010000001.1 coordinate 23,905,696, forward strand.
CTGCATGGTAACATTTCTTTAATCTCACACGTTTAAAGCTGTCCATCTTAGGTTCCAAGAAACTTCCTTTCCAGTTACGGGCACCGGAGCAGAATTCGCCTATTTAAGACTGTTATGAACTGCTTATGTATTGACTTCTTTTCGATTTGCAGTGTGTTACTATGTCTCCCAAAGTGCATGTTGGGGTGGAAGCGGAAATGGCTGGATCGGGAAAGAGTAAGGAAGATTGGAAGACGAGAATCCAAGTTTGTGGGAAGAGAATGAAAGGGTTTCCAGGTATGCTATGGAGGAGAAGTTGGCAAATTGGTAGAGACGATCCTCGAAGAATTGTGCATGCTCTGAAAGTTGGTGGAGCTTTGACATTAGTTTCCTTGTTATATTTGCTTGAGCCATTTTTCGAAGGGATTGGACAAAGTGCCATTTGGGCTGTTATGACTGTTGTTGTTGTGCTTGAGTTCACTGCAGGTAAGCTTCCTAGAGTGTTCATTGCCATTTTATGTTAAGATTTAAGTTTCGGTTCACAAACAAGAGGCACTTATTACGCCGGAACTCTTTGCCAGGGGCAACTTTGTGCAAGGGTCTTAATAGAGGACTGGGAACAGTTATGGCTGGATCATTGGCTTTTATTATAGAGTACATTGCAGAGGCAACTGGTCAGGTTTTTCGTGCAGTTTTTATCGGAGCTGCAGTTTTTGTGATAGGTTAGTTCTTAAAACTTTTCAAAACTAACCTGATGAAACTAGTTCTTGCCAGGCAAGTATGAACTCTGAACTTAAACATTTGATTTCACAGGAGCTGCAGCAACATACACCAGATTCTTTCCTTATGTGAAGAAGAATTATGATTATGGGGTTGTCATATTTCTACTGACCTTCAACCTGATAACTGTTTCAAGTTATCGTGACACTGATGTGTTGAAGATCGCACTGCAACGATTCTACACTATTGCCATTGGTTGTGGTATCTGCCTGTTCATGAGTCTTCTAATCTTCCCAATTTGGTCGGGAGAAGACCTGCATCATTCCACTGTCCAAAAGCTTGAAGGCTTAGCTAATTCAATAGAAGGTATGCAAATTCATATTATAGATAACACATTTTGTTCGATTGTACCATGATGCGTTCAAAATCAAAACTCTTCAAATGTTGCAGTTTGCGTCGATAAGTATTTCAGCGACGCCGACAAAGAAGAGAACGAAAATGAACCATCTGAAGATCCAATCTATACAGGCTACAAGACTGTTTTGGACTCAAAATCACGAGACGAAGCTTTGGTAAGTTCTTCACATATCTTTCTTCACGAATTTTCTTCAGTTTCACATTGTTCAATACGGTAATATTACCGCATTCTTCTTATAGTATTACAACCACGCATATATTAGTAATCAAATCAAGATGTTTAGATCCTTAATACTCTAAAATTCTCATCATATCAATACATTAACAAATAATTAAGTAGTCAATTATGTTTATCTTCAAACATTAATTTCTACTCAAACGTATTGCTTATAGGCTTTGCATGCAAGTTGGGAACCGAGACATTCTAGGCATTGCAGATATCCCTGGCAGCAATATGTGAAATTAGGAGCAGGACTTCGTCATTTTGGATACACTGTAGTGGCTCTTCATGGATGTTTAGAGACAGAAATCCAGGTGATTGATTGATTTGTGTGTTAAAATTGTGCTCCAATTCTAAATGTATATTGAGTTCACCATTCCATCATTCTCTGGCCAGACCCCAAAATCTTGTCGTGCCCTCTTCAAAGATCCATGCACTTGCCTTGCTAGTGAAGTGTCGAAAGTGCTAAGAGAACTAGCGACCAGCATAAAGTGTCGCCGTCATTGCTCTCCTGAACTTCTTTCGGACCACCTCCATGAAGCCCTGCAAGACCTCAACACTGCCTTAAAATCACAACCAAGACTTTTCCTGGGCTCCAACAATAACCAATCCAACAAAAACATGCTAGCCCTGGCATCGACCCATGCCTTCTCCAAGCACGAAAAGGATCACAACGTTTCGTTGTCAAGCTTTAAGACTGATAGTTCTGCGTTGATTGATTGGAAGAGTAAAAGGAATCATGAGCAACGATCCAAGGAAAGCGAGCGAAAGTCCTTGAGGCCACAATTGAGCAAAATTGCCATGACAAGTCTGGAGTTTGCAGAGGCCCTTCCTTTTGCAGCTTTTGCATCTTTGCTGGTGGAGACAGTGGCAAGGCTCGACATTGTAATTGAGGAAGTTGAAGAATTGGCGAGAGTAGCTTGCTTCAAAGAGTATAGACATGGAGACGATGTTGCTATCAATTGCGACACTCCAAAAATTAATATTGATCACAGCAACTTGCCTTCCCTAGTCGTGGAATGATTCTATGTACTAGATGTTTGATTCATATATAATATACATATATAGATTATGTTATACAAAATTTGTTGGTGCCTTCTTGGATTAGAAGTTTTCAGTGACATTAGCTTGAATATGTTGAGATTCGCTAAAAACTATAATAGAAGACAATAAATAAAAGTGCAGACCACATGAGATCATTACCAATCTAGTATATTCACTACTAATCATACCTCTTCCTTTTTTGGCTTTAAACATGAGACAATACGTTACGTCTGTGTTTCATAAGCAGTCAACTGATAAGCATCTTCAAGAACAATGGTTTGCACAAGTAACATAGGTTGTGATATGAAAAACAGTATATTGTAATGGTTTTGCAAACTCTCCGATTTTACCTCAATCGTCTCTAGCATAATCGAATATCAGAAAAATTAAACGCACAAATATAAATCAACACTGAAATTTAGTAACGCAGTTCGACATACCTTACCTACGTCTGTGGGGCCCTCTCTTAGTTTAATACTTTCACTAGTAACAATAGTTTTATACAAGGTCTTATTGAGCCGACTCACTCAGCCCTTGACACTATCCCTTGTTATCACAACTCGTGAAAGTATTTCACATTCGATAACATGACCAACTCGTATTACCCCAACAGAGGATTTCTCACAACAATCTTTTAATGAAAGACAATAAACAAATAACTCAAGTAATTAAATAACTAAGAACAAAATAGAATACACTTGAGATAGAAAAAATCATCCCGAGGTTTTTAGCTTCTCCAAAGACAAATCTGAAAGTTGTTCGCCGATAGTACTATCGTAGTCAGTCAAAATAATAAATCAGCCCCCAAATTCCAATTGACTTTGGAGAACTGAAGAAGATACCAAGCTGATTCATGCAAATATCAACGTAAAGTCACAACTGCACCAGAAACACATCCACCACGACATGCCAAGGATTCAACGCACAACCAATATCACGCGGGAGTCATAAGCCGTAATCACATCAACAACGCACCCAACAACCAACCCTTGGTAGAAGTCACTCACATAAGACAATCACCCAGTTGTGAACCACACAACAAGATTTAATGCCCACACAAACAATTAATTAACAGAAACCGCAGCACCAAGATGGAATACTCTTCAATGTGAAATTAGTGCATCAGCTCTTCCATCCAATTGACAACAACGAATAATCATGCTCACAGCCATAAGTTCATAAATCGTGCATCCAAAAAAGAGAACACCGCTAGAGAGCACATGCAATCAAGTGAAATTTTTTACATAATTCCCCTTCAGCCCTCAGTTACGTAATCCAAAACACACTTCTTCACAAGATTAAACTCTATCATATGTCCAACATTATCCAAGACAGCCTTTTGATTTAAGAATCCAAGTTAAACAAGAAGTATCGTTTAATCACACCAAAACTACAATTTTTTAAACCATGGTCCCGCGAGCATTACCCAAACAAATCCAATTATCTTGTTTTAGGTCCAATTAACAAAAATGCCAAAAGTAAATGATGAGATATATAACATATATCTTAACAATCTCCCCCTTTTTGGCATTGTTTGTCACAAATATGAAACTGCCCCTAAATAACATAATTGGACATATAAATATCAAATTTACAATTCATATGACAAAGACTCCCCCTCAATCCAAGGTCTATGTATAGACAATAGCATCCAAGATTAACAATCATCTCAAAATAAACAAAATATAAAAGACAAGGCAGAAATCAACACAGACCCAAGTATTCTCGCCCTTTGGGACAAAGGATGCCAAAAAGAGCAGTCAAGAGGCATCAAAGAATCGAAGAACCCTCTGCTTCAGTTGACGAAGAGTGTCAAATCTCACTTGAAAAATGCCTTCAATACTCTCAATTTTAGTGAATAAAGCCGTATAAGGATTGATAGAGGAAGTGCCTGAGACATCTGAAGCGCCAGGTGAGGTGTAGGGCAAGTCCGCTACTCGTGGTTGCTTGAAAATTCTTGGTAAAATATTCATCAAGGTGACTAGTTCAAGGACACTCGACTTTAACTGAGGGACTCCATTGGCATATAAAAATTGAGTAGTCAAGCATGGAAAATATAGTAAGGAGTGGGATTTACCCCCAACAGCCAACATAACTTCAATTATGAGTCGCCCTAGATTAAAATTCATGTCATCCAATTTAGCCTGCGCTAGATAAACTGAAACAACATACATACTAGGCATCCAATTAGTTTAAACTAACTTATAAATCACAAAATATTTTTATATCAACATAGAAGCACATAGCACCGAACTGGATGGCCAAGCAGTTAATTTGCCTCCAGTTAACACAATAGCAATCAAATCATTCGAAACAGTCCAATCATCATAAAAAATTTGGTCTCCAATTAGATTATCAAACCCCATTAAAAAATTTAGTCTATCAATGTCAAATTGTATTAGCCGCCCTTACATACACCAATTTATAACTCAATGCAGTATCAGTGAATATATCACTAGTCAAATTGCAGTAAACCTTTACCAGTTTTGAATTAGAGTGTTGCAGTAACAACGTAACTTGGAATACATTTCTCTTTGATAATAGAATATCCAATCGATATTGTTGAAATTTATCTAAATTAATCAGGTGGTCAAGAACTAACCCGATATCGCTGAAAGTATCCCATCTTCACGCAATTGTCAGAAGTGCTGAACTTAAATGATACTACATTGTCCACTGTCATTCGACCAGAAGAACTTCTCTGAGGTGGGCAGACTGTTTTCTGAGCTAGCTGCTTCGTCCGTTTTTGAGGAACAATAGGCTCAATAGGAGGTGCAGTAGATGAAGCATCTACAGTGAGAACCTCATAGAAGTCAGATGAAGAGTCTTCGACCATTGAAAGTAGCATCTGCATAGCATCATCGCGTTCTGATGGTCTATAACTGAGGTGGTGTCTGGAATTTCAATAGGGGCGACAAAAGATGAAACAACCCCAGTTAATTTCCTTCCAAGAGTCGGGTTCAGTAGGAGACGGTTTAAACGACGAGTGGGTGCCCTCTGTGGCTTCTTCATTACTGAAGAGGAAGATTTCTCCTTTGTCTTGCCCATTTTAATGTTAGAAATAAAAAACCCAACCAAATGGAGATGGGTGTCGCCGGTGTAGAGAGAGAGATACCAGAGAGCGATGAAACCCACATTGATGGGAGTGCTAAATATTAAATGGGTCTTTGATGGATAGGCCAAAATACAAACTAGAAGCTTGAGTGTAGACTGAGAAGGAGATGAAGTAGAAGTAGGTGCGGTGGTAACAGAAGGGGGAATAAAACAAGTTAGGGATTTTGATCCCTTTTGAATTAATGCTTCATTTTAAAAAAATAAATAATACATCAAATATTAAAGCACAAAGTCCCAAAGCCCTTCAAGGAATTTCAAACCTGACTGTGTCAAGAGGTTTCGTAAAAATACTCGCCAGTTATTTTTCTGTAGTGACATAAGACAAAGTGGCTATTTTGTTCTTCACCAGCTCTCGGATACACTCGTCGGTGTAGAGAGAGAGAGATACTAGAGAGATGATACCCACATTGATGGAAGTGCTGAATATTAAATGGGTCTTCGATGGATAGGCCAAAATACAAACTAGAAGCTTAAGTGCAAAATGAGAAGGAGATGAAGTAGCAGCAGGTACGGTGGTAACAGAAGGAGAAATAAAACAAGTTAGGGATTTTGATCCCTTTTGAATTAACGCTTCGTTTTTTAAAATAAATAATCCATCAAATATTTAAATGACAAAGTCCCAAGGCCCCTAAAAGAAGTTCAAACCTGACTGCATCAAGAGGTTTCGTAAAAATATCTGTCAGTTGTTTTTTAATAGTGACATAAGACAAAGTGGCTATTTTATTCTTCACCAGCTCTTAGATAAAGTGATAATTCAAATCAACGTGTTTTGTTCTTGAATGTCGAACCGGATTCTTCGAGAAGTTTATCTCACTCATGTTATCACATAGGATTTTCAACACTTCCTGATTAAATCCGTAATCTTCCAAAATCTGTTTAATCCAAAGAAGTTCAGAATAACAACTACTTACAGCAATATATTTTGCTTATGTGGTTGAAAGTGAAATCAAATTATTATTTTTACTGTACCACAAAATCAGATTATTACCTAGGAAGAAACAACCACTTGAAGTGCTTTTTCGATCGTCTAAATTTTTGACCTAGTCCGCATCACTGTACCCAACTAGATAGGACATAGAGTCACATGTATACCAAATTCCAAGTTCAGATGTACCGCTCACATGCCTGATAATCCCCTTTATAGCTGTCAAGTGTGTCTCTTTCGGGTTGGCTTGATATCAAGCATATACTTCGACGCTATAATAGATATCTGGTCTACTTGCGGTTAAATACAATAGACTCCCAATAATGCTCTGATAGAGGCTAACATCAACATTTTTACCATTCTCATCTCTGTTTAGTTTTGTGGAGACACTCATAGGGGTTCTAACATGCCTAGCATTCCCAAGCCCAAACTTCTTTATTAAATTCTTCGCATATTTGGTTTGCGATACAAAAATGCCATCCTTCACTTGCTTGATTTGCAAACCTAAAAAGAAGTTCAACTCACCTACTATACTCATTTCAAATTCACGTGTCATTAATTCAACAAAGTTGTCCGCCATTTTTGGATGAGTGGAATCTAACACAATATCGTCAGCATAAATATGAGCAATCATAAAATCAAATTTGAATTTTTTAATAAATAAAAGTTTCGTCAACACTACATCGTTCGTAGGCTAAAAGTCCAAGTTAGGGCTTAACCTTTTTGAGTTTGATAGTGCTGGAACTTAAAACTTATAACTTGCTCATAGAAGGTCTAAAATTTTATGAGTTTGCTCAATTTAAGACTTTTTTGGACAAAAATTAGGGCATATTTTACACGCGCCGTTATAATGTACAACGTGGCACCATTATTATTTTTTTAAATGCCACGTTTAAAAGAGTTAAAGGTTAGTTGGCTTTAAGTTTTAACCCTAAAATTCTGTAAATTTCCTAAATTATGTAAATTTCGTAAAGTAAAAA
>JAOTAY010000001.1:23913140-23924319 GCA_025629805.1 Erythroxylum baracoense
CCTTCTCTAGGTAGGCTTTTGCTACCAAGGCGAATACAAATGTTACAGGTCATTTGTGGTGGGGCAACCGGACAAGTGCAGAAGGATAAGATAAATCTCCAGGGGGTTGTTTGTGAATGATTGGTCACATGTAGATGGCTTGTTGTATCTCCAATTCTCTGCACTATGGATGGAAGAGAAGCCCACAGACACAGAGTCTATTTGGATGGAACTTAGGCAGAAGAAACAATATCGAAAAGCAGCAACCTAAGTACCATGAAGTTGACCTTCCCTTCTCTCCTTCTCTTGTAGACACAACATTCTTAAGGGGTACTCTCTTGTTTCATATTCTAAACACCATGTTTTTGTCTTCTTCATTACCTAGGAATAGGATAAGAAAGCTTTGTCTGTTGAAACTATAAACAAAAGCCAAACTTCAGGGCCTAACTTGGTTACTAGTTCACCTAAAATTCACATAGATTCGTGCAGGTAAAGAGCTCAAGTGCTGCTACAAAGCCACCATAGATGGGTTTAGTGCAACGAACTTCCATAATTGTAGCGACTTCAAGGGACCATGCGTGATTATAGGCTATACAGACAAGTCCTTCAAGTTTGGAGCCTTTAACCCTGAAGGCTACAGAAGCACAGACGATTACTATGACACGTTTGATGCATTTCTTTTCTATTGGGAAAGTGACGAGAAAAATGACGCCATCATCTTACCCAAGGTTGGTGGCAGTGGTGCAGCTCTTTTCGATTATGCTCGGGGCGGGCCTCAGTTTGGGGCTGATGGACTCCTCATTGGTCCTCCACTAGCACCTGTCATGGGCGGGTTTGCTGGGCCAGATACCAATTCGGGTATTGGTGACTTGAGGCAAGCCAAGTCTAGATTAGGACTGTCATATGCTAAGAGGGAGGATGGTAAAGAGTCCATATTTGGAGACGAATCTAGGGCCACTGTCCAAGAAGTCGTAGTTTTCTGTAGCCCTAAAATTGCTAGTTTATACTAAGGTACCTGATGACCACCTTGCATTATTTTAAACCTTAGATGGATGCATGTATGAAAACATGAATGCTTCACTTGGAAAAACAGAAAGGATGGTTCTTTGATGGGCTTTCTGCTGGTATAAATTACTTTGATTTTACACTAAACTACATTACTTTTTAAGAAAAAAGAGAATGAAAAGAGAAAAGGAAGAAGATGCTGAAAATAGCTAATTGCTCATAAATGCACTTGTTTATTCCATGGTGCACTTCTTTTTTCTGTTTCAAACTTTCCCTGGTGGGGAATATAGTGAAAAGAAATTTTTTTCTGAACTAACAAATGATGTGTTTATCACTTTGATGGAAGCAAAGACGCCGGCCTTAGCCACAAAGCTATGTAAGGAAGGTAGGTAGGTGGCTTTGATGAAGGAATAGAGGGTGGCAGAATCTATTCTTGGAGAATGTCAGTTGGGGTGGCATGAAAAGGGCCTGTATGGTTAATAAGCCTTTAAGGAAAGTGTTGTTAAGGTGAGATTAATGTAAGTCATTTTCATAAGATTCTGCAGAAGAATGGGACACATTGTCATGAATTTGTGTCATCTGATAATATACCCAAATAATCATTAGAGAACAGTGGAAATTTGCAAATAATTCACCCATTGCTCGTGACTTACAGTCAAATGAGATTTTGGAAGCCTTCATGAAAAGGAAAGGACTGAAGATAAAAAATGGTTCATATCATACGGTTCTTGAATCTCTTGTACTCGCGGATTGTGGTGGGTTACTCAGCAGATGCGATAATTACATATAAAACGAGCCTGATTGCATGCAACCGCAATTACAAAATTGCGGCAATGATAATCCGGATTGTAACTGCAACTTAACATCCTATTGGGTTACTTGCGTGAGTGTTTGAAGTGATGGAGTGAATATAATTGTACTGTTTCAGACATGTGATCACTTGCAACGAAGTTCAGATTTATGGAAAAGTAACATGTACTATTTATAAGGCCATAATAGCAAAAGAAAGTTCATGAAATTGAAGATAACCAAATCCACTCCTGGTGCAATCTCTAAAAAGTGATGACAACCAGGAGGAGTACATTATAACAACATAAACAAGAAGGATTACATTTAGCTATTATACCACCCAATGCAATAGACTCTTAGCTCCACTTAGTCTTTAACATAGCAGTTTAACACCTATTTCCCCATCCAAGAACAAACGTTAAAAGGTGTTGTCTTGGGGAACCCTCTCTCTTATGATACTCCATACTCAAGGTAGATTACTATATCCTGATTATCATATTGTCTTCCTGCAACCAAAGACCACCATAATATTCCCCTAAACCTCCATCTCCACTTGCTTGTCTGCATATTGGAGTTTGATCACAAGTTTCAGACCCTGCATTGCAAAAAAAAGAGCCACTATGATCTCTCCTTTCTCTTCTTAAAATTGTTTTGCATATCTTACTGAACTGGTCGGATCATAACCTTTGTAAGCCATGTCCTCATTTCCATAAAATCCCATGTTTCCCTGTCCCGAGTAGGGTGATATGTAGCCAATCTGACTGAGATCATCTGTAGGTTCGGTGAAGTTCGAGTATCCTGAACTTGAAGAGAACTCTGTTGTGTGCTCATATGGCAGCCATTGGTTCACTGAGCTTTGGTATTCATACTGAGGAAAATGTTCAGATACCGAATCATGTACTTGAGTGTAATCCTACATTCGACCATAATGGCAATCATGTTAGAAGAAACATGTATGTCGTAACCATCAAGTTCTAAAGTACCTTCTTAATCATTTTATACCTTGGAGGAATCGAGAATCAAATCCGAAGAGACCCAAAAGTTTGAAGGATTGCTCCCCAGTGAAGCAGGTTCGAGCTCCGCCATTGGTGCTTCTTGATAAGGAGAAGTAAGAGGACTGGAATAACGACTCTCATTATGCAAGAAACTTCCCTGAGAAGAAGCATCCCCAGAGATGGCCACCGGCTCATTTGCTGCTATTCCAGTTGAGGTGAACTCAACATTGTTTGAGACTTTTTTCTTGGTTATAGACTCTCCCGCCTGTGAATCACTCACTTTGTGCCCTTGTTCATTCTTCTTAACTACGCGGCACAAAGCATAAGCTCCCTGGAGAACAAGTATCACGGTAACGACGTGAGTCTGCTGAACCACCATAAACTCTGCAGTGAAGAAGAACGGGCTAGTTCTGGTGTTATGCAAGAAAATTTGAAGTTACCTGAAAATTTGGTGCTCCGTGAGAAACATCGTCTGAGAGGCGATATTCATGCATTACCCAGTCTGTTCTATCCCCTAAAGGAGCTCGTCCACGATAAAAAACTAGAGTCTTTCTATACCCAGTGACTGATGATTGGCACACAACTTTCCTGTCTTTACCAGTAGCCTTCCAATAGCCAGCTTTAGTGGCCCTATTGGTTCTTGAACCATTTGGGTACTTTCGATCCCTTGGACAGAAGAAAAACCATTCCATATCTCTTTTGGGAAGGAATGACTTCTCTGCAAGTTCACAAATGGCAACTAAGTCTTAAATTACCAGTCAATGAGAGCGAAAGGAATGTGAAGCCAAACCAATAACAGAATAAAAGATTTAGATTTTTGGTTCATTATGCTGCAAAAAAGGATTTGTTAGAGAAGTACCTGGAAGCTCCCATGGATCGAATTTGTACAATTCAATCACGGGGATAACTTCAAGCTCGATCTCAAGCCCCTGAACTTTTCTTTGAAGGTAATATCCAACTAATTCATCATCAGTTGGATGAAACCGAAAGCCCGGCGGCAACGAAGCCCCTCCCATTTTCACAATCCACCTCACTTATCTAAAACTCGGTTGTAAAAGGAATAGCAGAAACAGAGGAAGCAGAAGAAAAACAGATCAGAGATGTGAAAGGTTCGTTGCTAAGTGCCTAGACTATACCTATTAAATATCTGGAAAATCCAAAAATAGAAGTTCGAATCAACACTAGGTTTCTTTCCAAGGATTAGGTACAACTTCCACAGAATGCACCCATTGAACAGCACAATCATCTTCTTCGGAGCGTGAACTCTTATGATTCAGATTACTACAACCCCCCCTCACCCCACTCAAAATGTAATGAAAACTTTAATGGTGAAATGAACAGGAAACTTGACTTGAACCCAGTACCCAGAAGCTAAATGTCTGCTACAACTTACTACTTAAAACTTCCAAAATTTGAACCTGTTGCAATACCCAGAAGAGAAAATCATTCAAAATCTCTGAAAAAACCGGAAATTCTGCCTGGGAAGGCACTAAAAGAACTTCAGTAAGCTAAAACAAGAGAAGAATAGGCGATGAATGAGGAAAGAGAGAGCTGAGTTGGGTAGAGTAAAAACAGAGGTGGCAGAGGAGCGTTTATATATGGGATTAGGGACAGTGGCGACAGGAACAAAATTTTTGAACACCGAAAGTGGTGCGTAGATTGCTTGTCTGAAGCGAACCCCAAAATTCCACAAGCACTGGCCCACATCAGTTGAGCCCGTTCACACGTACAGTTCTAATTCCCGCCAGTTTCTCTTGATGACCGTTGCTTATCAAACCTAATTCATCTTAACCTGGCCTTCTCTTGCCATTAACTCTTGATTGATGTTATTTTCTTTCTTTTTCGCCACTTAGATTGATTTATTATTTATGGGAAATAAAAAAATCTTATTTTATTAAAAATGTATAATTAAATTTTTATGAATTTATTTATTTTAAAATTTAAAATTTATCATATTATCACATGATTGCTTCTATCATATTTATTAATTTATTTTTATTTAAAATAAAATTTAAAATATTTTTTTTTTCGTAACACCAAGACCATCTAAATAGTGCATATATAGAGATGTGTGTAACCCTAATCTAACCATAACGAGATTAGCTTAGAGGGAAATTTATGGATTTTAGATCAAAGGATAATCTTTAAAATACGAAAAAATAAAGTAGAAAATTATCAAATATGAAAAACTCTAATGTAATAAAGTGAAAAATATAATTTAGGTAACGCCCCATACATTATAAGACACGAAGCAATGCTTGTAGTGTTGACTTGTTTCATGGAATGTTTACGGTATGGGTAACGTACTTAAGAGTAGGCACTAGAACAAGCCCAATCTTGTAAAGATTCTTCATAATCCTAGAAGCACCAACTAATGACCACTAGTTTTTGAAGTTTATGGATGATGAGGTCATTAACTTTAACCACACTTTTTACGAACTAACAACTGTAGAGTGGGTCAAAGCATTCAAGAGCAAGCATTGATTGGGGAATTTTGTGGTTTCTTGATAGTATAACCTCCTTCCTTCCACATCATCCTGAGTCGGACAAAACACTTTTACTTTAGTGCTTGTGTCAGCAAAGCTCTTCAAAAGAGGCTTGCCTCGATTTTTATTATTATCAGGAGCCGTTTCTTTTATGCTTTATAGCTCCTTCTCAATTCACATGTAGACGCAAAGTACACTTCCTAATTGGACAACTCACACATCCTAATTCCCATTTGGTAGGACCGACTAACTAAGAACTTTGTCTTCTCTTGGAGTATGAAGTATGAACTCACAAATTTCTAGTTGGGTTAAAGATGGAACAAAGAAAAAGGCAATGTTTTAAAGACTGCTTTAGGATTTAGCGTTAGGTAAGCGTTTATGTATTGTATGTAATTGAACGTTCTTTGCTTTTAAACTGTAGGAGTTAAAAAGGGTTGCTTGGATAAGCTTCCACCTGTCAAATACAAATATCACTAAGCAAGAAAACTAACTAATTAGTAACTAATGAATTATAATGCTTCTATATCTAAGGCTTAATTAGTAGTTTCTACCTTTGCTTTCTCATTTCGTTGATTTGGTCAATCCAACTTTATTGTGACTACCTAACCCAAAGCTATAAAAAGCTAAATGGGTCACATTAGGATATGATAGTACATGATGCATGCGAGTCATGCTTTACACCATATATGGTCGTGTTATAATTGAGTTCATAGAATAAGATCCCACTTAACTACGTATTGGAATATGATAACAATAATGTGTTTATATAGTCAAGAAATTTAGTATAAATTGCAAGTTTTCATTGAATAGTTTGTCATGACTCATTAAAAGGTTAGTTCCATTAAACAACACCATTGTGCGGATTAGAAAATGGGGATGGATCAATACTATTTTTCTTAAAATCGTCGCTATAGGAGTCAATTGCTAAATGAATACTTTTGAGCTGGGTGGCACCAAATAATTCCCAAGTTTAGATGTTGAAGTTGAACTTCTATTCATGTCATTAAGAGCAAAAGGAAGAAAGTGGGAGACAAGAAATTGATGTAAGACATTTTGCCCTCAAGGGTAATTTTGTCAATTTTTAATAAAGTGGATAGTTATTAATTATAATTTAGTTTTTAAATAAATTATCAGTTAAGTTATGTAATTTGGTCAAAATAAAGATAATAAAATGACTCAATAAATGATCTCAATTAATGGATCGAAGTCTGAATGGAAAATGGATCTCTTTTAGTATGGACCTGGTCTATATCAACCTTGTGATGGAGAAGCCAGATATGAAAGCTATATAAATAAGTTATGGTCTCTTGTAGTTGCTCATATATCAATCACGGGCATAAAAAATCTCTGACTCGTTAGGAGAACTCGTGTTTTTGAGAAAACTGCAGAAAAGCCTAAACTATGTGCTGATGAACACTTTCAATAAAAATCCTAGGAATATTTGAGCTCGTTTAATATCTGAAATCAGTTTCAAAATGCAGGATAAAATCAAAATTAGATATTTCACATTCTTTCGTTTTTAATTTTTTCATGACCGATCCTAGGCACATAATAAGTTATGCACTATATATTACAATGGCTTCTTACGCCGAGCAAAGTGCCTCATCGCTCTTGCAAGTGCACTGCGTAGATTTCCAACACTACGATAGTAACCCTTGAGATCTCAAACAGGAGGGAACTGTTAATAAATGCTCAATGCATGTAAAAGTAAAAACCAACAATAAAAAAAGTTCATAAATCAGAAGTGAAGGACCGATTGTCTCTCCCACCATAGTATAAGTGGAAGGACTAAAGGCAAAATTGACCAAAAAATAAAAGCCCAAGTCTCGTCGATGAGGTGGTTCACAATAGTAACAAGGAGATACAGATCAAATGTGAAATGAAATGAATAGAGAAAAGTGCAAATGTAATGATGTCTGATAAACTGGCTAGTTATTAATAATTGTTGATACAAGAAATAAGAAGACAAAGCTATTTCTTTTACGGGGAACTGAAAAAAAACGAGAAGACCAAAACAAAACCCTTATCCCTTGTCGTTGTTTTTCCAATGCTTTCGGTTCCTTTGTCCCGTTGGTGCCTCTTGGACCATGGTTTTAACACCATCTCCCCTCTCTTTTAACCAACGGTGCTCTTACATATATGTGCCCTTTTCAACATAATTGCGAGTGGGATGGGAGAGACACTCAGGTCAAACACGTAGCAATAGTATTCCCATAGTGGTTGGTTTCTGACTAGAATCATCATTAAGTTCAAAACCCTTGATTGTAATCAAATGTAGGGTTGATTATATACAAATCTTAATATTATGTTAGTTTTAGCAAAAATTAGATGAATGTTTAATGGATTGTGAAAAAGAAAATTATAGAATTATTAAATACATTAATAAAAATAAATGATTCTTAGTAATACTAAAATTTTATTTAAAAGAATTTCTCTTTTCTTTTTTCAAATTCTCATATAAGAAAGTATTAAAAATAGCCTTCATATAATTAGATGTTAAAAGAAAAAAGGCCACCACGATGTAACCAAAATTCTACATGATAATAAAGTACACATGCAAATATATCGTTGTTATAAACTGTAAGTTCTGCATATATTATCACACTCTCAAATGAGTTCAATGAATGTTCGTTCTGGTTTGACGTGTTGCACGATTTTGAGTGTACCGTCCACAAATCAAGATGAAGATGTCTTCCCACATCAGTGGGTGGCATTTGTACCCTTGGAGATTTCAAGAGATTGCAAGTGATAATGATAAAACTGAACAAAGTGTACATCTAGAGCTCACTTGGCCGCACACATCCATTTTATGTCACGCTCATATCTCAAGAGTAAGCCAAAGCGATAAGGGAGAAAAGGAATTGTATTATTATTATTATTGCCCCACTTTTGGCTGTGATTAGCTAGTCATTAAGCTGTCATTATTTTGTCCTTTGGAGAGAAAAAAAGCGGAAAAAAGAGAGCAGCCATCGAACACTATTAAGCAAAAAGTAAAACAAAACAAGACAAAAGAGACTACAATTATCAACAATATCCCGAGATCTCCTCTGGCTATCATTTTGTAATTTTCCCAATAAGTTCTTTCTAATGTTTAAGAAACCAATCACCTTTGAACTCGTGTATGAGACATGTTGCAGACACAAATGTTTAGTAGATTAACGTTGTCGACATTCGATAACCCTAATTACACTAACAACAGAACAAAAGATCACGTTATAATGACCTCTTTGAGATTGTGTTGCATGATAATTTTGAGTCTTACGAACATGCATTACATGCGTGATTCACTTGATGACTAAGATGCATAATACAGTCAATTTTATTTCATAAATAAACTCTCAAGATCGGTCAAACAATGTGCAGTCGTCGTTTGGAGCAGACAAGCATCGGTGTTTTGAAATTAAGATTAGAAAGAGACTAAAAGAGTAATATTTCTTTCTGAAGGATGCAAATAATTTATCCCCCCATATGTAAAACAGCTTTTTGAATATGCCTCCCAACTTTCTAATATTATCATATGATGCTAGCCATTTTTCTTTCCTTTTTGTGCCTGGAAGTCCAAAGTAGATGCATGTTTTATTTGAACCAACAGTTGGTATTTATTGAAAACTGTGCATGTCCGCCTCATGTTCCTCTCATTCACATGTGATGCCATACACACCTGTTTTCTTCTCTTAGACCGAATACCAATCTACATTTTTTATTTTTCAGTTCCTTATCATTTCGATATTTAAATTAGATTTTAATCATAAGAAATTAAGAAAAAAAAAAGTAAAAACTGCTAGATTGAAAATTGAATTTTCTTTCTCGTATCTCGTATATTCCTTTAGATTTCTATTTATTAAGGAGTGTTTGGTGGAAGAAATTACTGAATTACTATTAGATGTGTTTAGACTCAATGCTCTTTAAGTTTTGGTGAAGTCAAGTCTACAAGGGTTTTGATATGAATTAACAAGGGATGATTAGGCGAAGGTTAGAGGTAACATTAAAAAGTAAGATCCTTTAACTATTTATGGAAAGTCAATGAATAATTATTGAAATGTATGGTTGCTAAATTAAAGATTTCCATCATGCTTGCTTTCTTTTCTTACCTTTTTTGGAAGTTTTTACTTTTTAGCTACTATACATAGTAATAATACCTCTTCCATGCATATGGTGATTGTTAACATGTTAATTTATTGCTTAACTTATTGTGTCAACATACTTAACTTATTGTGAATTTAAAAAGCTAAATGGTCTATTTGGATAAAGAATTACTTTCTTTTTGAAGGAAATTATTTTTCTGCCATTTTATCATTTAACTTGATAAATTTACAAATGAGTCGTGCAATTTTAGATTCTTGACTCTTTATATCTCAATTATCACTATGCATATATATGTGTATATAGAGTTATTATTATATGCACACAAAAAGCGTTGTATATCATCTTTAAAAGAGAAGGAAATATAATAGTATTAATTCATGTGCTATATATTTTGTAATTGATAAATTATATTTTCAATTAAAATTTTAATCAATTTTGCAGTATTAAATAGAAGTATAAGAAATTTAATTAAATATTAGAAGTTTCAATTTTTACAAATATAGTCTAAAAGTTAACTCAGTTAATCTTTACGTTAACATCAAGCCCCACACAAGTTTGGTCAATCTTCATTAGCTTAGATATGAAATTCTTAATAAATTAATTATTATGCTTTAAATTAAAAGATAAATAATTAAAATAAAAATTAAATGACTATCATCCTTCATAATTAAAATAAAAATTTAAATGACTATCATTCATCATTATGAAGAACGATTATATTTAAAACTTTAATTTATTAAATATTTCACTTATTAGAAATTTAAATTATTTAAGATGAATAAATTCAATTTATGTGACCATTTATACTAGTAAAATTGATGAAAAAATATATTTATAATAAATTAAATCTTTTATATTTAATTAAAATTTTAATTATAAACTAATATCATAAAATTAAATAAAATTATGAATCTAACCTTGTACATAATTGACAAAGTTGTAAATACTATAGCTAGCCTAAGTTGACTTGATGACATGATGAGCATGTCATGGCATCATATTCATACGACAACGAAGATACTTAGAAAACTCATAATCCCAATGCTCTTAGTTTAAGTTTTCTACTTTGTTATTTTTTACTGTTTAAATTTATCTCAAATGAAGTTCCTAATTTTAACTGCATTACAATCATTTATATGTTATACAGTTTCATAATTTCATCATTATATAGTTTTACTCGAACCATTGCATCATACAAATTTGGCTAATCATTCATATTCTTAATTATTCTATCTTTACTCATAACTTGAGTATGATTTAGGGGGTGTATGTTTTATCAAGATGCATACTTGTATTCTGCAGGTATGCACAGCGGACAGACGCAGGGCAATTAAAAAGAAGCCTACTTCTTGAACCTCGTGGGACCATAATTGTGAAACCGAATCTGCAAATTATCGTTGACGATGTACAGTGCTCCCATGGAGCTGCAATAACTGACCTAGAAGACAGCCAAGTCTTTTATTTCCAAGCACGTGGTATAGATTTGGAGACTGCAAGAAGGGCCCTTGTGTTTTCCTTTGGGGTGGAGGTAATAGAACGTTTGCCACATTCTCTTGTGAGGAAGGATGTTGAGAGGCATGTTAAAAGGATAGTTGGGTTCCTCCTCTCAGCACAAATGATGACCAGAGCATTGGTTGTTACAGATTTGTTTAATATGAAAAACAGCTGCTTGTAGCATTAAATCCGAACAAAGTTTGGTGGAAAGACATCTTTTGATTATCGCCATTTCAGCAGGGATTTTGCTGCTAAAAAGGAGAGTGTTGTAAAACTATTGTTATTCTAACTTCAACAATAATGTTGTCAGGACATACAGGAATATCAATTTTAGCCCAAGTTGAT
>JAOTAY010000001.1:23924419-23948375 GCA_025629805.1 Erythroxylum baracoense
AAATTGTAGAAGGAAGTGGACAAGCATAAACAGAATGGAATCTAGAAATCTTAGCTAAAGCCATAGGTTGCAACCAATTCTTAATTGTTCTACAATCAAACTGAAGATATAGCTCAAACCCCAGCAGAAAAACAAAAAAAGGAGACAAATTTTTGCCAGGAGCAAAATTATTTGAGAGCTACACTTTAGAAGTGGAAACAGTAACTTTTTGATAGGTAATTAATCGACAAACCATCTTATGACAATTTGGCAATGAAAACCACATTTTATTCAGCATATGAAAGGTTTAAAAATAGATCTTCAGAAAATGTAGCTTGTGTTTTACATAGTAAACAAGCAAACAAATAAAGAGTGCATTAAAGCATCCCGAGTGCTCACCAGGATTTGATTTCTCATTTGGCAAGCATTCTACAACTTCCTACAACGACTACTGAATCTGAGAGTGCGTGCAAATTAAGCAGTTGACAGAACCTCATAGAAGAGTAATCATTACCAGCTTTCTTGGCTGCACGAGAAAGAAGCTCCTTTATCAGGTTTTGGGCAGAGTCTGCATCTGGAAATTGCTCCATGAATTTCTCTACATGAGAGACCACTTCCTGATTTGTCCGATACTGATATGACCCATCAGATGAAAGGACCAAAAACTGATCTCTTGAACACAATCGATAATGACAAAGAGAAGGTGAACTGCCGTACACAGTTCTGATGTATTCATTCTTGAACATCTCCAGCAGCTTATCATTCCATTTAGGCTGCAAAATCATGTATAGAGGATTACAGGATGTCATTATGTGTTGAAATATACATTACGGGTAATGTAGGAGACGTCTTTATTTTTGTTTTCTCCAGAAGTAATCTTAAACATTCTCATTGCTTAACTTTGTATTCACCTCTGACCATCAACTGAAATGTTAATATCCCATCGTCCTCTCTTTGAACCCGTCGTTTCCATATGCTCTCCTTCTTTCTCTTCTGCTGCTTCTATGCTTTGATTCTCCATTTCCTTTCCTTTTTAGTTCTCTTAGAGACGAGACCAGCAAAGTTGCGAAATGATTGACAAGTTTAAACACGTACTGGAATCTTGGGTTGGGAAGAACAACTTTGTAAGACAAATATCCTTCTGGTAAAGCAACCCCCCTCTGTTCAAGATACAGTTCAAGAACCGAGGTTTGCTTCTTAATCTCTTCTATCTGAAAAATGAGCATTCACTAAAATCTGATCAGATTACAGTGGACAAAACAAGCACTAAAACCACTTTAAACCATCATGTTCTTCCAGAACTGTAGATAAAACCATCATATTCTTCCAGAACTGTAGATACAACCATCATGTTCTTCCAGAACTAAAACCTCCTTAAAGCTTTTCAAGTCTGGGGTTCAAATAATTGAGAGCACAAGTAAGCAAAAATGTACTAAATTATGGGGAAGAAAAAAGAAAAGAAAAGCTGCCTGAAACATTAAAAGAATACCGATTAGCGATGTTGAAAGTAGCATAGGTATCTGAGGACTCGACGTCCAGAACGTCGACATTGTCGTAGAAGAAGCAACGGAACAACCTGTAAACCACAAGACCTCACAGGATCTCCACCCACATGATTCAACCAAAAATTATGCTTCTCTGAATCAAACGAAACTAAACAAAAGCAAAGGAATGGTGAAATGGAGATACTGCATTCTAAATCTAATAAACCTAAAAGGTTATTCAACAATAGTCAGGGGAAGAAAAATGCATAACGATGATAGGTGCGGAAATTGACACCAAGGTAGAACTAGAACCTATCACCTAAACAACTTGGCTGAAATTGAAGCACCAGCTGAACAAATCAGGATCCCGTCAGTCAGGCTCGGGACGTTACAAACTTCACATCATCACTCCGTGGAATCGGAATTCCCATCTGTTTCTACTCCTGGAACCCATATGTAGAAACGAAACTAATCAGAAAAGGAAAGAATGATAAAACATTGCTGCCAAACGACAGCAGGGAAAGCAAACAAAAACAGAACACCCAAAGAACTCTACAAAAGAACAGACAAGTGTCATGGTAATGATGTTCATAACATAATGCAGGTAATATAGAAAATGCACTACTAACCTTCAACAGTGCCTCCTCCTTCATCTTCATCAACATCTTCCTCATAATCCACATAATACCTTGCGTTCAAATAATCCAGAGTGTCGGGTGTTAGAACCAACTAATCGGAATTCAAAATATCAAACAAATTAAGTGTCCTTGGAGTCAACATCCTCAAAGTCCCAATATTCCTACTCGATAGCCCAACACTGTCACTCACATCCATCATCAAAACCATAACTTTTTTCTTTTGGGTCCATGTTGTAAATTAAGAGTAGATAACAGAATATTGCGTTTATTCGGATTTTGTTGGAAGAGAAATGGGAAGAACATCAAGAGAAAGAAACATAGAATCCATTCGATACAGAGAGAGAAGAGAAAACATTCATATGATTTTACATGTCAGTATAGTATAGCCGTTATAAGTTGGCTAAAGTACAGACAAACAACTATTCAGTATACTCTCGTTCAACATTAAAATCCTGAACGCTTATTGAAACGCATTGCTTCGCCTTAGCTACTAACGTCTGGTGAGTCTTTCCGTCGTTTATTATTCAGCGTCATCTTCTCCACTTGTTTCTGCAACAGTCCAATCCCCACCTTTTCATGGCCTCAATAAACTGTTTAGTCCTCGGCTTCTCAAACTTTTCCCATAACTCCTCCACACAGACCATACTCTCCGTCGCACTCGAGAGCGCCGTCGACATAGCCAACCGCTTTTCCTTCCGGTTAATCTTGATACTCCAGTCTCTGGGGTTCGGCCGAAACGACACCGCCGCCTAGTCGCAGAGGGGTTCGGGTCGAACCGCGACGCGCTCGGCCCATTTTCTTCTGTTGGTAGGGTTTCTTGATGACGTGAAAAGTATGTCATGGTATCATATTCATAAGACAACGAAAATACTTAAAAAAAACTCAAAATCCCAACAGCCCAATGACAGAATCTGAGATCCCAAAGAAAAGCTTGATGGAGCTGGGCCTTTAATCTTCAAATGGTCAGAACTAGACAGCGTTGAAAGCAGCCTCTGTTCCTTCTTAGACAACATGAGGAGAGGGAGAAAGAGGGGAACTGATCCGGGTGGGTGTGTGTGTGTGAGAGAGAGAGAGAGAGAGAGATCCAGACATAGATAACGTGGACTGACAGACACGTTCTCCTCTTCTGCATATACCTTGTTTTTGTTACTAAGAAGCTCTATACATGTCTGCTTTAGCATCTACAACCCAGTTTCACACGCATACTACCTTAACACCCAGGATTAAACCCAAACCAAAACCCAAGTTCAGGACTTGCTTCTCTGCTACCGCGCTACCTGCCACACGAGCCAGTTTATCTGACCCTTTTGTTCTCCAGCTTGCAGAGACCCTTGAAGATTCTCTCCCTCCTTCTCCCTCTCCTTCTCTCCAGAAACTCAGAGACTCGTCCTCTCAATCTCTTTTGTCCACTCATTGGCCCTCACGTAAAGATGAGCCCTTTAGATTCACTGACACTTCATTTATCAAGAATTCCCTCATATATCCAATAGCTTCACCACCAGAGTTAGAACATGTGACAAACAGTGTTGTGGATACTGATGTCACCAATCTCGTTATTGCTGATGGATTTGTCTTGAATTCTGCTTCTAATTTTTCAAATTTGCCTGACGATGTTTTTGTTGGTAACCTAGCAAGTGATTCTACAGGTAAAATTTCGAAAAGGGTATCTGAATTAATGGACGATTTTCATTGGGGTGACTTGTTTTGGTCTATTAATGGGTTGGGGGCGCCAGATATTGCTGTTGTTTATGTTCCTGCTGGGGTTAGAGTAGAAAATCCAATTCACTTGAGATATGTTTCAGTTCAAGGAGGAGAGAAAGGGTCTAAAAAGTTGCCACTTTCAAATCCTAGGGTGTTGGTGGTGGTAGAGGAGGGAGGAGAAATTGGGATAATTGAAGAATTTGTGAGTAAAGATGGCAATAGTGATAGGTATTACTGGGCTAACTCGGTTTTGGAAGTGGTTGTTGGTGAAAGAGCAAAGGTCAAACATTCTTGCATACAGAACCAATCCTTGGATTCTGCACATATGAAGTGGACTTGGGTCCGGCAGGTTAGTTCTGGTTGCATTTCTTCTTATATTTTCATCTTATTCCTGTTAAATATCTTGGTGAATTCGGAACAGGCAGATTAGAACTGGGTTAACCTTAGTTGTCGATCGATTTAGTTTGAAGGCACATACTATTGTTTGTGGGACCATATTTAAGAAATTCAGATTGAACACTCGATAAGCTGATCATCTTTGGATCCATTAGCCATGTTGTTCTAATCAGTGGAATATATTAGATGTTGGAGTCATTTGTTATGACTACTTTTTCGGTTTGAGACCCCCCTCTAATGGTTTACTAGTTTTCTTTTTAAGCATTTTAGCATAGTGCTGTGAGTAACCGGAAGTCTATGAATGATTACTATCCTGGACTTGTAAATGGTGTTATGCATGCAATTCAGTTCATTAGTTTTAGCACAGTTTTGTCTCGGTTATATGAATCTTTCTTCCACTCAGATCATCATTTCCCCCTTTCTTAAAACTTTTCTAAATTGTGCTTTGTTGTAGCATAGGATTCTGATGATGGATCTTTAGGACCAAAAGTTATGTTATTTCCTCTATTCTAACGTTAACAAAGAGAGGGTAGGGGGAAAGAGAATGTCATATAGAAGTATCTAGTTTACCAAAAAGATTTGTGTTTGACAAGAAGTGCTTGGGACTTGAGAGAGATATCTTGACCGTGTCTAGTTATCTCGTGCTCTGATTATGACTTGTTAGAACATATTGGTGAGATGGTTTTTCATGAAAGAGAGTGGTGAAGACAAGGATTACTAAGGATTACTCTCAAAGTTTTTGCCCAGAGGTTCAAATTTTGACTGGTTTCTTTATCATATTGATCTATGGGTTGAGTGAGTATGGACTGTTTGGGCTTTCTGGTTCTTTTTTGCTTCGAAGAGACTGTCTTACAGTATGTCTGTTTCTGCATTTCTGTATATCAAGCTACTGTGTTTAGAAGTACTCAAACAAAAGGCTGCATCTGCCTAAACATGTCATAAGTTCAATATGTTGATTGGAAGTCTTCGTAAACTATCAAACAATGGAGATTGTGCAGTAATATCTGTAATCACCAAAACCATTGTCAAGTCAGGGACAGAGTATTCAATAATTTCTATTTATTTTGTCAAAGGAGGCTTAAGACCTGTGGTTTTTATCAGTTGTAAGAGATGAATTAGTGAAAGTTTTGACTTCAAGAATACTCCACAAATTATTGTTTAATAAGAAGCTATCTTGAAGATCAGATTTCAGGAGATTTAGCAAACTAAAGCTATTTATTAAATGGAATCACCTAACTATCAAGGTTATGATACTCCATAGACTAGCTATATGAACTGTTTGGCAATGATGAAGGTTCCTATAGAAGTAACCTACAATTCATGATAATATAATTTTTCATCTTCGGTTCCTTCTTTTACTACTTCTTCTTTAGGGAGACACTGTCTAATGAGAAACATTCAGACATAAATAGCTATCATGATATGCCAAATTTGGGGATACTTTTTGTCGCGTTAAAGATGGGACAGGTACCCTTTCTACTGTAGTTTGTAGTGAGCCAAACTGAACTCCTGTAATTTCAGTCTTTTGTTGCAATCTTGTTTGTTTACACAATCTTTTGGTTCAAGTGATGTTGAAACCTCCTCCACACAATAAATCTCCACACCAATTCTAAATTATATGTGCTTACTTTATCTCTGTGTATAATCCTATCCTAATATCATATTTGTAAACCTACTATCTGTTTGACTTCAAAATCATCATTTGCAGGATACAGAAAGTACATATGAATTTGTAGAGGTAAGCACCGGTGGAAAATTGAGCAGGCACAATCACCATGTTCAACAATTGGGCCCAGACACTGCGACAGAATTGTCAACATTTCATTTGTGTGTCACTGATCAAACACAAGATCTGCATAGTAGGCTCGTCTTGGACCATCCAAGAGCTTATTCTCGACAACTTCACAAGTGTATTGTTGCTCATTCGCTAGGACAAGCTGTATTTGATGGCAACATCAAGGTTAACAGGTAACTTCTTTTGCGGGCATTTATATTGGTAATTTTAATGTACCTGAACTGCTCATCTGTTGATCCTATATTTGTACAATAGCACTGCATTTTTCTGAGGGTTGTACATGAGCCAAGCCGAGTAGAGGTTGAATGTGGTCAAGCTCGTCTTGGTATAAAAATAAATGTTTAAGCTGATTCAAGCTTGATTTTTGTTAACAAGCATAGTGGCTCAAACTTAGCTTGAGTTTGGTTTGATTGTTGCAAACAAGTCCCACCTTAATAAAGCTCGGCTTATATTTAATATGAAGTTTCTTCAAGTTCGAATTCAACTTGAAATTTTCACTATAGTATATAATATAAAACGGTGCAATATGACTTCTGTAGAAAAAAAGTTAAAATTTACTTTTGGGTGAGCTTGGTGTTGAATTTACGAGAGTCTATTAATAAATAGTTTATGAACCTTGATGAATCAGAGGAAAGAAGTATTCAAACTTATAAATGAGCCTAAAATTAAGATGTGAATCCGTTCATTTATTTAAGCTGATTACTATATTTTTAGTTCTTTTCTTATGTTAGTGTTCTATTTCAATGCTCTTAATTTGAGTTTTCTACTTTGTTATTTTTTACTGTTTAAATTTAACTGAAATGAAGTTCCTGATTTTGACTGCATCAAAATCATTTATATGTTTTACAATTTCATCATTATATAGTTTTACTCGAAACATTGCATCATACAAATTTGGCTAATCATTCATTTTCTTAGTTATTCTATCTTTACTCATAACTTGATTATGGTTTAGGGGGTGTATGTTTCATCAAGATGTATACTTGTATTCTGCAGGTATGCACAGCAGGCGGATGCAGGACAATTAACAAGAAGCCTACTTCTTGAACCTCGTGCGACCATAAATGTGAAACCGAATCTGCAAATTATCGCAGACGATGTAAAGTGCTCCCATGGAGCTGCAATAAGTGACCTAGAAGAAAGCCAGCTCTTTTATTTCCAAGCACGTGGTATAGATCCGGAGACTGCAAGAAGGGCTCTTGTGTTTTCCTTTGGAGTGGAGGTAATGGAACGTTTGCATCATTCTCTTGTGAGGAAGGACGTTGAGAGGCATGTTAAGGGATTGTTGGGTTCGTCCTCTGGACACAAATGATGACCAGAGCATTGGTTGATACAGATTTGTACAATATGAAAAAGCGCTGCTTTCTTGTTTTTGGGCTGAATTGCTTGTTTTTTACAGATGTTGTGTTTGTTTCCTTCTCGAACTCGCAATGAATTACAAAAGAAATTTGGAAAAAATTCAATCTATGATAATTCCATCTTACATGATGACATTGCAAAAACTTCTGAATAGGTATCTGAATTCTTTGTGATTAAACTTCTCCATTCACAGAATCTGTCATTAATCTTATCTATTAGATCATGCCATACAATTGATCTAGGTTGCATGATAATAATAGAACACGGAGTGAAAGTTGGTTAGGCAGATCGTATCTATTCTCTAAACGATTTACTATTACTTTTATTAATCAATTTTTTATTTTTCAAAAAAAATAATAGTTAAGAATAGCGAAAAGCAAAGAATGCCTCCTAGGGTGGTCGGGTTAGTAGAGTAGGGAGCTATGAGGTCAAAAGATCCTATGTTTGAATCCCTCTATCTATACTTTCTTGATCGAATATGTCGTGCGAAGTACCCGATTAGTGTGATTTATAGATTATTACGTCAATTCGGAGATTTACTCAGTATGCATCTAAAAAGATAACGACTGCAGATTCCTCCGTTCAAAAAAAAAGGACAAAGAACCTATTTATTACAATTAGTACTTACTAAATAAAATAGTTGGGTAATTTAATTTTGTTAATCATATTCTGAATATTCATTAATAAATACAGAAATTTTATATTTTAAATATATATTAGTAAATAGCTATATATGGTAAATACCCGTTAGAAAATAAATTACTAGAATTATAATAATAATTTCAAATGTTACATATATAAGACTATTATAACTATTTCTAAATTTTGTTGCATTTTTTCATATATAACAACAAATTATTATTTTCATTGCTTTTTAATATTGTTAAAAGTAACACTTCAAAAACTGCTGCGTTATATTAATTTTTAGCAACACATTCAGTATTGCTTCTACTTATCATTTTGTCATTTTTCCCAATAAGTTATTTCAAATGATTAATAAACCTGAACTCGTGTATGTGACATGTTGCAGACACAAATGTTTAATATATTAACGTTGTCGATATTCGATGAACCTAATTACACTAACAGCAGAACAAAATATCATGTTACAATCACCTCTTTAAGATTGTGTTACATGATAATTTTGACTATGTGTTATTCACTTGATGACTAAGATGCAAGTATATAATACATAATACAGTCAATTATTAAGGAGTGTTTGGTAGATGAAATTACTGAATTACTATTAGACTAATTCAAACCCCATGCTCTTCAAGTTTTAGTGGAGAAGTCAAGTCTACAAAGGGTTTGCTTTCCTTTCCTTACACTTTGGAAGTTTTTAACTACCATACATAATAATAATACCTCTTCCATATGGTGATTGTTAGCATGTTAATTTATTGCTTTTTTTTTCATTCAAGTAATTAAAAGGATTTCCTAGAAATCTTAATCAGTTTATTATTTAATTAAAGGATAAATTTCATAGTATAAGGCTCCCTGTTTTGTGAGGGTCGGAAAAGAGTCATCAATTGTATGTAACAATTTTTTTTTGTATTTTACAAAGACTATTTCTCTGACTCAAACCCTTGACTTTCCGGTCGCAAATGAGTAACCTTATTAGTTATTCTAAAACTCGCCCTTCAACTTATTATTTAGTGTGAGTCAAAAATAGATTATCCATAGTGCATACTTAGGAATAAAGATTTTAAAAAATCAAATATTTTTGGCAACTGGGTTACGAACACCTTTATTTCCGGATAATAGGTATGGAAAAATAGAATAATCAAGAGAAATAGCTTCATTGTAAACAAAGATAACAAATACAATTACTAGATTTGAAGTTCTACTTCAATTTAATAAGTTATTTCAGATTAATTTTTAAAAGCGTCGACATTCTTAACTTATTGCGAATTAACAAAGCCAAAATGGTCAATTTGGATAAAGAATTACTTTCTTTTTGAAGAAAATTATTTTCTGCCATTTTGTTATAGCCATTGCAGCAGGGATTTTGCTGCTGTGAAGGAAAGTGTTGTAAAACTATTGTTGTTCTAACTTCAACATTAATGTTGTCAGGATCTATCAAATTTTATTTATTTTTACTCAAGGTCAAAAAGATGAGGAAGAGTTCTTTAAGGTTGTGTTTGGTTGGATGTAATGATTTTAATGAAATGGAATGATTTATAATGGAATAGAATGCAAATGAATATAATATTAGAAAATTGTTGTTTTGGTGGGATGGAAGGGTTCATAATATAATATAGTGAAATGTTATTTAGAAGAAGGGTTCATAACGTAATATAGTGAAATGTTGTTTATCATTTTACATTCCATCCTAAACTTCCCAAATCAGAAATAACTTATTTTTACTGTCTAGGATGAAATAAGATGTAATGTGAACCCTTCTCTTTCATCTTATTTTATTCCATTTTATTATAAACTCTTTTCTTAAACGATGAAATAATATTACATTCCATTTCATTCAATTAATAACCACCAAATCAAACATAGCCTAAATCAAGTTGGCCATCAAACAATTGAGGCATCTAAAGTTGCATTAAAAGAGATATACATCATTTTTATTTTTAATTTTCACCTTAATGTTTTTATTTTGATGTCTCTTTTCTAAGACATCAGTGTGAGAAATAAAAATCTCAAATTAGATGATTTGTGATAGATAAATATTTTTTTCTCGAAAAATTTAAAAGATCTTATTAATAAATTTTGCAAAAAAATGTTCAAAGTTTTCCTTTTTGGCTAAATTTCTTGTTTTTCACATGTTAGTCTTTGTTTTCTTTTCGAACTCATAATAAATTACAAAAGAAATTTGCAAAACATTAAATCTATGATAATTCCATCTTACATGATGACATTGCAAAAACTTATGAATAGGTATCTACATCTTATCTTAATTCTTTGTGATTAAACTTCCCCATTCACAGAATCTGTCATTAATCTTCTCTATTAAATCATGCGATAGAATTGATCTAGGTTGTATGACAGTAAGAACATGGAGTGAAAGTTGGTTAGGAAAATGCAAATTCTATTATAAAAATTGAAAGATTATGTAAAAACTGTATAATATGTAAAGTAGCATTTATATTTTAAAATTGTTTGACAATTTTAACTTAAAAACCTAAAAAATATATCAATATCATCAACAACTTAGTAACTTGGAAAGGTCCTCAACCATAATCAAATTTCAAACATATTTATTAACCTTTAATTTTAGAATTTGATATATATTAAACTTTATGAATTATCCAATGCGAAAGATTCATATTGCAATTGCACAATATAGCATTGAAATATTTTAACGCGTTGTATTAAAGAGCTAATTAGAAAACATTGCATATAAACTTTGGCAAAAGGTTTAATTTGCTTCCTAACGTTTGGCCAAAAAGTATAAGATGACCCTTACCATTATCTCTGATACCGTGATAGCCCTAAATGTTTATAAAATGAAGCAATTTGCTGCAAAAATGTTAAATTTGTCAAATTGACATTACGTATCTATTAGAATTTGACATCTAAATATACCACGTAAGATTAGTTGTCAATATGATAGTTTATGTGTATTTAAATAATAGTTTTATATTAATATTAATTTATAAATTTTTTATTATTTACTTAGAAAATTAATTATGGAAATTGTTTTGGTTTCCCCCAAATTAAATCTCCTCCGTCTGAGTTCCCCTCTTCGTTATTACCATAGTTAGCTTCCTTATCGTTCTCCATTGGTGCAATGGAGGTTCCATCATTATCCAATTAGTGGTGTGGAGGTTCCATCATTATCCAATTGGTGAAGTTGAGGTTCCATCCATGCAGTAGAGTTGCTAAGTTTCATGTTGGTAATTTTGCTATTCGTTTATATTGGTTTTGCTAAATTTTCTTGTTTCTTGTTGGCAAAAGCTTAAGTAATTTTCTTGTTTCTTGTTAATTTTCTTGTATCTTGTTTCTTGCTTATTTTAGTGTTGCTAATTTTACTGTATCATGTTTATTGTTTCCTGTTTATGCTAGTGTTGATGATTCATAGTAGTACATAATATTATAGCTAGATAAAGCTTTCTACTATGTCATACATACATATAAACACATACATTATGCATAAGAATATTTGTATTTTCACGCTATAGGTTATATGTTTGGAGTATGAAGAAAAATTCGGTCTGATAAGATTTTGTAGATTTTTTTAGAGGAGCACTTTGTTGTGCATGGCTCTTATATGGATGATAAGTAGAATACTGCATTTCTAAGTTTAATTAATGATGAGTATCTCCATTAGTCATCAGGTTTTAGTCACCATCTTATTGTGATTATCAACAAAAAGATGATACTCATAAATGAATTTTGTTGTGTGTATATTTTGGTTAGAGTTTATATTAGGATGACAATGAAAACAATCAACATTTTATTGCAAGCTTGCAATGCTCTTACTGTAATATGTCCTAGCTTTTTTTTTTCAATAGGTGGGCTATCCTTTTCAAGTTTTGATTCTCTATAGACTCTATTTTAGGCCTTTGTATATTATGTAGCTTTGGCGATTGATGAAATTTCCATGTTGTTAATAGATGGTTATGTTTGTTGTCAGTTTCTTAGTTATCTTGTGACGTATACTTAAGTAATGGAGCACTCGAGATTAGAGATGTCATTTTCGAGTCTTAACTAACAATGGTTCTTTGACTAACATTCAATGCTTAAATGGATTCAATGCTTGTTTAAGAACTTTATGGAATGAAAAAAATCATGGTCATACGTTTTATAAGTACCCAAAATACAAGTTAGTAAAAATTTTATGTTATGATGTTTGATTGGTATTTAATAATTGTGTTAATGAAAGTTTATTTTGGTAATGCTTATAAGTTTGGAAGTTGTATTTCTTTTGTTGGCATGACAAACCTTTTTTTAGATAGGGTTGTTGATATTATTCAAAGATTGTTGAATGATAATGCTAGGTTGAGATGCTAATTAGCTTTGAGTTACAAAGTTCCAATTGAAGATGAGATCGACAATGAAGTTGTTAGAAGACTAAATAAGGAAGAACAGAAGGAACAAATAGAGTTATATGAAGAAAAAAAACAAATAGAGTATGATTAAATCTTGCTATGAATGATAATGAGTTAAAGAACATATTAATGACATATATTATTGTTATTTCCATGGTAATATGTTTTTCAATATTGAAATCATGGGGCATAAAATGTTTTACATGAATGTGGTTATGTGAGAAGTACTTATATTGTACATGACAATATGTTTAAATATTAGTTAATATACATTAGTTAGTCCATTCATATATGAGTTCATATGCAATTATATTCGAAATGAAGTTCAAATTGTGACAATATTTTTAAAAAGCCAATCATAAAAAATTCATATTCAAAGTTCCATTTGACAAGTATAAATATGTAACCCAATAGCTTTGACATTTATAAATTTGTAACCTTATAAATTTGAAATTTATAAACATCTAACCCTGTAACATAGACATTCATAAACCTCAAAGTTGATATTATATAATATAATGTTGTAATTGTAATTGAAGGCGAGCTTTGGAGCAACTAGTAAGGTTATTCCTTTATGATCAGAAGGTCGCGGGTTTGAATAACGGAAACAACATTTTTGTAAATATAAAGGAAATGTTGCGTATAATTATTAACCCTCCTTGACCCTCGCAAAGCAGAAAGCCTTGTGTACTAAGGTAGTCCTTTAAAAAAATAATGTTGTAATTATAACTCAATGGATCCAACCAAAATGTTCCTAAAATACTGCAAATGGATTCAACCAACATGTACACAAAATAAACATAATGGATCCAAACTAGGATACATATACAAAAATTATACAAATATGGATCCTTCTACATTTCTCTACTCAATTGTGATATATATGCCTTACATATATCCTATGTGTAGCAAAAGGCAATACATCATTCTTGGTTTGTATGTGTCTCTAAAAATTGATAACAACTAGTTAAAAGCATTTATGGACATAGAGGAATGTAATAAATAACTTTTTTATTATATGAATTACCTTTTGCATATTAGAAATCTTAGTTATTCCTTCACCATCTCTAAGTTGTTAAGTCATTAGCTAAATGCTTTATACACCATATTCATATCTTAGTATTCCCCACCTTAATTATTGCTTATGCAATTAGATAGATGTTTCGGTCGTTATCAACTCCTATGAAACTTAAAAGTTGTCCCTGGTATTTTGTTTTCAGAAAACATCCTTCCATACTAATAACTAGTCATAACTTGTTCCACCTCATATTTATTGCTTCCAAACAAACATACATTACCTTGAATATCAATTTATCTTCATCCCTTTTAAGTTGAAAGTCTACCATAGAACCTGGATTCGTTTTTTCAATTAAAAAATATAACTATAAAGTTTTGTATGTTTGCTATGTTGCTCTTTTGCTTTTTCTTTACGTACCTTGCTCTTTACATACTTGCACGTGCTAATATTAATAGACAAATTTAGTTTCTCTCTACATTCTTCCACCATTTTCTTGATTTTAATGCTTAATTTGTCTAGGAACTTTTCTTTGAAATATTTCATAATAAAGTTGGATGTAACTAGCCTTAGTTTATTTATGGGATTGCATGCATGCTTTGGATTGTAAATATTCAGCTTCAAGCATTTATCTTCTCTATCATATAAAGCATAAAACTCAAATGGAAATCCATTAGTGCAATCATATCTTATTCTTTTTGCTTCATTCCTCTTAAAACTTAAGTTAAATCCTGTTGTAATGCATAATTGACAACTGCTTCCTTGAAGTGTTTAGCATCATCAAACATGATCCCCAACGTCCATTCACTTGCAATGACTCCACGAAGGAACATCTAAATCTTCACCACTGGGATATTCATCGTTAGACAAGAAACTCCCAGGATTAAAACAATTGATATACTTTGTATCATAATATACATCAAAACTAATGTTGAAATCAGATTTAGATTCACCGCTATCATGACCCCTAAAACCACCTCCTTCTTCAACACCCAAATCACCACCAAACTCCTTACCACTCAAATCCTCACCATCCAAACCCTCACCACTCAAATCACCACCACCCAAATCCTTACCATCCAAACGACCATCACCTGAATAACCACCAACCAAATCCTCACCACCTAACTCAACTCTCAAATCAACTCCATCCTGAGAACCCATATCAGAATCACTATCATCACAACCCGTATAAACTCCTACACCACTCTTACAACCCAAATCAACTCCTATACCAGAATCAAAACCCATATCCACTTCAGTATCACTTCCCAATTCTATGGCCATCTCATTTTTATGCCACTTATCATGCCATATTAACTTTGGTAAGTAAGATGTTGGTTTATATACATACTCTAGATAAACATCAACGATACTATGTTCCTCTAATAATTTAACCACATTAATGAGCTCTGATCGAATTTTAACCTCCTTAAACCTTCTTCCAACCCTTTCTTGGGAATCAAATACCATACACTAATAATATTTGTATATCCTAAAATGACACTCATTTAACATACATATGTTAAACTAACATAGTCCAAGTCCACATTGTCACAAATTTTTTTAGGCTTACCAACATACTTCAGTGTACCTTTTTGAGTAAAATGACCACCATAAAATATTCTCATACTAGCTCTTCCATTTATTGCCATCCTATAAAGATAAATTAAAAAAAGATAGTCATAACTATACTGCAACAAAGGTAAAAACACAAATCTTAAATAATATACATATTTAATTTTTGAATATTTTAATTGATACATATAACCGACAAAAGTTCCAATTATATGATAAGGCTATGTGATCTCTTAGTCATCATTTACCCTGATCTGGAGAGTGGCTACTTCATGAACAAATGTGTGATTTTGCATATGAAGGGCATCCTAAAATTTAACGGGAAGTCTTTATGCATAACCCTTGTACCCCCTTTAAAACATCTCAAAAATAAGTGCTACTATAACATTGATTTTAAGGCTCTAAATTAAAGAAAAAGCTCAAAATAATACTTTGGATAGGTCTAAAAATCACCTTTTAGTGCCTATTATTAAAAAATCAACTCAGAATAATACTTAGAATAGATCTACAAACTAAAAATAGGTGTTGATGTTACATAATAAAAATAAAGGATAGGTTTATAAATCACCTCTTAGAGCTGGTTTATATTAAGATCTAAGAATAATATTTAGGAATTGAAACAAATAAAACTATTGCAATCACAAAAAGAATAAATTTAGAACTAGTTTCCAGCGTTTAGGAATCATTCTTAAGTAGCTGTGAAACACGCTTAGAGAGAACACTTTCAAACTTGAAATATAAGTTCTTAACATTATGTTCTATAAAAATAATTTTTTAAATAATTGCTATAGCAACTAGAACTCATCATAGTAACTATGTTGTGGGTTAATTATTGTATTCCAAAATTTAATAGTAAGTCTTTATTCATAAGCCTTGTACCCCCTTTAAAACCATCACAAAACTTCTATATAAAAAATTACACAATCCATTTTTTATGTCTTCTTTTGTTTTGTTGGATTATGCCTCCATTTGGCCTCCATTAGTGATGTAGGATGACTATAAGAGTGCCTACTACTAGTTAAGCTTCTACAAACTAAAAATAGGTGCTACTATAACATTAAACTTAGGGTAGGAAATTAAAAAAAAGCTCAAAATATTACTTAGGATAGGTCTACAAACTAAAAATAGGTGCTGCTAATACATAATAGAAATAAAGGATACAATATATGGTGTATTATGTCGTAATGCGGATGAGGATCGAGATCAACTATTTTTCAATTGTGAATACACTAAAACCATAAGGAGCAGGATACAATACATGGTGGATGTGGTGAATCTTTCATTTGAGTGGGAGCAGAACTTGAATTTATTCAATAATTAACCTCTCCAAACCGAATAAAGAGAATGTAGTCCTTCAAAAATTAGTGTTCATCACTTTCTTATACATGATATGGAAAGAATGCAACTGTCGACTCTACTAACAAAAGGAGCTTAATAAGTACCAACTAGCTGAGAATATCATAAATTGGGTTAGAGCAGCAATGGTAGTTAACAATGTCACTCTCTCCTTACTACAATATGATAACTAAGTGGAGGTTATAACTTTGTTGTTTTTTTGTAATTGCTGTGTATTACAATTAACTTTCATTCTCTCTACCTTGCATTTTTAGAAGCACCTAGTTAGCTAGAAATCCATAGATGGTGTGAAATATTGTAATTTTGTTGTAGCTTTAGCTAGAGTAATCTAATCAATTCTTTCATTTTCCCAAAAAAAATAGAAATAAAGGATAGGTTTATAAATCACCTCTTAAGTTTGTCTGTATTAAGATCTAAGAATAACATTTAGGAATTGAAACAATTTAAACAATTGGAATCACATCAATAAGTTTTTAGGACTAGTTTATGGAGTTTAGGAATCATTCCTAACTATGGATCACTCTTATAGAGAACAATTTCAAACTTGAATTATAAGTTCTTAACTTTATGTTTTCTAATAATGAACTCGTAAGTAATTGCTATAGCAACTAGAAGTCATCACAATAGCTATGTTATGGGTTAATTATTGTATTCCAAAATTTAATGGGAATTTTTTACGAATAACCTTGTTCACCTTTTAAAACCACCACAATACTTCCATACAAAAAAATTGCACAATCAATTTTTGATGTATTCTTTTGTTTGATTGTACCTCTATTTATGATGTAGGATGAACATAATATTCCCTACTATTGGTTAAACATTTATACAATAAAAATAAGTGTTGCTATAACATTGAATTCAAGGTTATGGCAACTAAATGTCATGACAATAACTACGTTGTAGGTTAATCATTGTATTCAATCTATTAGGGACCATTTACCTTTAATTAACTAATCAAAAGCAAGAGGGATACATACACTATCTTTGAGGGACCACCATAAAGCCACTGTCTCCGGGGTATCACCACAATTCCAATGTCTCCAACTATACATACAACAAACTCAACAATATATAAATAACTAGTTATTTATTGATTGCCTATAAACACTACAAAATGTGTGTGTGTGTGACAGGAGGAAGGAAGTCCTGTACTTGGCATGGAGAACACTTCGGCAATTAGAGTAACTGGAGAATGATGGAGAACCAACCACTGAGTGGTGCGATTGAGGAATGACGAAACGGTTCTTGAAGTGACTGGAGACTGACAGAGGAAGACTAGAACCTCGTGTGGACTAATTGGAGAATGACAAAACCTTGACTCCTTTAACTAGATAATGGTGGAAAACAACTGGAGAACGACGGAGGATGATTGGAGAACAATGGAGAACAAATGGAGGATGATAGAGGATGACTTAAGATCAACCTTTGCCCAATTAAGTTAACAAAGAAATAGGGTTTCAGATGAATTAGGGATTCATTCGAGTTTGGGAGAAATTAAAACAATTTCTATATTTAATATGTAAATAATGAATGATTTATAAATTAATATAAATATAAAATCATTATATTTTTTTGAAACTTATAAAATCATTATTTAAATACACATCAATTGTTATGTTAGCGGCTGATGTTATTATATACTCTTACATGGCATGCCTAAGTGTCAAATTTTAATAGACATAATGTCAATTTAATAGAGTCAAATTTTTTTTACAAAATTGCTCTATTTTAAAAACTTTAAAGGATATAATGGTATCAAAAATAACAATAAGGGTTATCTTAAACTTTTGAAAGATGTTAAGCGACAAATTGGATTTTTCAATATAAACTTTTGTATCTTTGTTATATGCTTTTATTAAATTGTTAACAATTATTTGTCAAATTTTTTTTAAAAATAAATAATATATATATTCATTAAAATTATGTTATTGTGATTTCATCGTACATTTATAAATTTTTTTAATGGAAATATATAAATATGTCGTGAAGATATTTAATACGCCATTATGGCAACAAATAAGTAATTACATTTTGGCGAGATTAAAGGAGTTAAGATTTTGAGTTTTAAAAAAAAGGTACGTTTTTGAAATTTGACTGAACGGATTCCATCTATTTATATGATTGTAATTAGAAGAAACCACTCCCATATCGCTAGTTTACTTGAGCATTCATTCTTTATATGGCGTTCAAAAATTTTGAGCGCCCGTGTTCGATAAAAGGAGAGATGGTTGGCATCTCCCCTGACAGGGACGGGAGTAGCCTTCGGGCTTACCTGTTATCGACACATTCGGTTAAGGCTACCCACCTTCAAGGTGGATCTCTAACCAAATTTTTTTAACCCCTTCGTCGTCTTTCTCTTTGCATATCCTCTCTCTAATGGCACCCAGAGTGTATCCGCATCATTACCCATACAATAGTCGATTTTTATCCGACCAACTCAAGCCTCTGTCCACCACCGCCTTATCCTCCATCCATGATCAAAACGCCCAACCCTTGTCCAACCCAAAGTCTATGTGGGTATGTACTTTCACTAGAGGCAAAAAAGATCCCAGTTTTCATATAATCCCTGTGGTTTGAGATTTAAGACGCTTTCGGAGGAAGTTGAATGGTAGTGATTACGGTGAAAGTGGTTTTTATGTCAGTTCTTGAGCTAATCACATATCCAGTCGTGAAAAATGCTCTCTTCATACTCAATAGCCTGAAACTAACAGAAGACTCGTCTTTTTTTCAAGTGGATCAAGAACCAGAATTTGTTTCGTTTAGAAACCATATTCTACAATATCACAGTGACTTCGTTGAAGTTTGGGAGGCAGTTTGAGCTCATTGAAGAACTTGTCTATGATAACTGGTTAAGGTTGAGGAGGATCCGAATTTGGTGAAGCTGGTGATTATGACGGCGTCAGGTATGGAGGGATATGTACATTGTAGACGAGATAGTTGGGGTTATACTGCAATGTTAAACATCCATGGTTAAGCCAGATGACAGGCTTTGTGGTTCGTTGCTTTCTGTGGCATCATCATGTGAACAGAGTTCAGATGTCATTAAGATTCATTCCCCTGTGAAGTTTGCTGAAGAAGAGTGGACCCACTTTGAGATTCTAAATTGTCAAAGTGAGAAGCAGTCCCCTAACTGCGAATCAAAGCTGAAACCTTTAAATTGGTAGACATGATAAATAAATTCTACTAGTTGAAGCACCTTTTAGGGACAATAGTCTTATTTGTATTCTTATTCTAAACGGGGGTCTTATGTTAGACTTGTATATAACCAGTGCTCCTTAGATGCTTCACTTGCTGATGTAAGAGGAACTGGATGAGGATTGCAGTTCTGTAATCAGAAAGAAAAGAACAAGCTTCTTCTTCTGCAACTATGTGCTTAAATAGGCAAAAGCAAAGTTACACGCAAGGGTTGCAAAATGAAAATTCCACCCTCAGAATTACAAGAGCTCATCTATGACCAGGAAATTCTCAAAGTTCAGTATCCCCCCTCTATATTACAGACACTATCCCACCCTTTTGGAAGGCAGCTACGTTATTTTGTTTTTTCAATTACTGTAGTGCATTTCGTATTGATCCCATCTCCAGATTTCTCCACACCACCTTCCAAAACCAACCTCTCATTTCTCTATCCTTGCATCTATACAACTACCTAAGATTAGTATCTGAAAGTATCATCTGATTTAACCTAGTTAATGGTTTAGCAACCTGAGAAAATCAGAACTCCTCAAATATGGAACTGCTTGCAGGAAATTGTGCTTGACAATGATACAGGTTTTGCTGATGTCAGGAAGTTCCACCAATTCAGAGTTTTTGCCAATTGTGATTAAAGGCACTTTCCTGATGACTTCCAGATTCTTCCTTCAAGTGATATCACCATAACAGTAACATCGTCATGATACTGTCTGCGATCACCATGGGGGATGTCCGGCAATTCCTGGAAATCCATTCCTGCAGACAAGCAGCAGATGTTATAGATCAACAACAACCAAAACAAATACAAGATGACTGTAAATGAATAACGAAATTGTAGAAGGAAGTGGACAAGCATAAACAGAATGGAATCTAGAAATCTTAGCTAAAGCCATAGGTTGCAACCAATTCTTAATTGTTCTACAATCAAACTGAAGATATAGCTCAAACCCCAGTAGAGAAATAAAAAAAGGAGGCAAATATGCCAAGAGCAAAGTTATTTGAGAGCTACACATGTGGAAACAGTAACTTTTTGATAGGTAATTACTCGACAAACCATCTTACGACAATTTGGCAATGAAAACCATATTTTATTCAGCATATGAAAGGTTTAAAACTAGATCTTCAGAAAATGTAGCTTGTCTTTTGCATAGTAAACAAGCAAACAAATTAAGGGTGCCTTAAAGCATCCCGAGTGCTCACCAGGATTTGATTTCTCATTTGGCAAGCGTTTTACAACTTCCTACAAGGACTACTTTACCTGAGGGTGCGTGCAAATTAAGCAGTTGACAGAACCTTATAGAAGAGTAATCATTACCAGCTTTCTTGGCTGCACGAGAAAGAAGCTCCTTTATGAGGTTTTGGGCAGGGTCTCCATCTGGAAATTGCTCCATGAATTTCTCTACATGAGAGACCACTTCCTGATTTGTCAGATACTGATATAACCCATCAGATGAAAGGACCAAAAACTGATCTCTTGGACACAATCGATAATGACAAAGAGAAGGTGAGCAGCTTATGTATGGCGCAGTTCCGATGTATTCATTCTTGAACATCTCCAGCAGCATATCATTCCATTTAGGCTGCAAATTCATGGATAGTGGATTACAGAACTCATTATGTGTTGAGATATACATTACAGGTAATGTAGGAGACGTCTTTATTTTTGCTTTCTCCTGAAGTAATCTTAAAAATTCTCATTGCCTAACTTTGGATTCACCTCTGACCATCAACTGAAACGTTAATATCCCGCCGTCCTCTCTTTGAAAAAAGCTGCGCTTCTGTTCTCTCACTGCTTGAAACAATTTTTTTATCCTCCATATTTATTATATCTCTAGAGTCAATAACTTTATAAGAGAAATTTCTGAACTTAATTACTTGTTGCTGTTATCTTCAGTTTTCTGTGAGGTCTATCTTTTTGACTTCATGGTTCCTGATGAATATACCCATCTTTAAGACTCTCATACAGGGGAACGGCATACAGGGGGACTGTGCAGATTGCTAGGCGTGCATGTGTGTGTATTGTCTCTGCCTCGAGGAAAATTCTAATTCTGTTTAGTTAAAAAGCATTCCTTTGTAACACTGTTTGAGCAGAACTGTTGCAGACCATGCCTCTAGCCTGTTACTGATCAGTGAAAAATACTGAAGAATATAGTGATGGTATGAAGATTGAGATATAATGGCTAACATTTTGATTCGGTTCACAAACAGAATAACAATCTATGCTAACTTCAGCAGGAACATTATAGGCAAAACCAGATTATAGTACAGTGTGCATTGCATGTGAAACAAACATGTTTCCGTTATTCTTTACCATTTCAAAGTAAAAAGAAAAATACAACAGGTTAAAATTAAGAACCTGGTTCAGAAATCCTGCCCAAAATGCTCTGGTAACCTTCAGACGGCCTTTCATCCTATTATTTACAATACATTGGCTGTCATCAGGATGTTCATTCTTGATTCTTATGATTTCCTGCAAAATTTAAGTCAGGAGTTGGATATATCCCAGTAAGTTCCTCGTCAATGCATCTCAATTCAAGACATTAGAAATTATTAAGAATTTAAGTATTACTTCTTCAATGCTTGTGCTGTGATCTGTGGAGAGCTGTAAAGCAGTTAACTTCATTGCCTGAGCTGGACCCTCTACTGTCCCCTCCATACTTGATCCGTTATCACTGACACTAGAACCCACCCCCTGAGGCTCATATTGAGCCACAATGGCCCTGCTATCTCCAACGTTCATAACATAAACATGCTCATCTCGCATCAGCACAACCAACACACATGAACCCATTAATGCCAACTCTGGATTAGTATCAAGTACCTTATCTGTCATATCCAGGTATCCAAATTCAGTCACTTCTAAAGCCCTCAACAATGCCCTTAAAATCAATTGATGATGTTCAGGTCCCACTTTGCTCTTCCTGTTCAGAACTCTCTTTTCCACTCTATTAGTCTCCACCTTTTCCACTTTCCCTTCTAATCCGAATTTCCGCGGAAACAACTTCCTCTCCCTGTGCCGGCTAAACCCTTGCTTCAGTTTCGACAATGACCATCTTCTGCTGACCGCAGACCCAACATTCCCTAAACTAATGGCTTCATCAACCGAAAAGGAAAATCTTTCAGAACCAGAAAGGTCAAAGCCATCTTCAACATCAACCTCAGCGAGAAACTCCCATAGCCGTCTTCTCTGTCTATTCCCTGTCTCTGCTGCCTGAAGCATGACCCTTTTCGCTCGCTCCTGACGCATCATACTACCCTCAGTTCCACCAAGTAAACCATTCCCATCATTCCTAGGGCCTATGTACACTGATGGGAACGACACATTTACAAGTTGATCACCATTCTCTTCATTCGAATCAGTTCCAGTAACATCTTCAACGCATGGTTTCGCCTGAATCTCACTGTTACTCTCCTCTCCATCCTGTTCAACGTCCCAAAACAAGCCCTGAAGCTCATTAAACACAGCGCTATAGAGATTACGCATCTGGACCGTTGAAGCCATCATAAATCCCAACAAACAACCATCCGTGCTCCTCCGATACAACCACATGTACTCGATCCTCTCCCGCCTTCCCAAGCGCCCACTGCACATTACCCTTGTCAATACTCCCCCTCTCTTCTCCGATATCCTGACCCGCTCTTCTGTTCAACACTGGCACAACCCACGGTTGCTTCTTCTTCTTCTCCGACAAAATTCCATATATCGCCTTCTTAATCTCCATAACACTGCCTTTTCTCTTCTTCTTCTTCTTCACATAAAACCGTCCCAGCGGCGCTGACAAGTGCAGGTGACCGCCGTGTTCGGCATCGAGCGGGTCGGACAATGCAATAGGACCCAAAAGGAAGAACCCCTCGTTGCCTCGCGGCATTGGTTGCAACGGCAAAGCACAAAACGTCCTTGTTCAGCCAATCCCATTGACATTCACAATACCAGTATTGGTACTAGTAATAGTGGCTACAAAGTCTTTGGTGTAAGTGGCATCGTCCTGAATACCGTCGAACTGGAGGACCGTTCTGGGAGTACAAGAGTTGGCACTAACAGACGCGCCGGGGATGGATTTGAACCCGGTCTCTGAGCCAACTCCGGGCCGGGTCGGGGAAAAGCGGAAGGACTGCGTAGGGGACACGAAGCGATCGGATGGAGTTGGAGAAACGAAGCGGTTAGAGGATCGGACGTAGCGGAAGGAGTGACCTAGGGTTTCATCCAACGGCTCAGTGGCCTCCGGCGAATGACGTGTGTTGGTGGTCGAGGGATTGATGCAGGGGAAGAGGCAAGAGGGAGAGGAGTCCACTTCCCATGTGTCACATTTGCCTCCGCCACCTTTTGTTTGACTGCCGCGAAAATGAGAGAATTTAAAATTGGAAACTATTAAACAAAAGGATCATGAAGCCGAAGACGTAACAGGTTGTTACGTGTCACATTTGCCTCCGCCACCTTCTGTTTGACTGCCGAGAAAATG
>JAOTAY010000001.1:23963526-23975194 GCA_025629805.1 Erythroxylum baracoense
GCAGTATAGTTCACAGAAATCATGACAAATCAAAGGCATAATATTAAGCATAATGTGCACAATTATCATCTTATCAAATGCTCTACAGCGATGATGATATTGGAATAAACCATTACAACTTACCATACGGGTCAAGAGGCATGAGAGACCTTCCATGGCCAAAGTGAAGAGATACGGTGATAGGGGATCCCCTTGTCGGATCCCTCTGGAGACTGAAAAAGGTGCCGTCGGAATCCCATTAATGAGAACGCTCATAGATGTAGTATGGAGACATTGAAGTATCCATTGGCAAAACCGTGGAGGCAGACCAATTGCTTGCCTTCGTGCTGCAACATTTTAAAGAAGCTTTCCAAATTTTATGGTAAATGTCCAAATCTCCCCTGTTCTTATCTTAAATATGATAAAGAAGAAGAAATGACATTTCAACTACTGTTCGTAGTTATAAAAGCATTACATCGTTTCTACACTACAACAAACACATCGAGGTTTTTATTGCCCCTGTCCATATTTCGTAGCCTAAGTCATGCTACGTATTACAACCCAATGGTCCCAGCCACCTACTGCGTTAACCATCCCAGATGTTCAACACAATTACCAGTTCAAGCTTTCGCCGCTCGTGGCCCCAATACTCCGGCACCACCACCGTCGACGCCCTGTATGTGCCAACGGTGCTACAGGTCCACTGCAACGAGCAACCGATATTGCTAGTGCCATCAAAGAAGAGGAAAAAAGCGCCTTGGCGGTGGGGCTCCTGCCAGAGTCAATGCCAAAGCACGTGGGGTTGATCATTGACGGCCACCGTAGATGGAGTCGGTCGAACGGCGTGCCCGTGGAAACCGGTTATGAGAGAGGGTTTGGGAAAATAGGGATGCTGATGCAGCTCTGTATGAAATTTGGAGTCAAAGTTCTAACCACTTTTATTTTCAGCACCAAGAACTGGAATCGTGCTCAAGTTAGTAATAAATAAAAACTAGTACACAAAATTATAAAGTAGCATAGGAGATAGGTAATAGGTTATATAATATTTTGCCCAATAAATAATGTCATGCATAATAAAAGTGGTAACTACTTTGGATTCTATTTAGTAGCGTTTTATTTTCTGTTTGCAAGTTGTTTTTTTTTCTATTTACGTTGTAATAATAGATCGCTTGATTTTGCGCAGGTGGAAGTTGACACTATGCTGAACAACTTTGAGAAAATATTGAAGCAGGAAATGGAAACTTTCGTGAGGTAAATAGCAATTAATTGCAGCAATTAATTGTTCACACAGAAGAGACCACAAAGAACAACACTGGTTTGCA
Organism: Erythroxylum baracoense; assembly: GCA_025629805.1. Taxonomy (NCBI): domain Eukaryota; kingdom Viridiplantae; phylum Streptophyta; class Magnoliopsida; order Malpighiales; family Erythroxylaceae; genus Erythroxylum; species Erythroxylum baracoense. Next base: position 23,964,828 of record JAOTAY010000001.1, read on the forward strand.
TGTGATGTTCGCAGTTAACTATAGCGGGCAATACGACATCGTTCAAGCTTGTAAAAGGGTGGCAGAAAAAGTGAAGGACGGTCTTGTTGATCCCAAAGACATAGACGAGTCTCTAATGGATCAGGAAATGGAAACAAGATGTACCCAATTCTCAGACCTTGATATTCTTATACGACCAGGTAAGGAGCAAAGGGTTAGTGGTTTTTTACTGTGGCAACTGTCATATACCGAACTGTATTTCCCACCAATACATTGGCCTGACTTCGGAGAAGCTGATTTCGTAGAAGCGCTTCGATATTTTCAAGCAAGAGAGAGGCGATTTGGATCAGTCTAAAGTGTTTGTCCTTGTTAAATTGCTATTACTTGGGTACAATAAGGCTCTCCGTGTGCCTATGAAAGTTGTGCGTGTGCATGCAAGTTATTCGAATAATGTCTTACCCTTCATAGAATAATCTTTAATGTAATACCTTTGCGTGATTGAAGTTATCAGTATCACTCTCATGATAAAATTAAACAATATCTGAAAATTATGATATAGATAATGTATCTTAAGGATTTCCTCATTAGAATATCAATACACTTTTCTAAAGATATTCAACTACATAACTAAAAATCTCCAGCAATACTGTTAAAATTACATTGAGTTTCATCAGAGAAAGAAATTAACTTGTCCATCAGAGGCCCTGCGTATTTTGTAATATGTTCTAATCAAATTTGTTCATCAGTTTTAAGAATCTTTGTAAGTGGTGATATATAAGCATTTCAAGTTGTTTTTGAGAATTTTAATTAACCATGAATATTGACTTAGGCAGACTTTTAAAGAGATAAAGACTCTGAATTATGAAGCTTATGGTAAACATAAATGGCAAACCATAAATGGTGAAGTGTTAGGAGTTGGTGTTTCGTTGATGTATAAATCATGCAACATTTCCATACGACATAATTTGCTTAATACTAGTCAAATATTGGGTCACATATCTAGCATCTCAAGTTCATCGAGTCGCCTAGTAAACTTAAATTATCATCATCATCCTATAAGCAATTAATGACATATTGTCAGAACCTTAAGTTCTAATTGCATAATCGTGGGAGCATTGAGGAGCTTTAATCAATATTTGACATTATGAGTAGATAAGAAAAATTGACAATGTTAATGAGTTGGCATACATTTAGTACATATTGACGAAAATCTTCGACAAGATGTAAGATTCAAATGTGAGACTATAAGTTTGATGTTTAAAAAAACCTTTGTAATACATGTCATCATATTATAAGATTATCGGATGTTAAACCATCCAATATGGTTGTACGACAAATTATATGGTATCAATTTTAGTGTGATTTTTCCTTAGATCGTGACATATCTCTAATAAATGTATGAAATGAGTTTGACTAATTCAGCACGACCCAACACCTTTTTGTGGTTTATGGACTAAAGACTCACGTAAGAGATTTAGTTATTTGAAAATAGTAAATTAAATAAAAATATGATTCATCCATGTGAGGAGTTAGAGTCCTGATCAAAGTTCAATTATATTTCGTAACATAAGTTGGATCTAAATTCTATTGAGACATTTAGAGTCCAATTATGCTTCTTAAAATAATTATTTATAGAAAAGAGACACCATAAGCTAATTTCTTATAATTCCTATCTGTAGCAAAATGGTGCAAATAGTATGTTCACATTGACATAAGTAAATCAAAGTGGACAAGTAAGATTTGTCTTATAAGAAAAATAAAGTCAACAAGTAATTGGTTACTTGTAGCAGCATCAAACTCTCCATTTTTATCAGCACAAGTTGATGAAGAGAGTATGAACGTCACCTCTCCCTCCCACATGTTTCACACACAAAAAACATTGATTTCTCCCTCGTATTTTCATCTCTTAGAGCCACCATCTCCACTAGGCTAGGGTTTCGCGGCATGAATTAGTGTGAGTAACTCTAGTAGTTGCTCACAACATCGAAAAAGGGCAAATTCTAGCTACATTAGATTCATTGGAGTACAAGGTAGATTTGTAAAGCAAGTACAAGAGAAAGGGACTTGTTATATTTGAGAGGTAAGGTCTCACCATACCTTCCTACACTATCATTAAGTTTAGATAGAAATTTCTTTGTATACTTAGCATCCATGACTTTCACTAACTTAAGCATTAAAGTATTTTTTTAGAACTTTCACAACCTCTGAGTAGTTTTTGTAAGCCTGTAAACTTGAAACCATCCTAGATCTACCCAAAATTCAATCTACATCATTTGATGCTACTTATGGGAATAGCTTCTCAGAAAATTCTAATATTCTTGATAAAATCTCAAAACATATGAGTTGTCACCACCTTAAAAAAGAATAATGGTCATCCATGGAAGTAATTTATCCTCAAATGTTATGGGAATAATCAACACCCCTGAAATCCCCTCAGACTAAATCGTTAATATATAGAAGTTAATTTTTTCCCTCGTATAACTCAAAATAGTTTAATACTGTATTATTCTAGATTTGTAGTTAAATTTCGTTACACACATATGAGAAAAATGAATTGATATTTTAATGCTAGATGGTGCTTTTTGGCTTTGTTTAATCTCTTTAGGAATGAATGTCTTTCAATTTAATAGACTCTTGCTTCTTTAGTAGTGGAACATGTTGGGCTCTAATATATTAGTCTTAAAACTGCATACAACAATGGAGTTTCTTTTGAAGAAAATACTCTAATTCTTAAGTCAATATATGCTTTAGGAGAGAGAAAGTGTATGTCGAACTAAGGTAAATTCTAATAGAGGTTTTGATAATAACAAAACATAATTACCAGTAATAAGTTTAATGTCGTTGATATAAGGAATATGAGAACAAGATATCACCGTATGGAAAGATTATAAAAAAAAGTATAGTTTGCAATCTTCAATATCAAGATCAAGTCAAGAAGAAGATCAAGATACATCGAGGTTATCCTATTTATTACTTATTGTAAACTCATCTTGTTTATTTTTGATAGTTTAAAAGGTTCACCATACATAAATCCTTCAACTCATTTCATTACATAAGTTTTTCCATTTACTAAGAGGCATTGAATTTTTTGTTTCTAATATAAAAGCCTCTCAATCTTTTAAATAAAGTTTTGTGGAACATTTTGGAATGTTTAATTCATAATTACATTAACCAAATTGAGTTTAAGTATATATTTAAAGGTTTTTAAATCTGTTTTAGGGTAATTAGTTAACCTATATGGGTTAGTGGTCAACTAATATAGATTAAAGTTGTTAAATTTAATGTACCATAAGTTTGTTGTAACATTGATTGTTGACCAATGGCTACTAGTTGACCAGTGATCCAATGACAAGTGAATATGGAGCTTTTAATGTTTAGTGGTCAACCAGTGCATCATATATAGCTATTGTAATGACTAGTTCCTAGCTCCAACAACTGTTTAGGATCCCAAAACATTATAGATAGGTGTTTTCTCATTAGTTTTAGGATAAAAAAGAATTTGCATGTCTGTTTTTTCAATCATTTGAGCACTCTGTATCTTATTTTGAGTGTGTAAGCCCTTTTGTGATTATCAAAGTATCCAGTGAGCAAGTTTAATTTGTAAGCTAATTTCGAGGTTTGTGATCATTGTATTAGGTTTATCTAAAAGTGGTTTCAGCTTCCTCTTTACTTTGAAGAAAGATTAAAAAGGAGGTTCTTATTTACCAAAATAAAAAATTGTATAAACGTTATTTTTCACCTTAGAAGAAGAATTATAGTGGAAATTCAAGACGAGTCTTGTGAGTGGACGTAGGAAAGGATTTTTTACCAAACCTCTATAAGTTGATTTGTATTTCTCTTTACCTGCTCTTTACTTTAGAGTTATTACTCTTCCTAACTTAAAAACTCATGGTCTTGAGTTATAACACCCCATTACCGATAATGGAATTGGAATACCGAGCGTTACCACATTTTTAAATACCTAAAATTTAGAATTACAAAATTTTCTATTTATTTAAAGCCCATTATTCTAGCAATTACTATCGACTTTATAAAAATTTTGATAGAGTTTCCTCTATATTTACTTAAAACTACCTGTAAGAAATTTCAATATACTTCTTACTCATTTTACTTAACTATCCATCCCTATGTCAAACTTCTTGAGAAAATAATTTGTCTATCCTCTAATACATTTCAACTCGTCTCAACCAAATTTCATACATAACTTTCATATATAGTCCACAATATAATTCTATAAGATCCTTTATTTCTTTATGTGTACATGCCATAACCAAAAAAACAACATATAATTATGTAGTACTTCCACCTTTAAGTCTTTTGCAATCCTTTATGTGACTATAGTTTTTGTAGTAGATCTACCATAACTTTCTTTTAGTTTTCTTCAAAACCTATGTGTGGAAAGAAAACCATACGCTAAACTATAGGCTTAGTGGTGTTCAAGCAATTCTATTTCTCATCCAAATTCATTTCATTCATCCCATAACAAGTATAACATATAATATTTTTCAAATATAAAATGAAATATCTTCATTTATAGATAGGCATCAAAATTAATTTATGAAAATTAAGCATATATGGTACTGCTGTCGCCTGCAACCAAATTAATACCAACTCTAGCAATAAAGAAAATGTAGTTAGTGAAGAGTAGAGATCATTCCCACGAGGAATTCTAACGGCAAATGTTAAACGAGTTGAAACTAAAACGAATGGGGGGTTTTTCGAAATTATGTAAATTTAAGAAATTAAAAATGACTGAAATTGAAAAATAACAAAAATATTCAAACCTGAAAATTCAATAAACAAACCTTTGTTTTGGATCACCGGTGTTATCAAACTAATATGGATCATTGGTATAAAACTCAGTCCATTAACAAACATTCATTGGGGGATGTTTTCTCTTAAGATTAAATGAATAGAAACATGTATTCTAAACATTCTTATTAGTTAAAGATACGATCTTAAGTCTAATTGATTAATATTTTTAAGAATTAAGAAACCAATGAACAAGACAATACATGTACGATATGCATTTAATCTAGCTAAGCGTCTTCGTAGAATTTTCAACTCTAACGGAAAGATGACAATCCTAATTGCTACTTGTGATTAGCAAGATTGAACGTCTTATCTTACCAATCTAGCTATAAATTAAACGAATCAATTCCTAGTTGCACACTCTAGAAATCAATCAATTCAATTATGAAAAGCAATTCGAAAGACACTTAATATTCATCAATGAAATAAACTTTATTTAGAAATCTCACTATACTAGATGATAACATAGTTTCCTTCAACCAAGAAGAAAAAATTAGCTACTCATAACAAAAGTAAGAGCAAATAGAAGAATAACAAAAGATAAAGTCTCTTTCCTTGATCTTTTTTAAAAAGTACGAAAATTCTAGCCTAAAACCAGAAAAACTAGAAAAGAAAAGAAGCTACAAAAAAAATGTAAAACTCAACCTAAGGTTCTATGTGAACAGTGAAACACGTGAATAGTAATTGTCTTTTATTCATTTTCGATCCTCTCTCCTCTCCCTCCTTTCGTGATCTTCAACAGATATATTCCCCAGATCTTCAGGTCATAGATCCCCATCAATAAGGCAACACTTGATTCCCAAAATCATAAAGATTTTGGGTGGATCGAATCTGATTTGAAATCAGATTTTGGAAATGATCTTTTCCCTTGTACGTGCCCACGCTTAGTCACTTATTTTTCTGCCAACTTGTATCTTTTTGCTGATCTGTCCATTTCATGACTTTTTACTTCATAATCAACTCCAAGAACGCTCAAGCCTTCCTAATAACAAAAGATGAGTAAGTCCATTAGGTTGAACTCAATTTGAACATAACAGAAGGGAATTAGAAATTAAAATAGTGAAAATTAATCATCCTATCAAATTCCCCCATACTAGGCTTTTGCTCGCCCTTGAGCAAATATACCAAACCACTACACTTTATCAATTCGTTCTTCATAAGATTAAGTGCACATAATCCACTAAACTTAGGCGAGCAAGACTTAGGTTGCCACACACATGATAATCACTTTTCACCGATACAAATAAACAAAGTCAGATTAAAACATTCTTGTTCAAAGGCAATTATGAAAACAAGGTGAATTCTTCTCACAAATTTCTCTCTTCACACTCAATTGTTTAAGGCTAAAGTGTTTCACTCAAAATCTTCTAATGCAAATATTCTACCATATGCTTGCTTTTTCACCAACTCTTCACCATTTGAAATACAAACATGCATAAATCAAAAGGATTTTTTTCAAGTTGTATTGCTATAGGTCAAGGTAAGAATTGATAAATGGAAAAGGGAAAAAATCATAAACATTAGTAAAGCACCTAACCACTTGTGGAGACACGATTTTAATTGCAAAGGAGTCAACACCATCATTCTGCAAAGGTAAATTACTTCAATTTTTTTCACTGTTGTATATTTTTCTCTTTTTCTTTTGTTTTTCTATTTTTTTATGATAGCAGTACACATGTAATTCAAAACTAAACCTCTTCAACTTCCTTCATCTTTTTCTTTTCCTTACTTTCTATATCTCTCCAAATAAGTGTGACATAATTTGTGGTTAGAATGCCTACTTACATTTATGAAGGGTGAAGATATGAGAGGTTTAAATTGCTTATTATGGGTTTATCAAGAAAAAAGGGTTCAGCTCAAAATGTTTAAGAAAGGATATTGAATTAGGTTGGCTTTTTAAGCTAAAGGGTTAAAACAAAGATGGCCTTTATCATTTTTCTACGTGCATGTATAGATGTAGTCTCACATCGATTCCAAGCAAGTTCTAGAGAAAAATTTACCTTAGAAGATAATCACATATGAAGAAATATAATGACATAAAAATGATGTCATTAAGGCTCAAATTCGCTCACAAGAGGTTTAACTTAATAATTCACCTTAATTCCACATATTACCTAATCGCTCAAATGTTAAACTTTGACTAAGTGTATAAGACCAGTTATTGCGATTAATCAGCATGGTTCACCTTAGACTCACATAGCCCAGTTTAATTTCATGCACACCCTTAATCTCATCCAAACTAATATGTCAGAACTTCATAGCACAACACACAACACAAGCATGCAAAGAACAGAAAAATTTTAAAGAAAAGAAAATCAAAGAAAAATAAGACCATATAGTCACACACATGTATTCCAATCTTTCCCCCACACCTAGACCAACATTGTCCTTAATGTCCAAAAATAATAAAAGCACAAAAGAGAGATGGGAACAGAAGTACTACGCTAGATTAAAGACACCATATGCAACTTTGAAATGAATGATTGCAACTTTGAAAACATAAATAGAAGTGTTGAAGTGAAAGATTGTAGCTTCCTTTTCAAAGATCTACAAACAAAACAAACCAAAGAAAACAAGTAAAACACTCAAAACAAACACCCAAAAGATATGCATAAAAAAGAAAAACACATAAAAGAAAGGGATAAAGATGGGGTGCCTCCCATCAAGCACTTATTTAAGGTCATAAGCTTGACCCTTGGCATATGCACATCATCCATTATCGAATGAATGCTTGAGCCTAATAGGTAGCATGCTTAGACTTCGTGAGGAGCTTGGAGTAATTTCCCTCGAAGTCAACTCCTCAGCACAATGCTCCAAGACTTCTGATAAATGGAACTTCATTGTTTCACCTTTATACTCTAATGTCCACTCGTCTTTTTGGACATCACCCTTTTCCAAGAGTGTTTCAAGTGCATCCCTTCCACTTAATAGTGAATTTTCCTGCATTCATGTGTCAATAAAATCTACAGAAACAATAGGTTGTTCATCATCTAGAATTTTCATGTCATTGTATATATTGAATTTAATTAGTTCACCACCAAATTCTATAGTCAATGACCCATCATGAACATCAATTTTCGTTCTTGTAGTTTTTATGAATGGCCTTCCAAACAAAATCAGGGTTGAAAAAGATACATTATCACTGCCCATCTGCAAAATATAAAAGTCAGCTGGAAAAAGCATATCCCTCACTTAAGCTAAAACATCATCTAACACACCTTTTGGATAAGCATTTGAACGATCCGCTAATTGAGTCACTACATTAGTTTCCTTGAGAGGTCCCACATTTAAAGACTTATAAACATCATAAGGCATCACGTTTATGGAAGCACACAAATTTAACATAGCTTTTTCAATTCTCAAATCACCAATTTTACATGGAATAGTGAACATACTTAGGTCTTGACACTTAGGTGAAAGTTTTTTGTTCTGCAAAATAGCTGAAACTTTCTCCCTCAATTGCACTTTCTCATCAAATTTCAACTTTCGTTTTAAAGTGCAAAGTTCCTTAAGGAATTTACCATAACGTGGAATATGTTTTATTGCATCAAGTAAAGGAATATTTACCTAGACTTTCCTAAAAATGTCCCATATTTCCTTCTCTTACTCCTCCTTCTTTGCCTTAGTGAATCGGCTAGGAAAAGGGGGCTGCATAATCAGATTTTTCTAACTTGTCTTCATTTTTTCTTGCTGTTCAGCTGCCTCCTTTGTTGCTTCTTCCTTAATTTCTCTCTTGGAGATTTTTGGTGATGGTTCCTTCAATTCCCTTCAACTACGCAACATGATAGCTCTAGCACTATGTTTGGGGTTGATTTTTGGTTGGGCTGGAAAATTTTCAGAACTTTGCGCCTCCAATTTATTAATGGCGGTTGTCATTTGGCTCATTTGATTTTCAAGGTTTCAGATACTAGCTTGAGTATCCAGCTGAAACGTCAAAGTATTAGTGGCCAAAGATTGAATTATATCTTCCAAGGAAGACTTACCTTCGAGATTAGATGTCATTTGTTGAGGTTGTCTAGGCACATATAGTTGTCTAAATTGCAGGAAATTTATTATATTTTGCTATCCTTGTGGGTTCCTATAACGTAAATTCGGATAATCTCGCCAACCATAATTGTAGGTATTGGAAATGAGTCATATTTTCTCTGACTTGGTCCAGCAAATCCTCTTACAACATTCACCTATTTTGTGTTATCTTCCTGTAAAATAGGACATGCGTTAGTGGGGTGTCCTAATATTGAACAAATTCCCCATACCTTTACTTCTTCTCTCTTTGTATCGTAAGTCGTCAAACCAATGATGTAAGGTCGTCCAATCTTTTCTCCAATGCTGTCACATTCACTTCATTGACGTGTTTCGAGCTATGGCCAAAACGGATCCCAAATTGTTGTATATTCGAAGCTATATTCGCTATTAAGTCCCTTGTGGCTGTTGGTGTTTTGTCAACTAGAGCTCCGTTGCTTGCAGCATTGATTATACTCCTATCTGTGAGCTAAAGACCTTCATAAAAATATTGAATCAACAACTGGTTAGTTATTTGGTGACGGGGATAGCTAGCATAAAGTTTCTTGAATCTTCCCCAATATTCGTAAAGAGTCTCCCCCATGTGTTGTCGAATGCCTCAAATTTATTTCCGAATTTTGGCAACTTTTGATGTTGGAAAATACTTCTCAAAGAAAAGTTTCTTCATTTCAGGCCATGTTTGCACATTTTCGCCGGCTGAATAGTACAACCAATCTTGAGCATCATCCTTGAGAGAAAAGGGAAAAGCTCTTAGTTTGATTTGTTCTTCCGTCACATTTGTTGGCTTCATTCCCATACAAATCATGCCGAACTCTTTCAAATGTTTGTAAGGACCCTCTCTTGGTAAACCCCTAAAAATAGGCAATAAATGAATTAACCCAGATTTTAATTTAAAAGCATTGTTGTCACCTAAATTTGAAAAATTGATGCAGTGGAGCTTTTGAGTGTCTGTGGGCACAGTTAGTTCACAAAGAGTACGATTCGTAACCATTCTTTCCAATTTATGCATTTGTTTTTGTTGTTTTGTCTGTTTTTGTAGTCTCTTGGCTGTCTTCTCGATCTCTGAATCAAATTGCAGCTGAGTTGTCTTATCTACTCATGTAACATACATAAACCGTTAAAAAGTTCCGCGATAACGGTGCCAAATTTTGATACTGCTGTCACCTGCAACCAAATTAATACCAACTTTAGCAATAAAAATGTAGTTAATGAAGAGTTAAGATCGTTCCTATGAGAAAATTTAACAGGAAATGTTAAATGAGTTGAAAACAAAATGTCGGGTTTTGATTTAACCTAAATTAAAAGAAATTAAAATCAGCTGAAAATGAAAAATAGCAAAAATATCTAAATCTGAAAATTCAGTGAACAAACCTTGGTTTCGGATCACCAACGTTATCAAACTGATATGGATCATCGATGTAAAACTCAGTCATTAACAAACATTCATTAGGCGTTATTTTCTCTTAAGATTAAATTAATAGAAACATGTATTCTAAACATCCTTATTAGTCAATAACTTAGATACGATCTTAAGTTTAATTGATTAATAGCTT
>JAOTAY010000001.1:23975294-23990667 GCA_025629805.1 Erythroxylum baracoense
TTTTTCATAACAATCACATTTATTAACAAATATACCGGGAAATGTCATGAATGCATGTACAGTCATTTTCATGTGCAGAAATTCACTATTCACTATTCACTAGTATGCGTATGTATGAACAGGTCAAGACAAGTCTAAACGCCCATGGACCACTCAAAATTACTATTCTACCCTTCCCATCTGTGATGGGATGTTACATTTGCGGCGTGAATTAGTGTGCGTAACTCAGGTAGTTGCTCACAACATAAAAAAAGGGCAAATTCTAGCTACATTGGAGCCATTAGAGTACAAGGTAGATTTGTAAAGCAAATATAAGGGAAAGGAACTTGTTATATTTGAGAGGTAAGGTCTCACCGTACCTTCCTACACTACCAATATGTTTAGATAGAAATTTCTTTGTATACTTAGCATCCATCAACTTTCATTAACTTAAGCATTAAAGTATTTTTTTAGAACATTCACGACCTCTGAGTAGTTGTTTTTGTAAGCCTGTAAACTTGAAACCATCCTAGATATACCCAAAATTCAATCTACATCATTTGATGCCACTTATGAGAAGCTTCTCGGAATATTCGAATATTCTTACTTGATAAAATCTCGAAACATATGAGTTATCACCACCTTAATAAAGAATAATGGTCATCCATGGAAGTAATTTATCCTCGAATGTTATGGGAATAATCAACACCCCTGAAATCCCCTCAGACCAAATCGTTAGTATATAGAAGTTAATTTTTTCCCTCATAAAACTCAAAATAGTTTAATAGTGTATTATTCTAGATTTGTAGTTAAATTTCTTTACACAAATATGAGAAAAATGAATTGATATTTTAATGCTAGATGGTGTTTTTTTGGCTTTGTTCAATCTCTTTAAAAATGAATATCTTTTAATTTAATTAGTCTTAGACCTGCATACAACAATGGAGTTTCTTTTGAAGAAAATACTATAATTCTTAAGTCAATACAAGCTTTAGGAGAGAGAAAGTATATATTAAACTAAGGTAAATTCTATTAGAGGTTTTGATGATAACAAAACATAATTACTAGTAATAAGTTTAATGTCGTTGATGATAAGGAATATGAGAACAAGATATCACCGTATGGAAAGATTATAAAAGAAAAGATATAGTTTGCAATCTTCAATATCAAGATCAAGTCAAGAAGAAGATCAAGATTCATTGAGGTTATCCTATTTATTACTTATTGTAAACTCATCTTGTTTATTTTTGATAGTTTAAAAGGTTCACCACACATAAATCTTTCAACTCATTTCATTACATGAGTTTTTCGATTTACTAAAAGGCATTGAATTTTTTGTTTCTAATATGAAAGCCTCTCAATCTTTTAAATAAAGTTTGAGGCATTATTTTGGAATGTTTAATTCATAATTACATTAATCAAATTGAGTTTAAGTATTTAAAGGTTTTTAAATCATGTTTTAGGGTAATTAGTTAACCTATATGGGTTAGTAGTCAATTAATATAGATTAAAATTGTTAAATTTAATATACCATGAGTTTGTTGTAACATTGATTATTGAGCAATGGCTACTAGTTGACCAGTGATCCAATGACTAGCAAATATGGAGCTTTTAATGTATAGTGGTCAACTAGTGCATCATATATAGCCAGTGTAATGACTAGTTCCTAGCACCAACGACTGTTTAGGATCTCAAAATACTATAAATACGTGTTTTTTCATTGGTTTTAGGATAAAAAAGCATTTACATTTCTATTTTTTCAATCATTTGAGCATTTTGGATCTTATTTTGAGTGTGTAAGCCCTTTTGTGATTATCAAGTCTAATTTGTAAGCTAATTTCAAGGTTTATGATCATTGTATTAGGTTTATCTAAAAGTGGCTTGAGATTCCTCTTTACTTTGAAGAAAGATTGAAAAGGAGGTTCCTATTTGCAAAAATAAAAAATTGTATAAAGGTTATTCTTCACCTTAGAAGAAGAATTATACTGAAAATTCAAGACGAATCTTATGAGTGGACGTAGGCAAGGATTATTTACCAAACCATTATAAGTCGTTCTCTTGCTCTTTATTTTAGAGTCATTACTCTTCCAAACTTAAAAACTCATGGACTTAAGTTGTAACACCCCATACCTGATAATGGAATCAGAATACCGAGTGTTACCACATTCTTAAATACCTAAAACTTATAATTACAAAATTTTCTATTTAAAACCCCATTATTCTAGTAATTACTATCCACTTTATAAAATTTTTGATAGAGTTTCCTCTATATTTACTTAAAACCACCTGTAAGAAATTTTAATACACTTCTTATTCATTTTACTCAACTATCCATCTCTATGTCAAACTCATTGACAAAATAATTTGTCTATCCTCTAATACATTTCTACTCATCTAAACCAAATTTCATACATAACTTTCATATATAGTTCACAATATAATTCTATAAGATCCTTCATTTCTTTATGTGTACATGTCATAACCAAAAAAACAAAATATAATTATGTAGTACATCCACCTCTAAGTCTTTTGCAATCCTCTATATGACTCTAGTTTTTGTAGTAGATCCACCACAACTTTCATTTAGTTTTCTGCAAAACCTATGCGTGAAAAGAAAACCACACACTAAACTATAGGCTTAGTGGTATTCAAGCAATTCTATTTCTCATCCAAATTCATTTCATTCATCCCATAACATGCATAACATATAATATTTTTCAAATATAAAATCAAATATCTTCATTTATAGATAGGCGTCAAAATTAATTTATAAAATTTAAGCATGTATCTATTATATTAATTCATATCTAATAAAAAAATGTTCAATAGTCAATTACTACTTCCACTTAAAGTTACTTAATCATTAGTTTTGCATTTATTTATTTTCTGTAATTGCCCTGGTAAAATCTAACGAAATTGCATTACCGAGCTAGATAAGCAGGATTTTAAAATACAGGATTGAGTTCTTAGAACCATGTGGTCCTTTTGCATATCTTATATCATTACTATATATTATTATTATTTTATACATATTAGGACCGAGCTCTCAGAGCTATGCAGTCTATAACACAAATCAAATATCTTCCATCAGAACTGAGCTCTTGGAGCCATACAGTCCGGTAATATATATCATAACACAATATTGCTAACTCCCTAATTGGCACGCCAACCTTATTACATTCCTCTAATTCCTATCTATTTTACTAAGGAAAATTCTAATTAAATTTCACTGAAATTTAATGATATAGTCTCGTAATAACCAATTCAAGCTATTCCATATTTGGCCAAGAAAATGTCACTCCTTAATGGTTTTTTTTCATTATTGATTTTAATTTAGTTCAACATTCAAGACATATTTATCTCACCAATTAGTCAAAATAACTTGTATATAAAATTTCCAAATTCAAACATAATGTATGCCAATTGAAGGAAACACAAATTATAAGTACAGAATCTAAATTAATCACATATACAACTTCATTTAGCATCCAATTAAATATTTTTAATTTCAATTTCATAAATCCCTAATTTTATCTCAAGAACCCTAAATTACATAATACATAAATTTTAGGGAAAAAATAAAATTGCATGTACACATACGAAATTGATGTCTAATTCTTCAAATTAAACATCATTAAACTTCAATTTCACCATTAGTTCCTTATTCCTTCTCTTTCCCCTTTCTCTCTCTCCTTTAATTCCTCTTCTTTATTTTCCATTAATGCATGCACCTACACTAAAATCATATACTAAAAGCAACCAAAACTCCATTAGTTTACCTTGTTGATTTCAGGTACTATTCATTAAGAAAATCCATCTACTTTTCTTCATCTTTTCCTAAGATTCTTGGTGATATGGTGAGTTTAGGGACTCTAAGTTGATGATTTAGTATTTAATAGTTGATTTAGGGGTTAAAGATAGAGAAAGTTGGCTTGAAAATGGAAGAAAAATGAAAGAAAGTGGGGAAGAAAGAGGGAGGGCTGGTTCTTAGCAATTTTGTGGAAGAAGGGAATGTTAGATGGCAATTAACGCTATTTGGTCCCATTAAAAATAATACCTATTAATGCATATAAAAAATGTAAGTCTTCTCTTCTTCTTAATAATTAATACCCATAACAAAATATCTACCCCATATAAATACCTTAATTAATATCATTTATTTTTCATTAATATTTTTAGGTTTGACTTTCACTCCTTTCTCAAGTCAAACTTTGACTATTGGTCAATTCTTGATCAAACCTTCAAAATGAACTCGTTTTGACCTCAAATTTGATCCTCAGGCTGTCCTTAAATAAAACTATCTGATGAAAAAAAATTCTAGTTTGAGTCTTGAGTATCACTTTGCACCTCAGGATGTACTATTCACTGTCCAAAAAATGCTATTCATAAAACCAAGATTTTTCGACGATACATAAGTAGCCCTCTTTTGTGATGCTAACCACTTCTTCTGTAGATTCCTATCATTGCTCCTCATTGAAATCTCATCCATTTGTAGCTTTTACGCTCATAAAATGTACTGATATTTAATCTACCTTAAATGAATTCATATAGCATTGTCTCACCATATTGATACTTCTCCTACCCATACTTCATCGAGAATTTCATGGTCAACAAATAAGGGCAAATTATAGTCTTTAGGAGATATAATGTATGTCTTCCCAAAATCACTTTAATCATTAATTTCACCTTATGAAATTCAGTCATAATTATCACCTATCTTAAGTATATCCCTACTTTTAGAGGGACTACCACATTTCCTTCAGCCGTCATATAGCCTCCCTCAAAATCGATTAAAGAATTATGCTCAAGCTTGAGTTGGTCGACTGATAAACCTAAGTTTGAGAATGTGTCATAAAATAGAATGTCAACCAAGCTACTATTGTCCACCAAGATTCTCTTGAATTTTTAATTTAGTTATTACATGGTCGTTCACATTATACAACATTGTAAGACTAATATAAAAAGAGACCTCCTTAACTCTTTTCCTTTTCATTGTTGGCTTGTTCAATATGTTGACTTTGTTAGGATGATCATTAAAGACCTGATGATTTTTTATATTCTCATCTTCAAGCTTTCCCTAACTATCATGTTTATGATTAGGCAGTGGATACTTATTCCATATATCTAATCAACACAATTATTACATGTGTAAAATTAAAGAAAAACTAAAGAGAAAATATTCTCCTTAATTTTTGAAAAATTATGTGTATGTACAAAGGGTCCCTAAGGTATATATTAATCAACACTACTCCTAAATAAGGAAGAACACTAACTCCTAATTATGATATAGTAACTCCTAATTACATTTATAGTTGTATTTCCAATACCACCCTCAAGTAAGCTTATGCACATCGTAAATGCCCAACTTGCCAAGCAAGTATTGAAGCTACAATCGTTCAGGAGGTTTGGTAAAGATGTTTGTCAGCTAGAATTTTGACCTCACATATGATGTAACAATGGTTCTTGCTTAAACTTGCTCTTTAACATAGTAACATTCAATCTTTATGTGTTTGGAGGATTTATGAAACACTAGGTAGCTACAGCCATTGCACTATACTTTGATTCTAGTGATGATTTGAACATATTATTTTGCTTCTTTGTCCTCCATGAGATTGGTGACTAATTGAGCATCTCGAAATAGCCAGTCAATAAGTAGCGTGAAATAGGATAGCTCGCCAAATATGAGTCATAGGAAACTCATAGTCGTAAATCATTATCAGTCTAAAGGAGAATTCCTTGACCTGGTTATCCCTTAATATAGTGCACAACAGGCATAGCTGCTTCAAAATGCTCCTTACGTGATACCTAAGCAAACTACTACAACACATAGACTATTTACGAAATCTCGAAGAGTGATTGTGAGATAGATGAGATGTCCCAATAATCGCCAATAAAATTAATCATCTGCGGCTAAATCACCATCGACTAAGCTTAGATGGTGGCCGTTGGTCTATCAGACTGTCCGTTAGTTTGCTTCCAAGTAGTCCTATTTTAGACAATATATCTAAAGCATATTTTTACTGACATAAGAATAACTCCTTAGAAGAGCGGGACACTTTAATCCCAAAGAAATACTTCAATATCTCTAAATCTTGAGTACTTATGTAGGTATGACTTAAAAGTCAAACAAGTCACTATGTCATTCCCCGTTTAAATAATGTCATGTATATATACCAATAACCTAAAAAATATACTACCTTTTCAGAAAATAAATAGCGAATAATTTGCTCAGGATTGAACAAAACCATACATCTTTAATGTTGTGGTCAAATTGGGGAACCAATTTTAAATAAGCCTAGTGCAGCCCTATAAATTAATTTGCATAATTCACAGACTTTGTCTTTATGACCTGTCCTGAAACCATAGGGAAGCTTTATGTATACTTCCTCCTTCAAGTTTCCTTACATTAATGTATTGTTAACATCCATTTGATGCAACTCCCAACCTCTCGTAATTGCTATGAGACAGAAAAATATGAATGCTCATAAGCTTAGTAACTTACGCAAACGTCTTATGAATATGCACTTACTTTCAATTGGCTTCTTTCTGGGCAGCAAAGTCTTCAAAGTCCATGTTTTATTTGCTTAAAATGCAAAAATTTCCCCAGCCATTGCATCACGCTGTTTTATGCTTTTCACAACTTTCGCATAATTCCTAAGCTTAACCTCCAAGGCTATGGTTGCCAAAAATGTTGATGACCCTGAGAAAATTTATCAAACGTCATATAATTTGCTAAGGTACAAAGACATTAATCAAAATCACGTCCTGACTTAATATGACTTGACCCATCATTGTTGTTGTCATCTTTACTTTATTGGGCAAAATCACTAATAGAGGTGCTGCTTCTTTGGCATCACACATCAAACCCAAGCAACCTGTCATATGATGGGATACTCTGATGTCCAATATCCATAAAAAGTTTTTTAAATACCTATTAGAAAGCTTCTCCAAGTTATCACAATCTAGAGTGTTGACAGTTTCCGAAACTGTTTGCTCGATAGACTTGGAATACTGCTACTGCTCTCAGATTTTCCTCATGCAGCATGAAAAGCTTGAGCCCGCCTGGGGCTTATCCACCTTTTGAGTTGGGCTACTTTTAGTCACGGGCTGGCTCAAATACTAAGTGTGATAACGGATGACCTTAAAGCAGTATGAAACTTTGTAGTCAACCCTGTTGGAGTGTGTGCAATATAATGCCTTTTGCTGCCCCCTTTCTGTTGTGATTATCTAACCTGAAAACTAGGCTTTAGTTTGGCTGTAGTTTACACTGCTAAGGCCACCTCGTCAATATGTTCTTCCTAGGCTCAAAGAATGGACAGGTGACATTCATTCTCTAGTAATCAAGGCATAAACCTTGTTGACGTAGGTAAAGGATCCATACTCAATATCTGAGATCAAACAATTCCAAAAACAGCATCATCCAACTCTATAAGGAATTGATGTAACTTCTCCTCTTCACGCTACCGAAGGAATTTGTGTGAGGCTCCGTGGGTACAGTACCTTGGAATATTTATTGAATTCATCTCACATTCCCTTCAATTTTGTATAATAAGTCATCAAGGTTGTGCCCTGCTATTAGAGTGAAGCGATCTTCCCCTTCAACTCCTGAATTTGTAATTCTTGATTGAAAAATGATCTCGTAGATGTCCCAAGCTACCTTAGCAGTCTATGACAGCTCCTTATGACTCGCGGTTCCATTTAAAGCCAACAAGATTTCCTTCCATTCAAACCAACGGGATTTCCGTCCATTTCAGCTCAAGCTATTCAAATCCATTCAATCGGTTTTTGCAAATCAACAACAATCAAATATTCTGCATTTATTCTGCATTTTGAAATGTGCAGAAGTTAGCTCCTAAACTAGTGCAGTTATACAGGGATATATACTGTAACATTCGGTACTAAATACATCAGAAAAATCCAGACCAAATTGTTTTAGTCTACTCGTAAGCATCACTAGGCTAAATAGATTTCTTGATCGAGTTAAAAATTCATGAAATCAGCATAAAATTGTAGCCTTTCTAGTGACTCATTTTTGGCGAATTAGTCGTGAGCTTCTCCAAACTGCCATTAATGAAGCTCAATTTATTTTTCTCGTTAAGAGTATTCATCATACCCTTTTCCTACATATAATAGTTTTCTCCATTCAAGAGGCACATTGTAATCTTCGCTCCTGGATTGTCCGACGAATGCAAAAAAATGGCAATGATATATCAATCGTCTCTTCGTCATTGAGATCTTGGCTGCAGTATCATCCATTGACTGTGAGAGGAAGACGACGTGAAAAGAGAGAAGGAAAAAGGGACTACTATTCGTTGGTGCAGTGATATAGAGGGTGGCTTTCGGGAATATTAGTTTTAGAGTTTCTCTAAACCTAATCTGATACCATGTAAAATTAGAGAAAAATTGAAGATAAAATATTCCCCTTGATCTCTGGAAAATTATGTGTATGTGCAAAAGGTCCCAAGATATATATAACCAACACTCCTAAATAAGGTAAGACACTAACCCATAATAATTCCTAATTACATTTATAGTTATATTTCCAATAACATGCTAAATGAGAGAGGAAGTCAAGAATTAAAGAGATGTATTACATGTTATCTAAAAGTGTTAAGTGTGTGATCCTTTATATATAGGTGGAGTTATACAAATCGGAAAAATTCCTGAGGTGGATACTAATCGGGTGTGGAATTTGGATTATCAAAGGCTGTTAATGTCATAAAATGAAGGTGTTACTAATGAAAGGGAAATCCACCTAAAATGATCTTTATCCTAATTTTCGGACATTATTCAATGAAAGTTTATCTCGAGAGTGATACTAATATCTTCGATCCCTGCAAAAGGTATCATTATCACTTGCAGAGTCAAGGGATTTTTGGTCTGCAGATTCCCTGATAGTTGCTGCTGAACCAAAGCCATGAATAAGGTAATCTATGATGTTATAAGAAATTGAAAGGGAGCTTAATCCGTTACATTTATTCTATAAATGGTAAGATATTATTCAAATAACTTGCATACACAACATTCATAAACATATGGAGAGTCTGATTGTTCCCATTCAATAGCAAATAAGTACAAGCACCTTAGATTGATCCAAATCGTCTCTCTCTCGCTTGAAAAGATCGAAGTGCTTCCACAAAATCAGCTTCTCCGAAATCAGGCCAATATACCGGTGAGAAATACAGTTCAGCATATGACAATTGCCACAGCATGAAACCACTAAGCCTTTGCTCGTTACCAAATCGTATAAGAAAATCAGGATATGGGAATTGGGTGCATCTTGTTTCCATTTCTTGATCCATTAAAGACTCGTCTATGTTTTTTGGGTCAAGAAGACCTTCCTTCACTTTTGCTGTCACCCTTTTACAAGCTTGAACGATGTCGTATTGTCCGGTATAGTTAACTGCAAACATCACATGCAAACCAGAGTTGTTCTTTGTGGTCTCCTCTGTGCGAACAATTACTTGCTGCAATGAATCGGGGAGTCTGGATGTATCGCCAATTATAGTCACTCGAATATTGTCCCTGTTGAAATCCAGAAGACAACACTGATCACAGTTTATGTACTTGTCAACATTTTTATTATTATAAATAAGTATGCCCCTTGTTATTCACTATCAAAACAAAATTCTTGATAACTATACCAATTATTTTTTATTGGAACCTAAAATCCAGTTATATACATAGGATAAGGGAACTTTCTAAGCAATTACATGTTTTGATGTAGTATGTATGTGTATATGTATAACATTGTACAATATGAACAGCATCCTTACTCCAAATTTGGATTATTTGATCCCCTATTTACCTCTTGAAAGTTTCCATTTCCTGCTTCAATAACTTCTCAAAGTTGCTCAACACAGTTTCAACTTCCACCTTTGCAAAATCAACAATCTATATTATTACAACATAAATGGAAGAAAAATAACTTCTACATAGAAAATAAAATGTTATTATTAAATTAGGCTCTTAATTAGTTGCCAATTTTATTATGCATGACATTATTTAGTTGACGAAAACATTATATAGCCATCCCTATGCTACATTATAATTTCTCTACTAGTTTTTATCGGTTACTAACTTGATCAGGACGCGCAAAGTTCTCGGTGCTTAAAACAAAAACGGTTAGAACTTTGACTCCAAATTTCAAACAGAGTTGAACCAGCATTCCTAGTTTCCCAAATCCTATCTCATAACCGGTTGTCATGGGCAAGCCTTTCGATCGGCTCCACCTACGGTGGCCGTCAATGATCACCCCCACATGCTTTGGCATTGACTCTAGCAGGAGCCTCCCAGGCAAGGTAGTTTTTTCCTCTTCTTTGACACCATTAGCATTATCGACTGCTCGCTGTGGTGGACCTGCGGCACCGTTGACACATAGAGGACGTAGACGGTGGTGGAGTGGGAGTATTGGGGACCTGGGCGGGGAAAGCGTAGTTAAGGCAGTGAATGGCTTGAACCATACGGATGGAGCGCGTAGCATGGCTTAGGTTATGAACTATGGGCAATAAAATCTCGATGTGTTGTACATCAGAAAAGAAGCCATTGCTTTTATAACTACGAACAGTGACTGAAATGCCATTTCTTCTTGATCATTTTTCAGATTAGCAAAAAATGTGGACAGCTTCGTACTTCCATAACATGTTTGCCAATAAAAGAAAAACTAGACTTATCTTCAACTTTACTAGCTAACAATGCTACCCACGAATAGGAAGCCTTGCATGTGACCTCTGTCCATGTTTTTTTTTTTTTTGAGAAATAAAAAAATTATTGACGGATTAAAAAGGAATACGACAAATGGAGAGTAGCAAGACTCTCCTACAACTAAAGAAGACATCGTCAAGAGACGAAATCAAAATAAAAACGACGACGCTCTATGAATAAACAAAGAGACTCAAAACGGCTTACTATAAGGAAATTTGTAAGGTTAACCAAAGAGATTACAATACGACAACCACTTGAAGCGTTGAGTGATGAAAGTGGAAATGGTTTCTGGCTTTCGTGAAAAGGGTCTCAAGAAGGTTCCAAATTAGGGCAATCTAGGATACCAACATCTTCAACGGAGAGACCAAGGTAAGGATGATCAATCTAAGCAGATCCAGTACTTTCTTCATCTACAAACATTGATCAATGTAAGCAGAGATTTTGGACCTCAAGAAGCCTCTTATCCGTCTGAGGGGGGAAGACGAAGATACCAAGCAGTATAAGAACAGCCTGAAACAACAATGGTGACTTTCAACAGGTAATAGCTTTACCCCATTCCGCATACTTCCTCTTTCCTTATAAGTGCTGCATGTGTAACATTTAGCCTAGATTGTATGCTCTAACTATATGGTCAGTACAATTAGGTAGTATATTAGAAATAAATACTTTGGCCAAACATTATATAACCTATTTCCTATTTCCCATTTCCTTTTTCCTATCCTACATTATAATTTCTCGTCGACTGCCGATGGCCAACTAAATAATGTCATGCATAAAAAAAGTCTTTAGTAACATTTTATTTTTCTATTTAGAAGTTATTTTTGTCCCATTTATGTTGTAATAGTATAAGCCGCCTTTCAATTAATCAATTTCTTATAATATCATAGCTTAATTCGATTGCTTTTCAAGTTAAAGACAATCGGATTAATTCGATTGTTTTTATAACAAAAGCACAAAAATACCCTTAATTTTTTTTATTTGTACTGAATTCAACAATACAACGATATAAAGCATGTAATACAAACTAATTATATGAAATAAAAGTTTTCATTTTTAAATAAAAATAAAAACATGTGATCTTTTACCAAGGCTAAACATAAAACGTACATTTTGTTGACACATTCAATTGAAAGTCACATCTCACATGCAATGCTTCGATTTTTGCATAGTTGGCACGCCATTGAAAGAGGGCTTCTTCGACAAGGAAATCCTATGTCTCCTTACTTATTCACTTGAGGACGACCCCAGTTCCTGGAAGTTAAAATGTAAGTGGACAACTTCGTACGACTTTGCTAGTTCGATAACTATATAGGACGACAAAATGTACGTTTTCTTTCTTTCGATTCTTTTGCACAAGCGTGCAACATGGCAGCATTTGTATGTGACTTTCGAACCGCAAAATGTATGTCTTCTTCTTCTTCGTCTGATATAAGATGACTTACTTGAATGTGGAGCGACATCTATTGATCTAGTCCCACATTGCATTCATCGTGGGAATTACGATTAACAACTTGCCATCGCAAGCCATAAATGAAGTTGGCGAAAACTTTTCACAACCATAAGATGAGTTTTCGCTTTATTAGTATCAGTTAGTTTAAACTTATTATCTAACTCTAAATTAAAAACATATTAAATAATTTATTCCAAACATGTAATTTATTATTTATTAAGTTCAATAAATATTTAAAAACTTAAACTGTAAGACTCATTTATATATTTAAAAACTTAAAATATTGATATACTATTATTGTTATCTTAATTAATAATTTCTTGAATTACTAAGAAACTCCTAAACCTAATTTCATAATCCCTAAATTTTACCCGCAACCCCAAACCTAATTCACTCATTTGTGAATCAAGACTTATCTATGCTTTTTATGTTGGGAGAGACAAAGAGGGAACATAGAGGAGAAAGGTAAGAGTCTTAATGGGTAACTATAGGTTTAAGTTATCAGATATTATGCCTAATGTTTGGTTTTACAAGATCAAGGAAATGGATAATGGTATAACCAAAAACCATAGTACTACCAACAAGAAACAACACACTTCAATCATTAAAGCCAAAGCAACTCAGCCACTCTTGTCTTAGACAATCACATCACTCTTGTCGCAGATAATCTTATTACTACACCAGAGAGCTAACACCCAGTGAACTCAAATCAATCAGCAGCTGATCAATTAGTATGTGACGATTCGTTGTGTGCAGAAATATACAAACTACGTAAGAACTTGAGGAATCTTGAGATTCCAGATTTACCTCTTCTAGAACTCTGGGATGAGGTCTTAAGAACTTAAGATTAGTTCGGCAAAACTAAGATACTTAATGTATATCAAAAAGAAAATCACAACCCAAAATCCCTGACCCACGAAGAAAAATCATCCAATATAAGAATCAAGAATAATCTTTAAGGTCTCCAGACATTGTTTCTTCCGTTTCTGTAGGTTTTAACTGATATGAAGCAATGAAAATAATAATCCCTGATTTGAGAGAGGGATACTCTCTAGAAGAAGAAGATTTGTTTATGCAATTCTTTCTTTGCTTTTCTTTTCATTTACTCTCATATTTAAAGCAAAGTTTGTTACATGTAGGACACGTGTCTCTAACATAATATAAGACAGTTGTGTACATCGTTTTTATTTAACATAACATATCTTTTTATAATATCTTTCTTTTAGAATAGTCAGTCCATCACATAATCCTTCATCCAAGTGGGCTTATTTAAATAACGTTTAGTCCTTTGCTGAGAGTCATCTGCTACCGTTTTATCTCCAACAGGTGCATCTACTACCATTTTGTCTTCTTCGTTTGTATCATTGCCTGGTCCATTGAAATTGAACTTGTCCACGAGTTCAAAATTAGGGTAAGTGGCTTTGAACTGGATAAGTGGTTCCCAAGTCATCTGGTTCTATTTGTGGAGTCCAGATCTTTTGTCTAATATTACTCTGTCTAATTGAAATACATCGTCATTTCTTCTTAAATTTTAAATACTCTCTTACTCTTCCAAAATTCATAGCTTATGAGCCAAGTCGACCCAGCCGACGTCCTCCGTCATCTTCTTTTCAACACTATAAAAGTAACCGTCTCACTGTCTCGTCTCTCTTTGCCACCTTCCTACACCTTGTAATACCCAGATTTTCCTAATCTCAACCATATCAAATTATGCGACATTTTCGGACGATTATATTATTGAGCTTAACAAATTGAGTGATGAATACATTCTCTAAATATTGCCTTCTATTTTATCACATAATTAGGATGACGATGAAGCATAAATGACGATGAAGCATTGGTAGTGATTTACAAAAGGTTGATATTATAAATTTATAGGTGTTCCCAAGGTTGTCAATGAGAAAATTCCCTGAATTTTGGAGGATATAACAACCTAGGTAAAATTATTCTAGTGACGTGGATGTTTAATTGGTAATCTCTTGATTTTCAATTATACAGATATTAATCAGTATTTAACTCACAAAATTTTGACTTCCGCCCGAAATAAAAAATGCACTTAAAGAAACCATAGATAAAGAGACTAATAGTAAATAAACAAACAAACTCTGTTTTTTAATGTACTAGTGCTTTAATGAGCTTGGCGTTTTTTCTTCGTTCTCTGGTTACCACAACTTGAGGTGGCAACGTTGGAGAATCAGCATTAGGATTTTCCAAAGCTCAAACACCAAAAGTTCTGTGGTGAAGTGGTGGTGCAAAGGAAGAAAAAGAAGGGGGGGAAGACGGAGTGAGGAGGAAGAGAGTGAGTGGCGATTGTGCCATAGGCTGAGCAACATTGGACAGAGAGAGAGACAACAAAGGTTTATTACCAAATTAAAATTTCTTACACTTGCACGGCCATGCAAGCTAAGTCACAGATGTGCAAGCTAAGTCATGCCCTGACTTCACGCCTAAAATTAATATGTTGGAGGAGAAGAACTAGAATATGACAAATTGAAATGGTTAAACTGGCAAATGATGTATGTATATGTTTTATATGGGCATCTCCTTAACCTTCCAAAGATGGTGTGATATAATTTTGCCTTCATTAACCTGTATTTTTCCTCTTCTACTGATACAAAACGTGTCATCAAAGTATGGAAGAACAACCACACTTTTCGTGGCAAATACCGACTCATCAAAATAAAACGATTGTTGTGCCAATCAATCAAAATTGCATTTTTAATTAATTAATACAATTATTAGTATAATGTAATGTTAACATCAAATGTAATAATTGAAATTAAGAAATAAATGTAAAAAAGAGTGGATATTAGCGTTGCGTTATTATGTGTGTTGGGAAATTAGGTTAGGATCTTATCTCAACCGTAGCGGAATATTCACGAAACTTTTTCGTGACTTTTGATTTCCCGAAAATTAAAATCTATTTAATTTTATAAAATGGTTAACACAAATCATAATAAAGCGAAAATTTAATTCGTACCTGATTCCGAAGCTTGATCTTTATCTTGTTGTATTCCTCGAATCGTTCCCGAAACTGATCTGTTTCAACCACCGTAGCTGCACAAATGTTTGGCCTCTAACGGTATCTACACAATAAGTTGAGAGAACTCTATAATTCTTACAGAGAGGGTTAAGCAAGAAGTGCTAGCTCCATATAGCTTACGCCTATTTATAATAAGCTTTAGACGTTTTAGTAATTTAATTGAAATTAAATTCTAATTTCAATTAAACTTTAATTAG
>JAOTAY010000001.1:23997458-24015099 GCA_025629805.1 Erythroxylum baracoense
AAATTAAATTAAATTATTCATAATTTTATTGATAATTAATTTTAATTTATTAAATATATAATCTTGAATTAAATTATCTATAATTTTTATTAATAATTAAATAATTAAAAGATATATAATGAAATGACAGTAAATCAGATTATAAAAAAACAGAATCACGAAATAAAAACTACTTTTTATAGTTTTATAATTTTTAAAAATTGAAAAAAAATCAAAATTAAAACTAAAAACTA
This sequence comes from Erythroxylum baracoense, assembly GCA_025629805.1. NCBI lineage: Eukaryota > Viridiplantae > Streptophyta > Magnoliopsida > Malpighiales > Erythroxylaceae > Erythroxylum > Erythroxylum baracoense. The sequence continues at coordinate 23,997,692 of JAOTAY010000001.1, forward strand.
AAAACTTAAACAAACCAATTTTTTTTACTGAATTTAAAAACAAAAACAAAGAACCAAAAATAAAAATGTAAACAAACACTCCCTAGTTTTCAAATGCTGTCTTACACACTGCAATTCCAAGTCCTAAATAGTAAACATCAAGTCTAAGAAACTCACACATTGGGTATATAGAACCAAAATTTTATTGAATACCAACAGATGATGAATTTGATGTTCAGAGATCAGTACCCACTCCCCAAAGTTAATTGATACTCTCTAAGCTTCTGCAAATAAGGGTCTTCAAAAGATCATCCATTGCTCTAATGGAAGACCCTTTTTGCTCTCCCTCGTCGCGAATAGCTTCCCTAATCTGTTTCTTCATTTCAACTGCATTTTTCTTCATGTGAAGTCCTTTTGATGAATTCTTGTCCATAGCTAACTCTATAGACTCTTTTACTTGCTTTGCAGAGATATGGCCTTCAATTCCTCTGGTCAACTCCACGCTAACACCCATTTCCTCCACCAGCATCTTGGAATTGTATGCCTGTTCGGCTGCCATTGGCCATCCGATGATTGGTACACCTTGGCTCAAGCTCTCCATTACAGAGTTCCATCCGCAATGGCTTAGAAAGACTCCTATTGACTTATGACACAAGATTTCCAACTGGGATGCCCAGTTTTTCACCAGCAAACCTCTTTTTGTATTGCTTATTCGTTGTTCAAATCCATCAGGCAACCATTCCGCTTTGAATTCGCCTCGTCTGTCGAATCCTACAGGTGCCCTTATCACCCAAATGAAAGGCTTCCCTGCCTTTTCCAGGCCTGTGGCTAGTTCCATCATTTGAGAAGCAGTGATTGTGTTCTGAGAACCGAACGATATGTAAAGGACTGAACCTGGACTCTGTAAGTCGAGCCATTTGAGGCATTTTTCCAGCGAAATTCCAGGTTGCTTAGCCGAATGACTTGTGCTGCTTAAGCTGGAACCCGTAGACGACGATCTCTTCAGCAATCGTGTCGGGAAAAGAGGACCAATAGGCCAAACAGGGACCTTGATGTAGTTCCTCAACCATTCCACTGATAGAGGCTCGATTTCTTCCACTGTATTGCAAAGCCAACCAAATGATTTCATGGAAAGTGAAAGCTGTGGCTGCAGAAACTTTGACCAAGAGTCAGTACCGTCCGCTTTTCTGATAAATTGGTGCAATTGAGTGGTGTCGAAACGGTATTCATCAGGAAATCCGGGAACTGAGAAGTCGTCGGAATCGGCAACTCGACGATGAGGAAGATTCAACCACACAGACAGGTCTGCCAACATGCCATAGGCGCCAGAAGTAGAGAAGGTTAAATTCACAGTTCCAACACTGTTGGCTACGTCATTCGCCCATCCGAAGAAAAAATCCGATATCACACATAGCGGAGGCTTGCCTTCTTTTGCTGTAATATCAGAAAGCAACTGCTGAAATGGGGATTTGAGATCTAGCGTTGCAGAGAAAAACCTACCAATCTGCTCCAACGACAAGTTCTCGGTGTTCTCTGCGTTGGGTGGCAAACCATGATCAACACTGCAAAAGGGTAGCTCAGCAAATTGGATTCTTGGCGGTTCATCATCTGGTGACAATGAGTTCAAGGTGGATCGTAAATGTTGAATGTTGAGAGGAGTATTGGCAATGGTAATGGTGAAACCGGCTGTTTCATAGATCCGTCTGGCTAGAGCCAAGAAAGGTATGAGATGGCCATGAGCCATCACCGGAAGCATCACTATGTGCTGGTTGGAACTCATTTGGGACAATTGCCTTAATGTCTCGAAGCAAATGCACTCTACAAAACTTCAACTTTAATGTAATAAAGGATCAAAAGAGTCCGCCATTGTAGCAAAAAACAAATGTAATCAACCTGCCGTTGACTGCCTGCTACGCTGTTGGGAATATTAAAACGCTGTTGGGAATATTAACTTATTATTGAAACTATAAAATAATTTATTAAATAGACAGAACTCCTAAAAATATGGTTTTATTAGTTCTTATACAAATAATGGTCAACTTATATAGTTGTCCTTATTAATTTCATCGTCATCCTACCAGTCCAGACCCTGATTAAAGTTACAAACGGATCCATTGGGCTCGAGTCTTTTTTAAGTAACGTAAGTCTAAGAATATTCCAATTTCACGCATACTTATTAAAAAAGTCGAGCTAAAATTAAGTATTAGAAAAATATCTATGTATTTAAATATTTAATTTTTTAATTTTAAAGTTAAATGCAAATTTGTTTTTTTAATTAAAAATATTTTTTCGCAATTATCTGATAAAAAATTTATTAATGAAATGACACCGTTTAATATATTTTTAAAGATAAAATGATTTTATTAACTTAAAAGGTAGAATATGAAAACTAATGTTAATTCATTCATTAAAATAGTTACATTGAGTTATATTAAAGATATACTTATTTTTTTAAAAGATTTTAAGGAGTACATAATTATTTTTTAACTTAATTGAACTTCCAAAGATTTGATTTTAAATCACACTACATTTTTAAATTGTCCATAATAATACCAGTAATAGTTGCTATCAATAATTTTTTTCTTAATTTTTTAAAAATAGGGATGTCAAAATTAACATAACTGACCGTTACTTCAAAAACAACGTTATTTTTGACATTTTTTAAATAAACATATAATGAATTAGATTAGCCCAGCTCACTTTTAATCCGTCGGGTCATGAGCCATCCTAATCTGACCTGATCTTATCCATTTAACATTCCTATTTAAAAATACACCACCAAGTCGAATTGGTAAAGGTACAAGGACTTGAATATCAATTTCCACTAAAAAGTCACCGACATGTTGGGTAGGAGACAGGCCATTGCTTATAGATTGCGTTCGCACAAGCCAATACGGGTAACCAGGTTTAAGGATGGAATGAAAACAATAATAATAATAAGTGGATTTATGAACAGAGGTCTGAGGATGAGTCACTTGATGTCCACCATTCATCCAAGATAGAGAGACCAAGCGACATCCATTATTCATTTTCCCATAGAGTTAGGAGCCTACACAAATAAGGTACAACAAAAGCCGAAGGAAGAAAAGGAGGAAAAGCAGCCATGGCACTCAGAATGTGGGCTTCTTCCACGGCCAATGCTCTTCGAGTCTCTGTTGCCGCCCGACCTCACCTCTCTACTCCATTCTCTCTCTCAAGATGCTTCTCCAGGGGTCAGTCTTCTGCTCCTGCTACAAATTTTTGACATCTTTCTTCAGTTTCTTACTTTGGCTAGTATTGTATTAGTTGTTCCAAAGCTGTCATCTTTACTTGAATCCCAAAACGGGTTTCAGTTCTGTTCTTCTGCAACTCCTGCGTAAATGATGTTATTATAAATATGGAATTTAGTTGGACCCGATGCTGGTATAACATTTGTGAGAAGGTGTAAATAGAGTTATAAAATTGTGGTTTTCGTGGATGTGTGTAGTTGTGGATGGGTTGAAGTATGCATCTTCACATGAATGGGTGAAGCATGAAGGCTCAGTGGCTGCAGTTGGCATCACCGATCATGCTCAGGTTAATGTCTCACAGGAATTTACCTTTTTTTCATCAGTTGCAGTATTTGTTGTTGAAGATTTTAACCTTGCCAAGCTCCAAATTTTTATGGCTAGTGTTACAGAGCATGTAAAGGATTCGTATTCTAGGGAGGTAATGTGCTGCTTGAGTTCAAGCTCATTGGAAGAATTTAAGATCAAAAAAAGGGCAAAACGCTAATTGCTTGCTATTTCTATATATATATGTATATATAAACCTTTTGAATCGAAGAAATTGCAAGTTCACTACTTCATTGTTGGGAGGGATTACATTTCAATTTCTTTTTTTCTCAGAATTTTATCTTTTTATTTACTCAGCATTGAAGTATGAATTTTGTTGCATTACGGTACTCACAGGATCATTTGGGAGAAGTGGTGTTTGTGGATCTGCCGGAAGCTGGCGGAGCAGTCTCCAAAGGAAGCAGCTTTGGAGCAGTGGAGAGTGTCAAAGCTACAAGTGACGTCAACTCTCCAATCTCCGGCGAGATTGTGGAGGTTAATCCAAAGCTTAGCGAGTCACCTGGCTTGGTAAGTCTCTAGCAAAAACTTGATTAACTGTCCTGTATTTTTTGGGTTCCCATGCATATTGAGAAATCAAACTGAAGTTTACCAGTGCGTTATGGATATGTATACAACTACAAAGCCTCCCAAGAAAAGCCTTGCCATCTATTTATAGCTTTAGCCCCCCTTCAATGAGCTTTGTAGTTTTGGTACGTGAGTCGAATCCTACCGCGATAAAAGAATCCCCATAAAAAGACCACTAGACCGAGCACCAGTGATTTCGTATCCTGTCAAAATCTTGGCTAGTTGATCAGAGATTAGATCTTGTGTCCAATTTTATCCTGTTCAATCCTATCTAATGGCTAAAGCAACGTTTAGATCCTCTCCAGTTTTACCTGGTCTAACCCTATTCAATGGCCAAAACAACGTTCAACCCTATCTAGTGGCTAAAACAACATTCGGATCTTCTGTCCTGTTTTACCCTGTCTAACCTTATTCAATGGCTAAAACAATGTTGTTTTGGCCATTAGATAGGATTAGATATGGTAAAATTGGACAGAAAATCTGAGGTTAATTGATCAAAGTGGGTAGCTCTAATAGACCTATAGATCGTGGTACCAATAGGGTGGATAGGCCCAACCACCACACTATACGTATAGACACGAACTTTCCTAAAACCGTGCATTAGGAAAAAGAATAGGTTAAATTTAATTTAATCAAATTTAAGTATTTAGATCCTTTTAAATTTAAACTTGAAAAAAGAATTAAGATTGTTTATTCTTCAAAAGTAGAATTATATCTATTTAAAATTAATAAATTAAATTATATTGATTAAAATCAAATTTGAATATTTTAATTTGACATGTTGGGACTTCTCTGCATTCAGTTTTTTTTTTCAATGTTCATCTGCTTTTACAATAATTTGTGTGATGAAGATCAACTCAAGTCCATACGAAGAAGGTTGGATTATCAAGGTCAAGCCGAGCAATCCTTCAGAATTAGAATCCTTGATGGGTCCAAAAGAGTACACCAAATTCTGTGAGGAAGAAGACGCTGCTCACTAGACTTCCAATATGTTAAGAGCACAATCTCTTTGGCACTAACATAAAGTTTTAATGTTTTTCAAGTCCTTTACCAATTGTTACACACAAATTCCCACATTCCTCCACTCTTTATTATTCATATTTCTTTCTCTCTTATGCTTTATATTGCATCCCAATATCATGAATCATCCTCTTTACTGTTCTTCAAAATGACACCTGCATTAATGATTGCCAAAAGTTGTTTCTGGAAAAAGGTTTTGTTAAGAAACCATTCAATATATCATAAATACGCCCTCTTACAATGAAATATTTTGAGCTTTCTTAAACATTAAAAAAAGCACTAGAAGGAGATAAATCTCTTAGCGAATATTGTTTTATTGTATATATTCTTCTTTCAAGATTCAAATTCAATATTTATTTGTTAGAACATGTCATTGCTTATTAAAAAGGTAGAGTAAATTTTACTTACTTTGAGCAGGCTTAAATAAGGTATAAAATAATGCTCGAATCTTGATTTCAAGTTCATAATCTTGTACATACACAAAACACGATAGCAAACAATATAAACAAAAAAAACACGCACAGATTTGACGTGGAAATCTTGAATCGGGGAGAAAACCACGGGAAGAAGAGGAGAGCTTCACTATGAAAATGATGAATACAAAAGTAGAGAGCTTAAGGTGGCTTACAAAATATATTTCTTACTCACCCTAGCATAAAACAAGATATATAAACTAAAACCTAATTTCAAGTGGGCCTTATATGTGCTATAATTTAATTTTTCCACAACTGTCACATTGCAAATTTTTCGATCAAACCTAAAATAGAATTTGGGTCACAAACTTTAACAATCTCAACTTTAACACGAATTCTATCGCGAAAAGTCTTCAACCTTCAAAACAAAAAACTATCCACCTTTTCCACCAAAAGCCCAAGGCTAATCTCAATAAGCAATACCAACCAAGTCTAAGCAGTGCTTAAACTCAGTTACAGAAAGTGTCTTAGTCATCATATTAGCTGGATTATCATGGGTATTAACCTTCTTCACAACAATATCACCACGAGCAATAACCTCACGAACAAAATGATAATGGACATCAATATGCTTCGTTTTCTCATGAAACATTTGATCCTTAGCGAGAAAGATAACACTTTGACTATTACAAAAAATCATGGTAACTTGCATATCTTGACAAAGTTCATCAAACAAACCTCTCAATCAAATAGCCTCTTTAAAGGCATTTGTAACTGCCATGTACTCGGCCTCAGAGGTAGACAAGGTCACAGTAATCTGCAAAGAAGCTTTCCAACTAATTGCACAACCACTAACAGTAAACACATATCCTGTAAGCGATCTTCTCTTATCAAGATCACCTGCAAAATCAGAACTAACATACCCAACAATCCCCTCTCTAGTTCTCCCAAATTTCAAACAAACATTAGTAGAACCACGCAACTATCTCAAAATTCACTGAACTGCTTTCTAATACTCTTTACCTGGATTTGCCATGTGTCTACTAATTGCACTAACAACATGCGATAAATCTGAACTTGTGCACACCATAGCATACATGAGAGATCCAACTACATTAGAATATGTGACTTGCGACATATAGTCAACATCTTCATTTGATTTAGGAGATAAAGCAAATAAAAGTTTGAAATGTGCAGCTAGTGGAGTCATAATAAGTTTTGCATTTTTCTTCTTGAATTTATGCAAAACTTTCTCAATATAACCCTTTTAGGTTAAATACAATTTACCTGATTTTCTGTCTCTCAAAATCTCTATGCCAAGTATCTTCTTTACTGCACCTAATCTTTCATCTCAAACTTTGTACTAAGCTAGGCTTTCACCGTTACTATTTCGGATTTATCTTTGATTGATATCAACGTATCATTAACATATAAAAGTAAACAAACAAATGACCAATCAATGACCTTTTTATAGGAAACACAGCTATTGTAATTGTATCGTCTAAAATCTTGAAATCTTGAGTAATTATGAATGAGTCAAACCTTCTATATTATTGTCTAGATGACTGTTTCAGACCATATAGGGACTTTTTTAGCAAACACACACGATCCTCCTTCCCTGTAGCTACGAAACCCTCTGGCTATTGCATGTAGATGTTTTCTTTAAGTTCTCCATGTAAGAATTCTGTCTTGACATCCAATTGCTCAAGCTCAAAATCGCATATAGCCATAACTGACATCAAAGCTTGAATTGAGTTATGTTTTATAACCGGAGAAAACACATATGTGAAGTCTACACCTGGAATTTGACTATAACCCTTAACAACTAACGTGGCCTTATACCTGGCTTCTTCAACTCCTGGCATACCTTCCTTTCTCTTAAATACCCATTTGCAACAAGTAGCTTTCTTACCTTCAAGTAATTTCGCTAAATCATAAGTACCATTCTTATGAAGGGATTCCATCTCTTCTTTCATAGCTATCTTCCATTTGCCAAAGTCATCACAACTAACTACCCCTGAGTAGGTAGAAGATTCTTCACTGGACTCAATACCCTCTCCTACATTCAAAGCATAAGTAACCAAATCAGCCTCAGCATATCTCTGTGGGGGGTTTAATTTCTTTTCTAGGCCTGTCTCTAGCTATGCAACCCTGCGGTGACTCAGTGGATGTCTCGACATCATCTTTTATATCTAGACTAGACAGGGGCGCAGTTTCTAGTGTATTCTCTATCCCTATACCAAACTTAACCTGCACTTTTAGTCTCTGTTGATCTTTATCACCTGAAACATTAGAAGACAAACTCTTACGTATAGCAGTTTCATAAAAAAATAACATTTTTGCTAACTGCTTTCAGGATCCCATAACTTATATCCCTTCACACCTAACTTGTAGCCAAGAAAGACACACTTCTTGGATTTGGGTTTTAACTTTTCCTTGTTAACATGAACATACGTAGGACTACCAAAAATTCTCAAATCACAATAATTAGCAGAAGAACCAAACCATACCTTTTCTGGGGTCTTTTCCTCAATGGCAATCGAGGGAGAGTGATTAACAAGGAAGCACGCAGTAGCTGCTACTTTAACCCAAAGTGACTTAGGTAAACCAGAATTGGAAAGCATACACTGTACCTTCTCTATCAAAGTCTTATTCATTCGCTCTGCCACACCGTTCTGTTATGGGGTACCGGGAACTATTAAGTGCCTCAGAATTCCTTCCGTACTACAGAAGGCATTAAACTCATCAGAACAAAACTCCAAACCATTATCAGTACGTAGACGCTTAACTTGTCGCCCTGTATGCTTTTCAATCATAGTCTTCCACTGCTTGAAAGTTGCAAAAACATCACTCTTTTTCTTTGAGAGGAACACCCAGACTTTTCTAGAAAATTCATGAAATAACTGTTGCAAACACATCACTCTTTTTCTTTGAGAAGAACATCCAAATTTTTCTAGAAAATTCATGAAATAACTGTCAACCTATAATTAGCATCTCCTTTAGAAGTCACCTTGGCTGGTCCCCAGAGGTCAGAATGTATATAATCAAGTGTTCTCTTTGTGCTATGAATGCCTTTCCCGAAGCTAACTCTCTTCTGCTTCCCAAAAATACAATGCTCACAAAACTCCAATTTGCTAATACACTGCTCGTTAAGTAGTCCTTGTTTACTAAACTCAGTCGTACCATTTTGGCTCATATGTCTAAGATGTATATGCTATAATTTTATAACATCACCATCAGTTATAGATTAGGTAGTAACATCTACATCACCAACAACTGTAGGACCCTGCAAGACAGATAAACTAGCAGATTGTTTCTGCCTTTTCATCACAACTATAACACTTTTGCCAACCTTTATAACTCCACCTTCATCAGTGTACCTACACCCATTGATATCCAAAGTACTCAACAAGAACCTGATGTTGTGATCTAGCAGCAAAATATCATACTTCATGGTTGCCATGGATGCAATCAATGAACCTAGTTCTGATACCAGTTTGTGAAGACAAAACACGATAGCAAACAATAGAAACAAAAAAATAATACACAGATTTTAAGTGAAAATCCCAAATTAGGGAGAAAATCACGGGCAGAGGAGGAGAGTTTCACTATTAAAAGGATGAATACAAAGGCAAAAAGCTTACGATGGCTTACAAACTATATTTCTTACTAACCCTAGCATAAAACAAGATATATAAAGTAAATCATAATTTCAAATGAGCCCTACGTAGGATATAATTTAATTTTTTCACAACTGTCAGTGCGAACTTTTCGAGTTAGACTAAAATAGAATTTGGGTCACAAACGTTAACATATATATATTCCAAATAAGATTTCTTGCGATAAAAATAAATCACACATTAAATATATTTTAGAAAACCAAAACATGTTAAAATTTCTTTAATGGTTCCATAATTCCAATGGTGTGGTTCACACAAATTTTGTTCACCCTTTAGTTAACTCATGTTGTAAAATAGTTTTTCTTTTAATATTAAAATTGAAAATTTATTTTAAAAAATTATTGAAAAATAAAAAATAAATCTAACTCTTCAAGAGTCTTCTTATCTACCCATTTTTTATGCACTTCGTAATGAAATTACTTATAAGCACCACTTGACAACGTGATTTCCATCTTATTTAATTTTAGCCATAGAGAGAAGGACAACAAGCCAAATCATTTGGTGAAAATAATAAAAATAAATAAATAAACACAAAATATTCATACATGCACACATGATTTCTCCAAATTAATCAAACAACTATATATATATATATATATATACACACACACATTAGCGTCATCATTGAACGCATAAAGAAGCAGTGCACCAAGCAAAGAAGGCATATAAGAAGCTTACGTGAGTAATTAATTAGAGAAAGAAAATGATGGAAGAGAATTAAAAAAAAACTTAAAATCAAATTGGCTACGTAGAGTTTCAACGATGTGTTGGAGGTCATACAAGGGATGGAAGACGACAACTATTCAATGTCACGGTAGGATTTGGCATCGGAACATATATTCGATCCAGATTGGGACCTTGTGGTTTGAATGTGATTTTAATCTTCCAGATGGCTTTCTTTGATTGGGAATATCTTTACCAAGTGGCTTATATGTCACTCGAAGAGAAATATATATATAAAAAAAAGAAATTTTGTTGAAACCATTTATTGATAGAAATTCATGTTTTACTTCTATAACTTAAAAAATGTTATGACTAGTTGAGAGGAAGATAACCTGACTTTGTGAGGTACATTTGAAGCAGGTTTAACATACCTGAACATTTATTTATTTTATGGCCTGTCATCCTTATAAGACTACTAATGAAAGACAAACTTTTGTACTTGAGTATTAACGTTGTTGATCATTTGTATATATTATGTGATGTTGAAGCTGAAAGTACCACCCACTAATTTTTTGAGTTTTCTTGATCTCAAAATCTGCTAAATCTTGTGTTTGATTTCATTGGAATAATTTATTTTTTTTCGTAAATTTCAATTATGGACACATTAACCTAGTAAAAATTTTTCTTACAACACTCTTTAGATGGAACCATATCGCCTATGTCTTTTCTGAAAGAATTCAAGTGCTTCGGAAAATTCTTCTTCTCCAAAGTCAGGCCAAAGCACTCCAGCATAATAAAGTTCAGTATAGGCTAGCTGCCACAGGAAGAAATTGCTGATCCTTTGCTCCTTACCAGGCCGTATAAGAAGATCGGGATTGGGGTATTTAGTACATCTTGTTTCCAATTCCTGTTCGATTAGAGACCTGTCAATGTCTTGTGGATCAATACGACCTTCCTTCACTTGGAGTCCAATTCGTTGACAAGCTTGAACAATGTCATACTGTCCGCTGTAGTTAACCGCAAGCATGACATGGAGTCCGATATTGTTCTCAGTATTCTTCTCCATGTGGGCAATTGTTTGCTGCAAAGAATCAGGGAGTCTGGACATATCCCCAATTCCTGACACTCTTATGTTTCTCCTGATACAATATTGATTCCAACATTATATCATTCCAATATTTAACAATTATTGATTCGACACAAACCTTTATTTTACAAATTAAATTTTTTATTTTTTTTGTCGGATGATTAATCTTTAAAAGTTATAGACAACACAACCAGTAAGATTTTAATTTAAATATGGAGTTTCAGAAGGCCTAATAGTATGTAGCCTTATCCCTATATATTAAAGAAGTTATTTTCAATATTTAGAAGTTATATCATTTTGTAGATTTCAACAACTAGAAATTATTTTGAGTGGAGAGATAGATTTTTGGAGAAAAGATACCTGAAAGTGTACAATAAAGACATTATAAAGCCTTTGGATTCTCCTCAAGTGCAAAAAATGTATAAAGATTAATTAGAGTGCCATTAACCCTATTGAGGCAGTAAATCTAAAAAAAACTGATTATGCATGAAGATTTTAAAATTTTAAAGATATACAAAATAAAATCTAATTAAGCATTTCTAAATTAAATCTCGACTAATTTCAAATATTAAATTAAGTATAATTAAGTTTTTATAAGAAGTTATTAATAAGTACGTAAAAATTTCGTGAAAGATAATAAATTTCATTATTTAACCACAAATTTAAAAAAAATATTAAGTGACCTATAAATAGTGGTTATTTATAACATGCTAATTCTATAATATAATAAATTAAAAATAATTAAAATAATATTTGTATTATATTATAAGACCTACATGTTATATATAATCAAACACCCAAAGGGCACCTACTAGTTTCCTACATTTTTCCATCTCTTTGTTTAGTTGGACAAAGGTGTATATAATATACCAGTTACCTCATTCATCTCAATATTCAAATAGTAACTTATTGAGATTAATGAAGTATTACTAGTCCTACTTAATTTGAGTTCCTATTTTTTGGTTATTTAAATTCTCTTACATATTATAATGCTCCTTTGTAGTTTTTGGTGCCAATTCAATTAGAAAAGATCCATACTCTCTTTACATTTAGTTATGATGTGTTTACATATATCAATTTAAATTGTCCTATACAAATCCTTAATTAAACTAACTCTATATCATTAGAATTTAGAGTAAACTATAATCATAAACGAATCACTTTATTCATATATAATTTCTATTATCAATTTCACGTTTTGGCATTGTTTATATCACAAAAGTTTCGATGGTGACAGAAATGATTAAATGTAAACTATAACCATTAACAAGTCACTTTGTTCATAATTTCAATAATCAATTTCACTTTTTAGCATTGTTTATATCACAAGAGTTTCAGCGGTAACAAAAATGACTACTTTTAAAAGTTAATAGTTCATTTAAATATTTAAATAATAAAATAGTTAAAATATAAATTAAGGTAAATACTTAAACAAAACTTAATTAACTTGTCTCTACCTATGCTGATATAGTTAGCATATAAAATTTTAGAAATCCGTGCTAATGTGAATTGCTAATAACAATGAGACTACAATTTAAAAATAAGCTTGAATTAGATATTAATTATTTTAGCTCGCTCATGGTAAAATTGTTTTATAAGTTATTGACGAGGGTAAGCCTTGAAGCAACTGATAAGCTTATTCTTTTGTGGCTAGAAGGTCATAAATTCGAGTCACAGGAATAGCTTCTTTGTAAACAGCAAAGGAAAGGCTGCATATAATTGATGACTCTAGCGAAGTATACTAATAATACACTTGATATATTATAGAATAAATTCCAAATTCTTATGTGAAAAATTTGTTGATAGGCCAACTTTTTGATTAAAATATATCAATATTTCATAGTTTTTAAATTTTTACTTATTCAAATTAACATCTAATTCCTATTATCTTATAATTTTGATAATAAATTTTGGTAATTAAAATTATAAACAAGAAAATAAATGATTTGGACTTACTTACAAATTGCTTTTTCATTGAAATGAACTTAAAGATTATAATTTTTGTCTAGCGTTCAAAATTGGCAAGAATGGATGTGTGGAAAGGAAATATAGGGTTAGATTTATCTAATTAAAGTCACCTAAATCTCTGCCCATAATATAATAAGGTCTAATTGGAGGGAAGTAAACAAACCAAATTCTTATATTCTATGCCTAACACATCACCGAACATGTTTCCACATCAATCGTAGCTAATCAACTATAAGTAAAAGGTCTTATACGTAGTTAATTAACTATAATATCCTTTTAAAACAGAAAGTTAGCCTTAATCTTGATGGAACGAAATTTGTGTTCGATGCCGAGAATTTTTTGTCTCATCATTTTTACCTCGTAGTGGTCTCCAATACCAGCTTCAATGAGTTCTCGAAGGCCGCCATCACAGTATCAACATCCTCCTGTAACACAACAAAAGCATTAGTGGAAGGAACTACGCAAAAAATATCCGTCAAGTTCAACATTTTCAAGTGCATCAAAACATTATAATAAGAGAGTAACATTAACAATTTAACCTTGGATCGACCCCAGTTTTCGGTGGAGAAAACAAAAGTTGTCAAAGCCTGGATTCCCCTTTTCAAACACTGGTCCATCAGAAATCCTAGCTTTCCATAACCAACTTCATAACCGGACTTGGCAGGCAAGCCTTTTGACCGTGCCCATCTCCTGTTACCGTCGAGGATCACGGCCACGTGCTTTGGCACGGTAGTGAGCTTCTCCTCCTCAGCAACTTTGGGACCGCCAGAGCACAGTACTATCCCTCTTTTGCTTTTCTTCCCACTTATTTTCTTCATAGCAATGGTTGGTTGCTGGGAAATTCGTGGGAACTGCGAGGCTGCTGGCACTAGTGGACTCGGGCACAAGTTTGTAGCACTATGTATCATGGTTTTGGTATAAAAGGAATTGCTGCGGCTGTTTATTTAGCTTTTGAAGGTACAAATGAGTAATGACACATACATGCACACCATGAGTTACTCTTTTATACTTGGGTGTAGGACCAGATTGCTCGGTCGTCTATAAAAGTTGTTAATGCATGTCGTCTATCCGTAATTGTTAATAGTCCTCGCACCCTTTTCTTGTTTAAACAAAAAACATGTAACTATTACACCAGACGCAAAGTGCTACATGTTTCATAAGTACCGAAAACTATTTGAAGTCTTATAAGTCTGACTGATAGCATGATTCTCCCTTTTCTGCCCTTTATGCGTGTCCTATTACCTTATTTCTATTACATGGCTATCAACATTTAGCCAATGCAGCCAACAAATACTTTGTTATAGACATTCTTCCAATAGTTCCAATTATTAACAAAATGGTGCATCCAATTGGGTCAAATACTTAACAAGTATATGTTAGTGAATATATAAAACTAATTAAATTGGCCTCACACAATAGCTGAAGCTTGTGTGGTGAAATAGTCGCTTAATAGTATCAATTATGGATTATTATTTTGAAAGAATAGAAACCTAGTTATGATTCAGTTTAAAATATCAATTAGAGCTTACAAATATCAATTAAATTAAACACAAAATTTAGTTATAAATCACTAGCTTACTAAATAATTTATTTGAAATATATATTTTATAAGTTATATTTCATGTTTAGAAATTTATTAAATGCGCATTAAAAAAAGAATAACATACGTGAATGAAAAAGAAGGGATTTGCATCATTCAACTTTAAAGGCCTTCTCTATGGACATAATATAAGTTCACATTTTTCATAATAGATTTGTGTGTATTCTTTATATAAAAATGATAACTCCAATTTGTAGCAAAGTTTTATGTTAGATTATCAACTAGACATACAAACTCAAATCAAAATGATAGTTCTTATTTACAAAGTACAAACACTCTTACACTAGCATAACTCTTACAATTAGCATGAGAACTAGATACACACAAATCAAAATAAGGTAATATGATCACACTAAATATTTAAATTAATTAGAATTAATTAAAGAATTTAAAACACTCTGTGAATCAAACCTCTTCATATGGGCTTTGAAACATGCTGAATGTGACACATTGCATGTGAGTTACACAAGTGAGTCACTAATGTAACAAGCAGCTACAAGTTGTATGGATGTTGAGTGGACGACATGCAACTTTAGCATATATGCATGATTACTTATATGAAAATTTTAAAATAATATGACTCTAAAACATTTAACTAGAATAAATTATGATTATGAAAATATAAACATAATTTTGATACCATATTGAAATATAAATAAATAAAATAAAATAAATGAAAATAAAAGGTGTAAATAAAAAAAACAGAGATTTACATTATTTCACTTTAAAAACCTATTCTACAAACATATTTTTCTTATTAAATTTGTATATATTTTTATATAAAAATGATAGCTCCCATTTATATACACACACACACACACATTAAATATTTAGATTAATCTCATGTCACTATCTCAAAAGATATATATTCATAACAGTCTACCTTTCTATTATCCAAAAAAAAAATAGTCTACCTTTCTATCTAACTTTAAATCACAAGTAAAAAAAGTCCACATTATTAATGATTTAATGTTTTCATAATTCAAATTAGTTAAACCTTTTTGTCTTTATCAAGTATAATTTTTATGTATACTTGCTACAGGCATATGTCTACCATATGCATTATCACAAAAGTGATTGACAGGGAAAGTAAACATTGAAAACGTGTTTAGTTTTATTTCCCCCGCTCCTCTTCTTCCTCCTTAATGGTTTGTTTTTTCATTTTTAATTTTATTGTTTACATTTATGTACTTAGTTTACCAAATACTGATACATCACACATGAGCTTTCAGCTACCAGTCTACCACTTATTACTTCTTAGTTAGCAACTGTTAGTTTTGTTTAATAGCGCTCATTAGTTAATTTCATCGAACACACCAATGACTTAAGTCATTTATTTCGTATGTTTAATTAAAAATAGTACTTGCAGAAGAATAAAGTTTCTTCATTAAATGGCACAGTGTGGATTTAATTCGGTCAAGAATTTGCAATAACATTTTAGGAATTTCAGAATACTTTATTGGTCTTTAAATTCAATGATATTCATTGTCGTTGTCATTAATTTGTGTTCATGGTTATCTATTTCACTTGACAACGAACCAAAGTGAACATATTCACGTGAATTTTATTAGCAAAAAACTTATCTATTATGCCAGATGAGTAGCTTTGTACTGATAAACGATAATCATGAAAAACCTGTCTTCTCACAATAGGGTCTTAGTCAACCTTTCCTAAATAAGGACGAACATAAACAGACTTAGAAATATAATATTAAGCGTAAATCCACTTTTAGATCTTTCAAGAAAGCAACCTTTACAGAAAACGAGTTAGAAATATAATATTTAGCGTATATTCACTTCTAAATCTTCCAGGAAAGCAACTTAAAAGACAAAGATATTTTGTAAAGGCGAACTGGTGTGATTGCTTGTTGAATTACTATTCCACTACTAAAGTTTTGATACGTTAAGTATAATATATTAAGCAAACAAAAAGCCAAGCGTAAATGACCAAATATGAATACATGTGAGGTGGAAAAAGACTAATCCAATCTGAAAGGGGATTCACAAGTAAAGCCATACATCCTCGAACATCGAGAATAATACTATACTAACATTATAAGAAAATATATAAGGAAAATATTAAGAACTTTATTTCTACCTTACCAAAAGACAGAATATCGAAGTTTTATAATTATATACTTACACGACGAATAGGAGTGAGCTTTTCTCTTTTCTATAAACTTGTTTTTTTTAATAAAATGTATGATTGTAAGAAAATTATTGAACATATACACAAATACATGATCTTTAAAAAACATATGTGAAAAATCGAAAGTGTTAAATATTTCGTAAACTTTTTGTAAACTTATTCGACACGAACAAAATAAAATCAAGCAAAAACGAAATAATAAGAACATCAGAAATTTGTTAACACAGTTCGACACACCTTGCCTACGTCTGCGGGGCCCTCACCAGCTTAATAACTTTCACCGAAGTATAATAGATTTACACAAGGCTTTATTGAGCCGACACCACTCAACGCTTGACACTATCTCTCAACCTCACTTCCCGTAAAATAATTTCACACCCAATAATACGACCAACTCGTACTAACTTCAATAGAGGATTTACACTCACTGTTCAATAATAAAGATAATTAAACGAACAACTCAAGTGATTAAAATAACTAAAAACAAAGACGAATACACTTGAGATAAAAAAAGAATGTAAGGCCCCAAAATATGCTCTAGTTGAAATGATACATGTTCATGAAAGTATATGTGAGATAGAAGTTAAAATTTGTGCTATGATTTGAATGTGAAAGACATATGACTTAAATTATGGTTTAATGAAACATACTTAGAGAATTGGAATTTATTTGTCATCATTAGAGAATTAAGGT
>JAOTAY010000001.1:24024542-24036217 GCA_025629805.1 Erythroxylum baracoense
TTTAAAAATAAAATATTTTTATTAATACTTTATTAATAAATATTATATAAAGATTAAAATAAATTTAAATAAAATAATTTAATTTTAAGTTTTATTTAATGTATAATTATTATTATTAATAAAAATATTTTTTTTAAAATTAAAAATTAAAAAAATCATAATAAAAGTTGACTAAATAACTAATTAAAAAAAATTTTAAAAAGAGGGGAGATTTGTAAAAAAATTTTGAAAATTTTTTAAAATAAGTTTTTATATTTTTAAAATTTTCTATACCAACCAATATATAATCAGAATTATAAATATGGCCGTCCGGTACTCACCGGTCCGAAACGAAATTCAAAACCATACGGTCGACCTGACCTCTAAATTGTAATATTGAATTTTTGTTCCAGCCCTGACCACTCGTACTTCGACAAATGAGATGACTCGAACATCGAAAACAGTCCCAAGAATGAGTTGTCAATCATCAGAAACAAGCATAAAGTTGTTAAGTTATTTACGAACTTAATGGAAACATTTAATGAAAGCCGCATCAATGGGAGAGCTTTCACTTGAAACGATTAATCCGTTTTCTCGGAGATTGTGAATAATTTGTAATGAGTAAAGACTACGGCGTTTACTCGAAACAAGTAAGGAAAAAAAAGATTTGGGAATTGCTCGTCTCGGTCCATTTTTGTGTGGTTATTATTAAAATAAATTTGAAAATAATTAATTGATTATCTCTAAAAATGTTAAATGTACTTAAATATATATTATCTTAAAATAAGATAACAAAATATTAAATAATGGAATAATAATTGGTTTTTAATATGATTTCTTATATTAAAAATTAATTTACATCACCAATTAAATCTAGGATTAATTATAAAAAAATTTCAAACTTTAATATATTTTATAATGCTAACTCGAATTGTAAAAAGTGACGCTTAAATATTTCAACTTTTAATTTTTAATAAAAATAGTCAGATATTACATTCTTCATTAATATTAATGATGTAATGAGTCATATCAAATTATTATTTATGTCACATGGCTATCACATATTCTATTTGTGTCAAATATGAATTTGTTATTTAATAAATTAAAAATATCAATATGAATTTGATATTTAATAAATTAAAAATATCAAGCACCCTAAAATAATTATAAAATAAAACAAAAAGAGTGTATAATTACTTTAAGATTTTTGATATTTTTAATTTAATAAAAAAATAAAATTCATATATGACACAAATATAATATATAGCAATCATATGATAAAAATAGGGATAATCAATCCTAAAAAGCCCAAACTTTTGAGTTTTTTTTTAAGCTATTGCCAAAGTTTCTAAAATTTTCAAATGTGTGACGAACCTTTTAAAATCTTAACAGTTCAGTTTAAAATGTTAGTTCTATTAATAATTTACTTATTTGGTTAATAGAATTTTTATTATTCATGACATGTAGATGTTCGTATGGAAAAATAGTGGTCATGGTTGGACAGGAGTAAAATTAATTTTTCAGGTGGTCAATTAGATATCAAAAACATAAAGATTTTGTAAGTTAAATCAACAAATTACTAATGAAACTAATGTTTAGAACTAAATTATTAAAGTTTTAAAAGGTTGATCTCTTAATTAAAATATTTAAAAGTTTAGGCAATGAATTGAAAATATGGTAAAAGGATGAGTACTTTAAGATTAGTTATCCCTATAAATACTAATCTCGCCACATCGTTCACATTAACTGAGAACTTAACATCAAACTATTTTTGCTAAAATTTGAAAGTTGAAACATTTCAGTGTTATTTTCGTTATTCGGGCAGTTATTGTAAAATTAAGAAAAATATGAGGTTTTTTTTCAATTAACTCTTAGATATATTATATCTCTATTTAATGTTTCTTTTATAAATTTAACAATATTTTATAAAAAATATATATTAGGAATTTATTATTAAATATATTCATGTAAATATTAAATTGAAAATATTTTTTAGTTCTAAAGATTCCAATTTTTAACAAAGATTAGGAAAAATTTTGAGATGCTATTAAATTAAATTGTTAGAAGTGTCCAACTCACCTCCAAAAGCTAGCTCAAGAGGGGGAGGATTGCACACTATTATAAATTGTTAAATATTTTTGTAGTTGTTTGACGTGGGATTCCTGACACACCCCCCTCAGTCCAGAACAAGACTAGACATCTGATGGACATATTGGGCAAAGGGACATAACCGGACACCGTACCAAATCATTGAGAAAACATAGCTCTGATATCATGTTAGAAATGCCTAACTCACTCCCAAAAGCTAGCTCAAAAGGGGGAAGATTGCACACTATTATAAATTGTTGAATATTCTTGTAGTTGTCCGATGTGGGATTCCTGATATAAATATATAACTTTCATGATATTAATGAAATTAGTTGTGTTATGAATGTTTTCACATATTTAGAGACTATTTTTTAATAATGATTAATGAATTTATGCGTGACATTCTGGCAAAGTGTTTTTTATGTCATTACCTAATAGGAATACAAAAAAAATACACATTCTTAACTTTTGAGACCAAAAAAATCCCAACCCATTTTATTTAGCTTTAACAAGCTCGAGCACCACGCTATTAATTCCAACTTTTCAAGAGAAAAATTATCAATTCTAGAGCATTCGAATGAAGACATTGCATAAGTCTCAAGATCTTTATGATTTTGTAGACAAGGGATATGAAGACCCAGATGAAGAAAACTAGTTATGAGAAAACCAAAAGAAGGATTCCAAGGCATTGGTGATAATCCAATATGCTAACATTTTTGCTAGAATTACAGTAGCTACCACTTCGAAAAAAGCTTGGAAAAATTTAGAGGAGTTTCAAGGTGACTCAAAGGTAATTATAATGAAACTTTAATCTCTTCGTTGAGAATTTGAAACTCTGAGCATGAATAAAAGGGGAATTAATGCAAAATTTTCTTTCTAGAGTAGTTATAATTACTAACAAATACATTCATTTGGTGAAAATATTACTGATCAAACCATTGTTACAAAAGTGTTGAGGAGTTTAACTCCTATCATGTAGTAGTAGTTATTAAGGAGTCCAAGGACTTGAATAAATTTTCGTTTGATGAACTAATAGGTTTTTTGAAAGCTTACGAAGCAAGAATAAAATATCACTTGAAAAGAAAGATGGAAAGGCAGTTCAAATGAACAGGAGTCATCAAAAAAAGCTAATCAGTCTGAAATATCAGTCAGAAGAGGTAGCGGAAGAGGAGGTTTTCAAGGCAGAGGTCACGACAAAGGATGAGGTTGAGGTCAAGAAGGACAAGCAAGGTGGTCCTATAATGAAAACAAAGGCGACAAAAATGGCATTAAATGTCATCATTGCAAAAATTTTGGGCATACGAAAGTCGACTGTTGGGACAAGGATATGCAATTGAATTTTACAGTAGCTAAAAAGAATGAGGAAAGCAAACTTTTTATGGCTTATTGTGATACTAATGATGTTTCAAGTGAATTATGATACATTGACAGCAGTTGCTCTAACCATATGACATGAATAAAATCCATTTTCAAGGAGCTTATTGAGATTTAAAAGATGAAGTTTAAGCTTGGTGATAATAAAGGTATTGAAGTTGAAGGAAAAGACACAGTGACAATCAACACTAACAATGGTAATTATGCTTCTTGGCAATGTTCAACTTGTTCCTGGTTTGGCACATAATTTTTTTATTGTTGGATTATTACAGATTGGTAGGTACTCACTGTTTTTTTTTTAATGATGGAGCTTGTGTAATTAAAGACAAGAAAGTAAGAAATGTTGTTGCTAGATTGAAATGACAAGAAATGACATGTTCCCATTTGGGTGTCCAAGATAGAAACTTTGCTCTTGTTTTCAATGTGAACAAGGACTTAATGATATGGCATTTAAAATATGGGCATCTCAATATTAGGAGTTGAAGTTGTTAAGTCAAAAAGGTATAGTTTATGGTTTTCCAAAAATTAATTTGATTGCTTCATATGAAGGGTGCATATATGACAAACAAACAAGGAAGCCTTCTGACAAGAAATGCTTGGAGGGCTTCCAAATGCCTTGAATTAATACATGCTATTTTGTATGGACCTATGAACATAAAGTCATTCAGTGGGAGTCATTATTTTCTACTCTTTACAGATGACTTTAGTTAAATGAGATGAGTTTATTTTTTGGTGAATAAATTTGAAACTTTTGAGCATTTTCAAAATTTTAAGTAATTGTTTGAGAAGAAAAAGGTGTTAAATATGAAAACTTTCTGCACCAATAGAGGTAGTGAATTTATTTTTAATAAACACTTTTTTGTGAAAAAATGGTATTAGTATGCAGCTGATCGCATCCTACACTTTAGAGCAAAATGGAATTACTGAAAGGAAAAATCAAACGATGAAAGAAAGGGCAAGAAGCCTCTTGCAAGCAAAAGGGATTCTAAATCAATTTTGGGCTAAATCTATAGCAACTTTATCATACTTGTTGAATTTATCTCTAAAAAAAGTAGTCTTGAGTCAAATACCATATAAAGCTTGGTAAGGTAGAAAACTTTTGGTAAGCCAATTAAGAATTTTTAATTGTATTGTTTATATTTTAATGAGTTCTCACGTGTCACAAATTTGATAAAAAATTTGAAAAGCATATTTTTATTGGTAATTGCACTCAGTCTAAAGCAAATTGATTAATTAACCCTCTTAGTGCAAGGTGGTTGTTAATATAAATGTAATATTTGCTGAGGAAGCTAATTAAAATTGGAAAATTGATGTCAAAAAGGCTAAAATTCATATTCCATTTGTGGGAGAAAATGGTCCAAGCAGAAGCAGTGAATCCAATCGATCAAGTTTGATACTAACTTCACCGAGCTCCTCAACTTCAATATCTTCAACTTCATCACTGAAAAATTGGCTGATAAAACTCCACAAATAGTTGTTGAAATTGATGAAGAAGAAGCTCTTCGTTGCGCTAGAAGAAGGTTTGCTTGGATGAAAGATATAAGGTAACTACAATTGAAAATTAGAGTACTCTTTTTTTTTTATTTTCGGATTCTGATCTTCCAACTTTTGAGAATATTTTCAAAGAAAAAGAATAGGAAAATGCAACGAAAGAAGAGTTGATGGCAATAGTGGAAAACAAGACTTGAGATTTGGTGGATCTACCTAAAGGAAAAAATGTAATTTGTCTAAAATGGGACTGATTTTTAAGAAATTTTTTCTCCAATAGTTTATTTTGAAACTATGAGAATTGTCGTAGCATTGACAGCTCAATTTTATTGGTCTATTTGTCAGTTTGATGTTAAATATAATTTCTTAAATTGAGAATCATGTGATGAAGTATATGTTGTTCGGCTAGAAGTTTTTGAAAATAAATGAAAAGATGTCAAAGCATATATGCTAAAAAAGGCCCGTTATGGTTTAAAACAAGTTTCACAAGTTTTGTACAGTAACATTGATATCTACTTTGTACAAAGTGGCTTCATAAAGAGTAAGAATGAGCCTACACGTTACATAAAGAAATAAGGTATATATAATTTTATCATTGTTTGCCTTTACGTTGATGATATCATATATAGAAGTTCTTCTAACTTTCTTTTAACGAAATTCAAGTCTTGTACGATGGAGAAATTTGAAATGTCAAACTTGGAATTATTGAGTAATTTTCTAGTATTTGGGGTAAAACAAGGAGTTGATAAAAATTTTCTACCAGAGGTAGTATATAAGAGACCTTCTTAAAAGGTTTAATATGCCTGAGTGCAAGCCAACTGTTTCACTTACGAATGTGCATGAAAAGCTACAACTTGAAGATACAACCGAGAAGATAAATGCAAGGAATTTCAGGAGTTTGGTGGGTGGATTAATTTATTTAACTTACACTAGACATCATATTGTTTTTTGTTGGTGTTATTTCCAGGTACATTCAAAGTCCTACAAAGCACTACTTTCAAGCAACCGAATGGATTCTACGCTACATTGTTCGAACAATTGATTATGAAATTCTATACGAAGCTATTTCAAAATTCAGCTTATATAGATTCACTATAACGATTGAGCAAACTCATTAGATGATAAAAAAAGCTCTTCAGCAAGTGTTTTTACTCTTCGATCAGCAACAATTCCATACAGTTCAAAGAAGCAAGCTACAACACTGTTATCTACTTCAGAAGTAGAATGTATAGCAGTAAATTTAATAGCTTGTCAAGATGTTTGGTTAAGGAGGATACTCGTGGATCTTTATCAAAATCAAGAAGGTGCAACTGAAATTTTTTTATGACAACCATGCAACAATCACAATGGCGAGAAATCCAACGTTCAATGGAAGAAGCATATCAATATTCATTTTCATTTCATCCATTATTTGGTAGCAAAAGATGAGATTGCAATGAGATATTGCAGTACTGATTTATCATTTCTTGTTAGTCGATTATATACCTAGATAACACTATCTAAATACATTCGAACTATATATATAAGCTTTTTTTTATTACTAGTAATTTTTAATCAATCATTCCAATACTTACTATTCAAAGTTTAAGATATATAACTTTGCTAACTAAATTTTGTACGATGTCTATAACAATATAACTAATTAATCATAATGGTTTGAATTATATAATTCAGTTACGTCACGTAGTAAACAAATATTTTAAACATAGTAAAGTTAATTTGGTTATCATATACATTAGAAAAATAAAAATATATTATATATTCTTTGTTCTTTGTACAGCAACACATATATTCAATTTAAAAATATATTCAATTAAGTTAATCGAATTTATTTAATGTAAATATGTGGGCTTTACTTAAACATTTTAGTTATTTGAAATAAATAAAAACTACAGTTAATTAAATTATTTGCTTTTGATTTTGTATTAATGTACAATTACATAATTTGTTATTATTGTTATTATTATATAAACATATGTTTTGTGTTTATTCAAACAAAATAGTTTATCATTTATTCAGAATTTAAAAAAAAAGTATGAATCCAAAATTCGGATTTGACGATTGAATTTATAGCTTTTTACACATAGTCTTCTCATCTTCATATTAGTGAATTTACACAAGTTTATTTACTTAAAAATAAAAATTCAATCAAACATACTCTAAAAATGCATATCATTTAAGAACTTGTCCACCATACCGAGATCAAAGCTGCATTTTTCAATGAGCTTTGGATTTTAGGAACAGTACTGCAGAATTTAGTAGGTTGATTAATTGAAACAAAAACACAATAGCATTACAAGTCTTAGGTTGAACCAAAGCGCCTGCTTCTCTTCTGAAAGGAGACTAAGGCTTCCACAAATTCAGCCTCCCCAAAATCAGGCAACAGTTGTGGCGCGAAATAAAGTTCAGAATACGCTGCTTGCCACAGGAAGTAATTGCTTAACCTGTGCTCGTTACTTGTTCGTATAATAATGTCAGGACAAGGAAACTCTGTCAACTTTGTTTGGAGTTCCTGCTCGATCAGGGACTTGCTAACGTCCTGAGGATCAATAAAACCGTCCTTCACCTTAACTGCAATTTGTTTGCAAGCTTGAACTATGTCATACTGACCGCTATAGCTCATCGCTAATATAAAGTGGAGACCACCATTGTTTCTAGTGGCCTCCTCTGCCTCCACAATAGCTTCTTGTAAGGAACCTGGGAGTGCTGAAACATCGCCAATTACTGACACTCGAATGTTTTTCCTGTTAGAGAAATCAACGAGGAGTCGTTTTGCTGTTTAGATTATTAATTATGATATTGTTAGTAAAATATTTAAAATTTATGTGTTCATAAGTTAATTCTTCAAGTGAATATTTATTCATAACACAATACTTATAAATAACATTTATTAATAATATCATAATTAATATACAATAAACCTAAAAAAGTAAACTTATTCATACTATAAATAAAGATTATTTTGTAAGCAAATTTCAATATTAAGATTAAGTTATAATTTATAAAAATTATATATTTATCTAAATATTTATGAAAATATTAAGGGTAAGATGACATATTTTATCTTTATTATTTATTATTGGAACCAACTAAGTTAATTTAGTGGTCATTCTTATTAAATAAAGAAATTATTATTTTATAAAAATAAAATGATAGCCACTAATTTTTTGCTTATTAATATAGCTTTACCTCATGAATGTTCTCATTTCATCTCTCAATGTCCTTTCCAGCAACCCCATGAGAAAGCCAATTTCTTCCTACAATTGAACAAAAATGCAAAACAAACTTTGTATACAAAATGGACAGAACGGCATATAATATAAGCTAGAAAAAAGGGTTAAGCGGCTAACTTTAGGTCGACCCCAATTCTCGGTTGAGAAAGCAAAACCGCTTAAAACCTTAATACCCCATTTCCAACACAGCTCCAATAGCAAGGTCCAGGACCTAATACCTGCCTCGTACCCTGAGATCACCGGCAAGCTTTTTGACCGAGCCCATCTGCGATTTCCGTCTAAGATTAAGCCCACATGCTTTGGCATTAATTCTTGTCGAAGTCCTGCTGGTAATGTGGTGTCTAGGACAAGATGATCTCCTGATGACAAACCAGGGCTGCTTCTTATCTTCAATGCTGTCTCTTTATCTGCAGGATTGATATTGATGCGTTGCTGTTCATGGTGTGGGTCGGTGGCACAGATAGGGTCTGGAGAGAGTCGTCGTTGAGATGGGGACAAAACTGTAGCATGCTTAAACCGATGGAAGGGTACACGACAGCTTTGCGAGGCAATGAATGGTTGCGGTGAGAAGTTTAAGCTAAGACTCATGGCGAAATCCACTGATATCTGTAAAAGCAGGATTGGTTTTTTCAGTTACTTTTACTTACTATAACTTCTTGCATGAATGAAGGGTGATATTTATAATCGGAAACTGGAAATTATCCGTTAAAGAAATAGTAAAAACAAAGGCATAAACACGAGAAATTAAAAGTGTCACTTTTGCTCGTTTATCTTAACCTCTTCGAGCTTTTTCATAAACCAAAGACGAACTTTTGCATATTTGCATCCCTACCTTGAGGAAAGTCTTTGTTGTATTGGGCCTTGTAATATTTAACGTGATCAAGTACCCAAGGAAAATTTGAGAATCTTGTGTATAGTTTAAGTGCAGTTGTATTCTAAATTAATTGCATGGTCAGACTAGGCACGTTAATAACTGTATGTAACTTAAGATGAACGTTTCTAGGGACCCAATAAAACAAGTCATGTGGAGTGATTTATAACTAATTTTAGAATTTGGTAAGCATAATTGTGGAATAAGATAATAATTTTAATTCATAGGTTAATTATACATAAGTTAGTTCGTTGATTATAATATATGCCTTAAATAAAGATCCTTCGGAAATTCAATTTTTACCTGATCAAGTTTCTTTCCTTTTGCTTAAACAATTCAAAACCACATGGCTTTTGACATTATGCAAAGAAACCATTACCTAAACAGTATCTCGGGTATTGTTCCAACACTTTCTATAATATGAAGTGAACGCAATACATTTGATTATAAAGGTTTATCATTGTGCACTTATACGTTACTTAATACAAAAATAAAATATAAGATGTGATTAAGACTAAAATTTATCTTTTTATATAAAAAGAGACATGTGATTAATATTTTTCAAATATATTTTTTGGTGAAAGCCACCTGGTATTCGACGCCACATAAGCAACCGACTAATCCAAATTTGAGCTGGACAGGACTCTTTAAGAGCAACAAAGCTCTTCTTTATGAGCTTGTTAACACTCAAAATGAAAGAAGCCTGTTAATCATTTAAAAAACAAAGGGAACTTCTTCCTATATTAAAACATAAGGAGGCAATTAAAAACTGAAGGAGTTTCTTGCAAGTTAAAAATACAGACATTATAATGCGGAAATTTAAAAGTTAAGGGAGAGAGTGACACAATTGATTTATACTGGTTTAACTTATAACGAAGCCTATGTCCAGTCTCAAAGTATTCAAGTTGAGTATTTCACTATAAAATTCAAGTAGTAAATTTTCACAAGCCTCTTCAAGCTCACAAGTAAATATTTTTTAAGGTTCTTCAACTTTCTACAATTGTAGTGTTTAACAAACATCTACAAATTCTTTGTGCCTTAGAAAGTGAAATCATCTACAAGCTCTCAACAAAAATGTATGAAGGGTTTAACTATCTCTTTCAATATAATGATTTCACTTTCTAAGGCACAAAGAGTTTAATATAGATATGACTTTCAAGAATATTGATGTTGTTAAAGTATTTTGCAAGTATGTGTGTTTTACAAATATAGTAGCTCTTTCTTAAGTAGACATTTTCTTCAGCTAATCGTTGTTTCATTTTAATTCAGAATTGACTTTGTATCTAACGAATCTTCGATGTCATCTCTGCAAGAACCTTCCAACATTCAAACGTTAAGAGAAAAGCTTTGTCAAAAATTTTGGAGCTAATTGTTCGAATTAGTAAAGTACTTTCAAATATTGTAGAATCATTTCTAATAAGGTAAGTTTATTAGAAAATTTCTGTAAGAAAGAAAACATTTTTATGATTTTATTTTTTAAAGAATTATATCGTTATTTGTATAAATAAATAAATCTAATTTGAATTTAAAAAATTATAGAGTTATTATCAAAATCATTAATAATAATCATTGAGTTAACGTAAACGTACATTGAAGTAATAAATTACGAGAATCCCACCCACTTTACCACACGAATAACAAAAATTTAAAGATGAAAATATATTAAGCCTGTAAATATACGCTTGAATGCATTCGAGGAGCCGAAAATTAAATGACCTAGCGCTGATTACTTGTACGGCACGAGAAATCACGATGACACTTGCATAAAATAGTCCAATCTTTGTGACAAGAGCGATCGTTGAAGGAACATATAAAGTGAATTAATATGCTTCGCCAAAGAGATCTTTCTGTATAATCTGCTAATATTGTCGCCACGATATATATAAAGGAGGAAAAAGAGAAATTTAAAATAAAAATTTAGAAAAAGCAATAGAGTTACTAACTAGTTGGTAAAATAATCAACCGAGTCTTTCCAAATTTAATACAAAAATTCTTAAAAATTTTCAAAAGTATTATAATTTAATACGTTATGCAAATTTTAACCAGCATATAGCTATAAACATATAAATAACTTATTAGATATTTAGGACCGTTTGATTTTACTTTCATTTTTCTATTGTAATTTTTTATTTTAAGATAAAAATTGTTTGATTATTAATATTAATATAATTATTCTTTATTATTAATAATAATTAACCATATTAAATAAAATTTAAAGATAAATTAATTTACTTTAATATATTGTATAACATCATTAATAAATTATAGATAAAAAATTATTATATTTTATTTAAATAAATAATTTAATAATTAAAAGTATTCATAATTTTTATTAATAATTAATATTAAATACCTAAATAATATATATTAGTTGATAGTAAATCATAATATAAAAATGAAAAATAAAAACAAAAACAGAAACCATTTTTTATATAGTTTTCATAAGTTATGATCTAGAAGAAATTAAAATCAAAACTCATACAATATTTTTTTTACTGAATTTGTAAATAAAAATTAAAAACTAAGAACTAAGAACTAAAGTTAAAACAAATTAATAAACCGTGCATGTAAATATGTGGGCTTTACTTAAACATTTTAGTTATTTGAAATAAATAAAAACTACAGTTAATTAAATTATTTGC
>JAOTAY010000001.1:24062494-24098167 GCA_025629805.1 Erythroxylum baracoense
TCCATCACAACCAAACAGCTCACTGTCTCCAATTTCTGTTCTGTTCCGTCTCCAAATTTTCGTCTCGTTCCGTCTCTACATATTAGAGACAGTAGCCAAACAGACTGTTCGAAACGTTGCTCGATTCCACCGTTCGAATCCACATTCATTGACCCAATAAAGTACACTTCATATCGGACTACAGTCAAAGTTGTACCAAACCTTGTTCAGCTCAAAAACATGCGAACTTGCAATTCCACCCTAAAGTAATTTCAGGGAGGCTATAAAACTATTGGCAAAACAGTCGTTGCTAAGAAAACAAAATCATGAAGTCGGTGAGAATCACATGTCTGATGAAAAGAGATTGAGAATTCCAATAACACATTTGTTCCGATTCATGAGTCGTCTTATCGAGATGTATGCTTTTGAGAGATAGATAAGTTATCCTTCTCTTTTTTAAATACAAGGCACTGCTATATCAAATTGATGATATTTTAATAAAGCTCTCCAAAAGCTTGACAGATCAAGTTGCAAGGTAAAGGTTGATTTAGAAGAACTCTATTATTATAGAAAATATAAGGATTATGCCAAATGTGAATATTTGCAACAAAATATAGTTTACTTTGATAAATTTTAAAGAGAAAAATATATAAAATCAAATCCCTATAATATCTAACCTACTGCTCCCATCAGTGGATACAAAACAGTCTGTCTCTGATAAATAAGAGTGACCTAATTAATTTCAACTCTTCATTTAAGGCTCTCCTTTGTAAGAGGTTTTGAGTTCGAGTCAATACAAAGGAGGGGAGGAGGGAAATTTTCGTTGTTGATGATCCTCTAGTCCCCTGCGCATGCTCCTTAGTTGGATCAGTTGCGAGCATCTCGCTTCCAGCGGCAGTATGAGAATTAGAACTACTTGAAATCTGAGGCTGATGGGAACCTGATACTAAGCAGGGTCAGCAATCAATCAGCAATCGACCAATCAGTATATGATGACTCCTTGTGTGTAGAAGTGTACAGGCTATATAAAAATTTGAAAAACCTTAAATTTTCAGATTTACATCCTCTAAGATTTTTAAGATGAGGTCTTAAGAGCTTAAGATTAGTGCGATAAAACTAAAATTATTAATGTATATATAAAAACATTCTGCCTCCGAACACTGGAATTTAACAGTTGGATAGATTTGGACAGCAAGAGTCTATTTATTTTTTTTGTCTTTTGTGCTGTTTTTCCGCATCAGCAATTAAGATTTAAGTTTGTGAGTTTTGTAGTCTCTATTCTGTACAGGTCATAACCTTATCTTTTAGAATTTGTGATAATAACGTGTAGAAAGCAACTTGAGCGTGTATAATTAATCCATTTACGGATAAAATCACGATTGCCAAGTCACCAATTGCTTAATTAATTATCTTAAATGAAATGCCTTTCCCCAAGCCAATCTTTAGGGGCTATTTTTTTAGTTTTTCCTTTTAGGATTGGACCGCTGCTATATAATCCTTAATTGAGACAAAACCATATTGTCAGTCTATCGTATTCGAAGGCAGCTTTTTTTTGAGGAAATATCTTCCCTTGTGGGTATTTGGTTGGCTGCAATCACCGTATTATTTTTGGTAATAGGTTATTCTTTTATTTAATTGAAGAAAATATATAAACTATATAATTTAAAAGTTTATTTATTTCTTGAGTTTAGGGAATAAATAAATTCATCCTTCCTCTTATCTTTATATATTATAAGTGCATTGAGAATAAAAATAAAGACTTGTTAGATAAAAATATCATTAAGAAATTTACTAATTACTTAGCTATAAAATATAATAATAATAATGATGATAATAATGGTGATAATTATAATAATGTTAGTAGGTACTAATGAATATTTTTATCTTTTTATAAGTTATTTCTTTGTTATCCTAAATTTATATTTTAAAAGTAAACATTAACATGACATCATTATCAAATATTTTATTCCTCATCTTTTAGGTCCGTAAAGAATTCTATTTTTTATTTATTCCTGCAAGGTTACCAATGATCACCAGGCTAGTTTGACTTTCGATTTCCCACATAAGGCACATAATTTAGATTAATTTTGTTTATGTGTGAAAAGCAAGCTGTTCCAGCAACATTAATTTTTCATCAATCGTACGTTACACATCCAAATGCTTGTTCAGATATGTTAGAAAAACAGCCAAATGAGTAATTGAGTATTGGTTGCCAGTTGGTATCTTAGTGTAGTGAGTAAACAAGCAATTTGGAAAACTTAAGAAAAGCTCCGCAGCCATTTTCGTGGAGGAAGTTTAGACGTCTGGAGCACTGCTTTCTGCTGACCATTTTTTATACTCGAAGTCATCTTTAGCCGCCGCATTGAATTTGATTTTTTTTTCTTTATTTCTTATCAAAGATGACCCTTGAAATAAGGAATTTCCTGGCATATGTTGAAGAATGGATACAAGTTTGCTGGCCGTGAACGGTTCCTAGTGTTTTAAACCTGAAAATATGCAGAATAGAAGATGACTTTGGTCGTTCATTGTCTCAGCGGTCGTTTGAATATGACTATGAACGAGGGTCCTACTGCGAATTTAGTCAGATACGGCGACCTGGTTGATTTAATTTCTAACATCTGTGTCAACGAACAACCAAACCAGGCGACGAGTGTAATGCTTGACAGCTACGAGATTTTGTAATCTTTTTGTGTAATCTGCAAAAGTGACATTTATGCATTTATAAGAACAAACTACCATGTCTTATCTAAGTAGGAAGGTCTTGATAAAACATTTACCCGTTTTCTGCTATGCTCTTAATTTTCAGGCAAATAAGGATGTTCGCAGTGAATATCAAAATGTATTTTGCTAACCTAATAAGAGCATGCGCAGATTAGTGTGTAGCATCAAAAGTTTGCCTTGCACGTAAATTAAAAAATAATCGCCCAAAAGAGAGTATCTTTAGCACCTAAAAAGATAAAACTTGGTGACGCATCTAAAGGGATACACGTAAGCGTTCTTGGGGTTAGCGCCCAATTAGTAGATAAAATCCATCCACTTGCGGGAGAGTTAACAATAGTTAAGAGTGGAATTCTCCATCGTCTAATACTATAATCTCTATCAAACCCTGTAAGAACTCAGCGATATGATACTCCTAAAATCATCGTATAACCAATCACCACGAAAATGACATCAATTACATTTAAACTGTTTTGGTTGCCAATGGAGGTAAGAAATTTACTAATCAATCCTTCCTTATTGCTATCAAATGACAGCAGCTTAGAATTGAATGATTTAATATTGTGTGGAAAGGATGTCTGTAAGACACAAATTGCCAACTAAAGACAAAATTTATAGTGCTAATGATCAGCTTTGCATACTACGCAATCTTAGTTCTAAATACATTAGTCATATGTTTTTTCAATGTTTATATATATTCCAGAGTTATTTGGAGCAGGATGCAGCTTATGATGGAATTGTATTGCCATTATCAGGAAGATTCACGATAAAAAAAGAGGAGAGCACTTAGATATCAATTTCTGTATAACTTGCTCTGTTTAGGGAAAGAAATAATAGATTATTCAAGAACTTGAAAAGAGATAGTAATGAACTTGCTTATAGGATTTCTTGTAGGATTAAGTAAATACTGCAAATCCATGTTACAGGAAGGATAACTGCCTCTTTTAGAAGAAGATGGAGTTTAGAATGAGTTTGTAATTGGTTATTTATATAATATTGTTCTAGAGTAGCATGAGTTTTATAATCCTTTCCTTGTAATTACACAATTGTCCCGTACTTTGTTTCTTTTATGCTCGATCTTGAGCTTTAATAAATTTTTTCACTAAAAAAAAGTTCCCATTTAAACTGTGTCCTCCATGAGCTCTGCAGTTCTAATACAGTCGTTGGTTGACATTAGATTTCATTGATCGAGTGGTAAGTGATAGTGGAAGTACAAAGCTGTTGGTTAAAAATGGAGATTTGATCATGATGAAACAAACAAGCCTAAAGAAGAAAAAAAGAAGAAGAATTGCTTCCTTAGTTGGGGCACCAGCAAAACAAGTGCTTGTGAAGTTTTTATCAAAAATAGTCGCTGTCTGCCTCCATGAATTGGTTTATGAACCATAAAAACTTTTAACGTATCAGATTGGCATTCCAATTCAATTTTCCAAACTTGTTCATGCTTTTAGAACACAAAAGTAGAATCTGCCGTTGTTGACAAGGACCCTCTAGTAGAACTTAATAGATAGGAAGGAGAAGTAGCAATTGAAGTTGTTTTCCTTGCTAAACTAAACGCCACTTTAGGTAACATAGTCATACAGATAGTGAAAGCCTTCGTCAGAAAGTCCAATTCATGATGGTGGATAAGCCACTAGGTGTAAAGATATAAGAGCAATTGCGTTTCATATTTGTTTACAAGCTATACTGAAATGAAAGATCAGATCTTGATGCAATGTTTCACCTACCATCTCAATTTTTTTTTGGGAACAGAAGTGCATGTGAGTTGGCTTATCATCCCACTTGCGATATCAAAATATGTTTAGAAAAATAGGGCAGGCAGCTCCAAACTTTGCTTTCAATTGGCTTATGACCAAGATTACAACTTAGATCTTGTCATTTAGCTGTGTAAATGCGCTGAAGGCGGGCTTTCCTTTTCTTTAGGGTCGTGTTTCTTTCCATTTCTACTGCTTTGCCCAGAAAAAGGTCAAGTTAAATGTCATGTCATGGTTAACAGTTGTAATCCTCGATGTAAGTTGTTTGATTAAGCAACTTGCTTATGTAAAACTGGACTTTTGAAACATATTTGATCTGGACAGGCTGGTTTTATTATGATTTTTAGTTTTTATTTCAAAATTAGTAAGAAAATATGTTTAATCGAGGCTTTTTTATTTTTTGTTTATTTTTTTATTTTTTCTTATTTGCATAACTTGTAAAACTTACAAATATTAGAGTTTTTATTTTCTATAATCTATTTTATACTATTTAACTATTTAGTATTAACTGTGGAAAAGAATTATTAATAATAAAATCTAATTATTCAATTTATTTTACTTTTATATTTATTTTAGATTTTAAAATTATTTTTAAAATATAAAATATTGATAATTATTTAATAAATCTTTAAATAGTTATTTATGAGAATTTTAAATATCAGATATTTAATTATAAATAATAACATTTGTCTTAATAATTAAAAAATATATTAACAAATAAATATTAGTTTTAATGTAAAATTTTATACAATTATAATTACTTATTTTATTATTTATTTAATAAAATATTGTAAATTTTTATTAATAATGAAACTCATTTACGGTCATTTATTTGTCCTTGTTCTTGAATTATATATACCGATTCTTATTTATATTTTATTTTTAGTATCTCCACCATTAGCTGAGTTATAATATGTTTTGTATTTACTCTAATTCTAGTAGTTCAAGATTGAGGGAGTTGGTCTCTAACTTACTGTGAAACCTTTATGTTCAATATTTATTCTGTGAGAGAATCCAAAATTTTGTTAGCTTATTGATGTCCATTATATATATAAAGCCAAAATTATAAATAAAACAAAAAAACACCTTCTCTAAATTATAACTTAACTATAAATGTGGAGAAAAAAAGGTCTTATTATTAAATATTAATTATAAGGTTAATAGAAGACTAAATATATATAATTTTCAAATAAGATGGAACGCACTTGTCGACATTAAGCACCAAAATGAGACAGCATATCCACATATACAATAGTTTGTCTTAAGTTGCTTCAAATACCTGTTCGTGGTAACTCCAAAAATCTTAAGATTCTCGACACTCTTCATATCGACAGATCTAGACCAGACGTTGGAATCAAAATTTCATGACTGTAATTTAGAACAAATCAAGATATGTATATATCGATGAAGAATCATTGCTCAGTAATCATTGACGAACCTTATGAAGAGTATTTTTTTTTTTAAACAGATTAAAAAAGAAAAAGATAGTAGTTTAGATTGGCATATCATGAGGATATTAGTGAGAATGTCTCAGCAAGTTGAAGCATAATGCATGCCTTTAAATCTGAAGTGATGAATTATTTTGTGCACATTTAGGTAAAGTGGTGTGCAAACACATCAATTGCTAAGACGAAGAGATCGTGTACTTGTTCTTGAAGAGATTAAACTTTTTAGCATTTCCCAAAGACATAGGAAAAGAATGGGAATCATATCTTTGATTGATAATAATAGAGCAGTAAAGTTTCTTTTTTTTTTCTTTTGAAACGAAATTAAAGAGGAATGGATAGCTTGGATGCAACTGAAACCTAAAATTAAGATAATAAAAGTCATTTATTCCATAAGAAAGCTTCAATTATTACCGGCAGTATCTTCTTCTTCTTCATCATCATCTTTCAGAATATGATTCTGGCTTGTTGAAAACTCTCAAGTGTAGAATTGATTTCGGATGCTGTAATATGACTTTAATAATACAATAGTATTACTTAGGTGTGTAATTTGCAATAAAAATTAACCTTTTAATTAATTACAGTAATAGATAATTTAATTATCTATAAATTAATTTAACGTTAAAAATTAAATTGAAGAATAAAAATTATCTCCTTATTACTTTAAATTTCTCCATTTTAAATTGGTATTATCATATTACTTTTTTAATATTGAAAACCTATTGTCTTTAATAACTATTGTTCTCTATATAACTCATGTTATATTTTTATAAATGAAACATTTTTAAAGATATTAATATATTTAATATATAAATTTAAAATAAATACATTACGAGTATGTTCTCTTACAAAGTGGAATTTATATTAGTGTAAATAATAAAATTATATATACAATCTATTTTATTTCATAAAGATAAAATATTATGCAGCACAAGACTTAAAAGTGTTTAATTTGTTTTCTAATGTTAAGAAAAAATAGACGCACTAAAGAAAAAACTTTGGATGGGTATTGGTGTACTAAAAATATTATTTTTATTATAATTATTAAATAATGGTGATATAAGTGATATAAATTTTTATTTGAGCCACTCAAGCATGCCACTGTCATACCAATCAAATCGAGAGACGCTTTTAGATTCAGGAAAGTGACGACTGACGAAGGACCATGACTTTCACTATGTCGCACGACAGAGAAAGAGTGAAGAATGAGAAAACTCACAGATGACAGATCCTTAACAGAAGGCCAAAAGGAAATGCAAAAACGCACCCTAAAATTCTTATTTGTTTATTCCATGTGGGCGTCTCTCCACCGTTCATGCCACCCTTCCATCTTCTATTTATACCCCCTCCCTACCTCATCCAATTCATATACCAACGTCGTCTCTCGTCTTCTTTGCCTTCCCTACTACTGTACAAACATTATTGCAGTAATTCACTTGTGCATTACAGCAAAAGAGGTCCTGTTTTATACCGAGTTCATCAATAATGGCTTGTTTGGAAGTGTCCAAGGAGGTTGGTCAAAGCTTAAGCTCCTATCCGTATACGTATACATGTTAATTTCTTCTTTACTATATGCAAACCTGACGCAACCCCACAAGCATTTATTGCAGTTCCAGTTTCCTGTAGTTCTTTTGGCTGATAAGAGCATTAAACTTACTTATGAGCAAATGTTTGTCTTTTTTGTTTCCAATGATCGACAAGGGATGATGATGCGTCATGCCCCTGCTAATTATTATTACCGATTAAAGATTGTTTAAAATTGGTCATTTATTCAAAAAATATGTTGATGTTCAGGCCGTGTTTAAAGACGCTGAAGAAGAATGCACTCTTGATGGAACTGTTAATTGGCAAGGTGGTCCTGCTGTGAGAGCAACATCTGGAAGATGGGCTGCTGGAATTATCATACTCTGTAAGCTCAAATTCCCATTGCATAGATCTCAAATAGAAACATATGTTATATATATTCATGTTTCTCGTGCTTGATCAAAAATTACTCATAGAATTGTCAATTCAGTGCATACACTAGTCTACTATAAGCTTTTACTCTCACTCGAAACCAGTCCACAGTGGGACAGTTTCTATAATTCTTTATTGCTTAGGCCAACGCACTTTGGAAGGTATCCATAAACACAAGAAAAACGCATATAATTCATCTGTGACTCTTCTCGAGCTTCATTTCATAATTTAGGTAAGGTTTTACAGTGGCTGATAAGGTAAAAGGATGATGAGTTGTGATGATAAGAAGAGGACAAGAGAGTTGGTATAACTTGTAGCACTGATCAGTGAAGTTGAGAACAACTGTTGAAGCTTTGTCGTTGGCCACTAAGCTAGCTAAGAATAAAGCCAACTGAGCTGAGACTATGGTCGGAGAGAGAGTCTAGTTCGGGTGGGGACTCCCACTGGTCTTGCTTCTTGTTGGTGCATGCATTTAGAGTAGGACGTATCTGACACGTAACATTTGGTCTTTACTTGCATGCCGTGGGTGTTACTCCGCGTGTCGTCTCTCTCAACACTTTCTCGAGAAAATTTTTCCAAAACAGAAAAGTTTCTCGAGACTTGAAGTAGCAAGTAACGCGACCATTTTGGTGGTTTTGAGTCGATATAATAACTTCAGAGTGGCTGCCTAATTCCCAGCATGTGAAGAAGTAGTCATTTGTCAATACTAATGACCTGACTTGAAGAATTATTTACAGGTGCTTTCACCTAGCACTAGCATTAGTTTAATGGTAGTGCTGTGTCAAACTTTAGAGTTAGCAAAACAAGCAATAAATTAGGTAACTTCCCTGCAAACATGAAATGTGTGGTTCAAGTAGTCATCTTTTCTTTTCTCCATGGAACGTGTGAAACGTGTACGTTGAACGGTGATTATTAATATTATAAATAATAATATAAAATAAATTTTTTATTTAATAATAATTATTATTATTAATGCCTATTAAATAATAGTTATCTAATTATACAAGCAAGTAACTAAAAGAAACCAGACACTGCAAGTTTACATCTTTAGTACACGAAGTGCAATCATAGAAAGTATTGATCCAGAAAAATGGGAACTTGATCGTTGAAAACATGACATCTAATTAACCATGTTTCTTGTGCTTATGTTATGGGAAATAACCAGTGAACCAAGGTCTGGCAACTCTCGCGTTCTTTGGAGTTGGAGTGAACTTTGTCCTGTTCCTGACAAGAGTGTTGCAACAAAACAATGCTGATGCTGCAAATAATGTTAGCAAATGGACTGGAACTGTTTACATCTTCTCTCTTGTCGGTGCTTTCCTTAGCGATTCTTACTGGGGAAGATACAAAACGTGTGCCATTTTCCAAGGAATCTTTGTCATTGTAAGTTAGTGAAATCTAAAATTTTCAGAGAAATGTTCTGCAACCAGGGGCGTACTGATTCTTGCATGTTTCAAATGACAGGGTCTGGTATTATTGTCACTGTCATCGTACCTTTTCCTGATCAGACCAAAAGGATGTGGAGATGAACAAACTCCATGTGGATCTCATTCAGGCCAGGAAGTCGCGTTATTTTACCTCTCCATCTACCTAGTAGCTCTTGGAAACGGAGGTTATCAACCTAACATAGCCACATTTGGGGCTGATCAGTTCGACGAAGAGAACCCTAAGGAAGGTCACTCAAAAGTAGCATTTTTTAGCTACTTCTACCTGGCTTTGAACCTCGGTTCCCTGTTCTCCAACACCATCTTGGGATACTATGAAGACCAAGGG
Source organism: Erythroxylum baracoense (assembly GCA_025629805.1). Classification (NCBI taxonomy): domain Eukaryota; kingdom Viridiplantae; phylum Streptophyta; class Magnoliopsida; order Malpighiales; family Erythroxylaceae; genus Erythroxylum; species Erythroxylum baracoense. The sequence goes on from JAOTAY010000001.1 coordinate 24,072,117, forward strand.
ATGTGGGCAATTGGATTTTGGGCGTCTACAGGTTCTGCCATTGCAGCATTGATTCTCTTTCTCGGAGGAACAACAAGATACAGGCACTTCAAGCCAAGTGGTAACCCTCTCTCTAGGCTCTGTCAAGTTATAGTTGCTGCATCTAAGAAATGGAACGAAGAGATGCCACCAGATGGCGACGGGGACTTGTATGATACAGATGGTGGAGAGTGCTCCAATGGCGGAAGCCGAAGGATGCTCCATACTCAAGGATTCAAGTTAGTACTTGAATTACAAAAAATTCCTAGTATTCCTTGTAAGGAATACCTTTTCATTTCCATTTACAGAACCAACTAATCCGTGATCTTCATTATATGTTTCAGGTTCTTGGATAGAGCTGCTTTTATTACATCAAGAGATTTAGATGATCATAAGCAGGGGCATCACAACCCGTGGCGCCTTTGTCCGATCACCCAAGTGGAAGAAGTTAAATGCATACTGAGATTACTCCCAATCTGGCTCTGCACCATTTTATATTCGGTGGTCTTCACACAAATGGCCTCTCTGTTTGTGGAACAAGGTGCTGCCATGAAAACTAGCATCTCAAACTTCAAAATCCCTGCTGCTGGTATGTCCAGTTTCGACATTCTGAGCGTAGCAGTGTTCATTTTCCTCTACCGACAAGTCCTAGATCCACTTGTGGGCAGAATCAAGAAGACAAAATCTTCCAAGGGACTCACTGAGCTTCAAAGGATGGGTGTCGGTCTTGTAATTGCAATAATGGCAATGGTTGCAGCTGGAATAGTAGAGTGCTACAGATTGAAATATGCAAGAAGAGACTGCACAGATTGTGAAAACTCAAGCTCCTTGAGCATCTTCTGGCAAGTTCCACAGTATGCTCTTGTTGGAGCTTCTGAAGTTTTCATGTATGTTGGTCAACTGGAGTTCTTCAATTCGCAGGCACCAGATGGATTAAAAAGCTTTGGAAGTGCATTGTGCATGACATCTATCTCCCTAGGAAACTATGTCAGCGACTTGCTGGTAACTATGGTCATGAAGATTTCCACCGAGCATCACATGCCTGGTTGGATTCCTGGAAATCTGAACAAGGGTCACCTAGATAGGTTCTACTTCCTTTTGGCTGCTTTGACAAGCATAGACCTAGTGTTGTATATGGCATGTGCTAGGTGGTACAAGTCCATAAAGCTGGAAGGAAAATGCCAAAAGAAGGAAGATCAAGGGAAGTTCAGGGTCTGATCTGCAGATAATAAAATATCGATACCTATCAAATACCAGGAACATATATGAATAAGTGGAAGAGTTGGGTGGGTCATGAAACATTTTTTTTGCAGACTATGTTCGAAGATAAGTTGGTGCAAAGAGAAAACTAACACAATACGTCTCAGATTGACACCACCTAACTCTCCTGCGTTAGCTTTTCTGGCTTAGGGCCACCTAATCCTGACTTGTTGGTTTTGTCATAGAACATATTTTTGGGTGCAATTGCTTTCTTACTCAATGTAGAGCGCATTCAGAAACGTTTAACAGGAAAAAAAGAAGGGATCCTTCTCATTCAGTGAAGAATTGTATCGTTTGAATTCTGATGTTATGATATTGGACACACAAATCTGGTAATGGCAGGAATGCCAAGACACACTTTCTAGTTTCTACTCCATAGCAGCGTTATAACGAGTGGATCATTAGCTGGCTAATCCTCATTAGTTAGGAGTAACAAGTCTTTTTCTTGACTCCAGTATGTGATACCAATATTCACTGTAAAACCGAGAGCAAGGGGCTGAAGCTGCCAAGCAAATTATTCTTGATTGCACACTCTTTACTAGTTAGGAATAAAGTTGTGTATTATTGTTGTACTCTTGATTGCACGCTAATAAATATTGATCATGAGGATCATAGAAGTTACTAAAATGATGGCTCCCTCTTTTTTTTTTTCCTATCAACCTGATTCGATACAAGCCAAAAGGTTCACCTGATATCAACTCATGGTTTTAACCAAGTATAAAATTGAATCCACTTCAATTATTAATTAAGAAAAGATAAATTTTAAAATGAAAAATGCTCTCAAGTGACTGTTTTCCACTTGAACGAAGAAGTTTGTCAAGACCAGAGCTACAAAAGCCGGCTTGGAATTATAATACTGGATAGTATTACAGAGACATCGATCGATCAATGGTTATTCAGATGAAATTCTTTTATTCAGCAAACTTTCTTAGTTAAATGGATTTATGCTTTGTTTTGTCATTCTATCTGATTCGCTAACAAAGATCATATTTTTTGGAAGAGTTATTTATCTTCTTAATCAATGTGTGACAAACATAGACTTGATTTTCTGACAGAAAACATAAGTAAATTCTCAGCTAAGGAGTTGTTAAATTCTCAGTCAAAAGACAAGTATATAGAACAAGATCCGTGCCAGGCAGGCATCAATATTTGTTAAATTATGTCAAAAGACAAGAATATAGAACAAGATCCATGCCAGGTAGGTATCAATATTAAGTGGTGACAGTATAATGCACGTTCAATTACAAGAAATAGTTGCAAAGTTTCATTGGAACACTTCAAAAAGACTTATCATCTTATCTGCAGAAAATTTTGTACATAAATATTCTGACAAAAAATAATTATCATTCCAGGATTTCAAGCTCACTACTCTTTTTCTGATTGCTTGTGAAAAAGAATATTACCAAACCAACAATTGATTGTTGAAAGAGAAAATTCAAAGCAAACTAATAGAGACCCTGAAAAGAACAAAATCAACCTTGCACCTTCCGAACTTGAATGTGATGTGTAGATTCTTGACGCCAGATTGGCTGTGCTCCACTCTGGACTAGAGTAACATGCTGTCCTTCAACCAACAGACCCCTACTCTGGAGCATTGAAGATGTTTCAGAAAAGATTTACCTCATGAAAGGCCTATACATATTCTAGGAACAACATCGGAGTGATGAATGACTAACCACTAATTGTTTCAGCGCTCGAGTAAAAGTCTCCTCCACATCATCTGAAAACTTCATATATATTGGCATGACGCCCTGATAAATTGCCAATCTCTGCTTGATCCTATGGCTGTAAAGTATGGAAATTTTTCATGTAAAATACACAAAAAAGAATCAGGATAGTAAATTGAGCATACATATTGCTTTGGCATTGTAGTAATTGGCCTTTCAAGAAAATAGTATAAAACAAAAGATAGAAGATCAGCACCTATATTTTAGTTTCATTTTCACAAAAGAAAAAGGTAATTAATAACTCAAATTATTACAGCAGCAAAACCAGATGTAGCATTGGGCCGTAAAAGAACTCTAATGCTTAAATTTTTCTTAATCCATTCATCTCAAAAACATTTTTCACAAGAGCATTCACATTCATAAACATAACTTAACCCCAAGGTTATGACTAAAATTGTCAGCAAAATGTCAACATTTTTCAAATCTCAGCTAAAAAGTGTAATTAAGTAAATAAAACATTTTTATTTTTGACTTACTCATTGGTGAAGGCAAATATTGTTGATGAAGGCCGATAATGACTTAAAAGTACAGCCATGGATCCTGTTCTAGTAAAGACGATAATAGGGGTGTTCAGCGTGTTAGCCATGATTGTCGAATGGAAAGCAAACATTTCACCCATATGGCCCTACAAAAGAATGTAAGCAAAGTTATGGGATTACGAAGGAGCAATGAGAACTGAAAGAAAATTCAAAAGTTGCATCATGACCAAATTCACTTGCCCCAATTCTCATTCACTTGAACCTAGTATCATAAAATCCAATAATATGTAACATCCGAACTAATAGGTCTGAAAGCTTTGACTTATAACAAACAAAAAGGAATATACAAGCTCTGATTCAAAAGATCATACCTTGTAGGCACCATCTGTTGGAGTGTTGGTTATAACTGGCAAACTTGACTCTGTCCTTAGTGCTACTGTATGCATTACTTTAACTGCCTTCAAAGGATACCTTGAATAACAATTATAGTCGAATGAGTTAAAACAATAGCAAAAGCAAACTTAGTAAATTAACACAAATGAAGAAACTGGAAACAACTGAGTTTCATCTTGATAAGCAAAAGCTGAGACGATATCAATTTGTTGCACCCTGCTATCACAAAGACATTTTCATAGCCTGATTCTATAACCAGTACATCATGGATCAGTAATTCCTTTGGATCTACACTAATCAGAGAGAGGTTGAGCATTTTCCAAGTAAGTACACATAAAAAAAAAGAAGACTAAAACTGCACAGAAAGCAATCTTCAAAAGGAAACTGAGAGATAAGCAATAACAATTTTCAGTCATATCACTTACTTTCCATGAGCAGTTTCTCCAGAAAGCATGATTGCATCAGCACCTTCACGTACAGCAATTGCTATATCGGAAACCTCAGCCCTAGTTGGTGTCGGATGATTAATCATGCTCTCCAGCATATTTGTAGCTACGATAACTGGTTTTTGCATGCTATGACACCTTCTAATGATATCTTCCTGTTTGTAACATAGTATAGCACTCCATGACGATGAGATACAAATTACATGTCTATTCTTTAAAGGTAGCCAGCTGATAATAACAAAAGATACTGCTGATCATATAAAGCCTTTAACGTATAGAAATAGAAGCCGTAATTTCACTTGCATTAATTTGGGAATAGAAGTGGTACGATTGGACATTAACTAAGAAATTTCATCCAACCAAGCAACTCAACAGACAAAAACCAGCTTTAAGATGTCATCTCTAAGAACGGCACAGGAATTGATGAACACAATAACTTCTTAGGTCCAAATCATCGTTTTTCCATAGATACTCTTCTATTTAACCACTATGTATCCAGAAGCCTAAGGTTTTTGCTTCTTTCAACCATAGGACCAATTTATAGTGCATGACAAAAAATTGCTTTGACACAACCCTTATGTTCAATTTACCTGCAATAAAGGGACGTCTTCTATTGGAAGTTCTGCACCAAGGTCTCCACGAGCAACCATAGCCTACAAACACCAAAAGTAAGTTTAGAATTTAGTGGACGCAGCAACAACAGCAAAGAGCATGCTGCACATGCACACACAAGAAGAGTCATAAAAGCACATGCCTTCCATGCACTAATTGAGAAGGAAATAGAAAAAGAAGACGGAGGAAACAATCAACAAAATGACCACACAAGACCGTCAAAGTTCCAGAGTTCACAAAGAGAAGTTAAAGAACACAAAAAGAACGCATTAATAAGCAGAGCATCTTAAGGATTTCCAAGAAAAGGATTCCAAAGAAACCAACAAGGAATACCACAACTAACCCCATCGGATGCAGAAATTATTGAATGAAGATTTTGAATAGAATCAGCACTTTCAATTTTGACAATCACACGAATTTGTGCGTTGCATCCTACAAAAAATTGCCACAATACAATTAGATCAAGGGTAAATAGCATATAACAAATATATGACCGCAAAGGAAGGAAAGATTTACTTCTGAGATAATCTTTCAGCTCGTGGACAACTTTAGCATCCTTAACAAAGGAGACAGCATAAAAATCAACTTGGTTGTCCACCCCAAATTTGATATCTTCCCAGTCTTTGTCTGTGAAATTTGGGATGCGTAGAACAAAGAAAACACCATTCCCATCAATAACTTGTCGATGTACTTCATATCTACACCATTAAAACTTGATGTTGAAATAGAATGTAACCTGTTATTGATGGCAACGTTGCACTTTTCCCTCGCACATTCAAATGACGCCTTGATTTTAGTTCTCCACCATCAACTACGACGCACTTAACTGAATCATGTGTCTTTGCTTTTACAGCTAATGACATCATTCCACCTACCACAGAAACAGAAATTACATCACTTATTTCTAGCCAGACAATCAGTTACTTAGAAGCTAAGGACAATTTGTAGAAGTTAAAGAAAGCGACTCTACTTGATTTTGGGATTCTTGATGACCAGTTTACAAACAAAAAGAAAAACAAACAAGATAATAACAATTGTTTCTCGCCTTAAGAGAAGCAGTCAGCTAAAGCATCTAAGAAATCCATGATTATAAACATTTCTACCAGCATATTGAAGAGAAAGTCCACAAAGAGAAAAGAAAGATATAAATGGTGAAGCAACTATTTGCATCTTCATATGAAACATTTATAAAAACAGAGCTCCAATATAGCCATGGCAACTCAACTAAACGATATTCAAAACCTATCAGGTGTTCTTTTAGATTTTAACTAAGAAGTAAGTATCATAAGCCACCTAAAGTACACCACAATCCTGAATGACTTTTAATGAAATTGACAAACTAGAAAACAAAAGCCCAGAACAGAACAGTTATGATGGATCATTTTTGATAAACGCAGAACAAGTATCAAAAAGAGGGAAAATATGACTCTGTAAGCCATAACTATATCCCGATATCACTCTGTAGGCTTACCATCTACGAGAAGTATGTCTCCAACCTCAACGTCATTTACAAAGTCATCGTAATTTACACTAACAGTGTCTTCAGTGCATACTCCTCTTCTAATAGTGAAATTAAATTCTTGTCCCTCCTTCAGTATAATGGGTTGAGGCACGTCTCCACTTCTAACCTCAGGTCCCTGCATTAAAATTTGGATAAGAAAATATCAAACTTTCAGAACCAAAGCCAAGGTGTTATACAAATAATTAAAGTTAACGTGTTTTTTGTCTTAAGGAAGAATAATTATGAGAAACAAACAAACTGTTAGTTAATAAAACCTTTACTTAACAAAAAGGCCTCCAATTTAGAAAAGAAATCAGAGAAGAGGGGTCTCTCTATGGAGTAGTTATATATATATGTAATACCTTTGTGTCAAGCATAATGGCAATGACCTTGTCATCAGATTGAGCATTGTATTCTTTAACCAAATCGATGGTTTTCTGGTGAGACGCATGGTCTCCATGCGACATGTTCAGGCGAGCAACGTTCATTCCAGCATCTGCCAGTTTCCAAATCATTTCACGTGAGCTAGTGGAAGGCCCAATTGTACACACTATCTTTGTTTTTCTTAAGGATTTCGAATTTATCCTCTGTTCCAATGTCTCACTGCCACTGATAACAAGCTCCTAAAGCAACCCAATGTTTTAGAAGAAAACAACAAAAGACCAGTCAACCATGAAAAAAGAGAAAAATCTTGAAGAAGAGAGAGCAAACTCACAGAGGATAAAGGACCGTTAGGAGACGGAAGTTTTTCTTCGGAAACGGCCATGGATTTAATGGCGAATCCAGCGTTGCGAGTGACACGTATCATCCGGAGACGCGAGTCCAAAAAGTAAGCATCGCTCAAGGACCTGGAGGACGAGGGGAGGCGCCAGTGGTCGGCGGAGATGCGAGAACAAATCTGGCCGACGGTCGCCATCTACTGGTGTTAGAGAACAGAGCTGAGAGAAAGAAAATCTCCCGAGGGGAACAAGAGAAGAAAGCACAAGCAGACAGGGGCAGGGGACAAAGTGCGTGTACGCGTGTCTCGATTACCTTGTGGTTTTTATTCAGACAGTGAGTGTCCCTACTCGCGGGTTTTGCGCGTGTTGGATGTTGGCCATAGTATGTGTCAGTCAAACTATAATTTAGGAGAAGCCTGTTCACTTTCAGAGGATTTTCTTTCAGGGGAGAGGACATTCGATGGCTTGGCCGCCCTACTTTCCAGGGGCTCTGTTTCACGCTCTTGTTGAGCGTTTAGTTATTACTTAATAGAAATTATTTATAATAATAAGATAAATTTTATTATTTTTATGCTTATTGAGAGAAAATACTAATTAATTTTAACTAATCTATTTAATTTTAAATTATTAATTAAAATAAGTTATATCGAATACGTAATAGGTCGTACATAAACAACTTCTATATAAAAATTACATAACTGCTGCGTAAGTTGATGATCATGTCCAAAGTAAATGAGATGCACGTGACAGACATGCGGCTGAGTCTATAATTGTCGGCTTAATAAGCCAATGCTTGTCACGCAGCTATTACTTATTACCGTTTATGTTTGATTTTTTGATAGAATTCAACAAGGGCGTCTTCGTTGCATTGTTAAGATACACAAGAAAGTAAGAAAGAAAGTTTTCAGGACTCGGCAGCAGTGATCAACATTCTTTCCTCAGCAAACGATCGAGCTCAGATCTACAATTCTATCGTCCTGGATATAGACGAGTTGTTCCACCGGAACTGTTGTTCATCGACATATTTATCGAGAGAGCAACAAATGCGCTGACTGGCTGGCGCACTACGCTGAACATGTAGATATTGGGGTCACCTATTTTGACACTACACCTATAAGGTGCCACCATTTCCTTACAGAGGATAGATCGGGGATTTGTTTCCCTAAACTCATTATGTAATTTTCAGTTTTATTTTCCAAAAAACAAAAAAAACAAAAAAAAAGTTTCCATCCATACACAGTCACCTTACAAAAATATCGCCAATGCTTTGCCGCCGCTGACGATCTTGAGATGGTCCCATTGATATATGCCATGGGTCATTTACGTCATCAGACGGGAGTTTACGCCGTCCAAACCAACTCCCACTGACGACTGGGGGATATTTTCTAATGCTTCTTTGGGCGTTCCAATACGACTTTGGTTGATGAGGCAAACTAAGAGCGTTGTTTTAAACGTGAAAGATACAAGACAGGATTGTTCACGTAATATCAATTGTTTTTTATACTTATTTATTCTAATTTGATTTTTTCTAATATCAATTTAAGATTCAAAGTCCACCATATTTATAAGATTTATAAGATAAATTTTGGGTTTTCTATGAAATAAAATGAAAATTATTTGTTTCATATAAATTTTATGAATAAATTTAGTTAATAATAATAATTGTATTTCTGCTAATTATGTGTATTGAATTTATAGTTCATTCCTAAAGCCATTTTTTTTGTTTAATTATCGTATATATAATATATCATATTCAAATTTCACTTCTCTTTCTTTTTTTTATTTTACATTATAATACAGGTTTGACTTTTTTTATTTATGAATATTTTATTAGTGATGACTTGAATTTGAGAGATAACAATTTGAAGTTTTAACAACTATCTGCCTCTTAGGGGTGGTCAAGTTTGTAGAGTAGAGACAAAAAAATCTTGTATTTAAATCTCCTTATTTATATTCTCTCGATCGAATCTATCGTATAAGGCTTGCCTAGTGCAGAGTTCCGATTGGCGTGATTTACAAGCTATTGTGTCAATTTAGAGGTTTACTCAGTGTGCATTCAAAGGATAACGACTGCAGGTTCCTCCGTTCAAAAAAAAACTATTCTTATCAAAAATCAATCAATTATTAATTAATCGATCAATTTTTGTAAATTAATAAATTATTATAATCAATTAGTTTTCATTTAAAAATATTTTTTAATTAAATTTCAAATTCTTTGATATGTAAGGTCAATCTCTTTCAATCACAATTCAAATTCTTTAATTTTATTTACTCTTTAACCAGTTTTACGATAGTCTAAGTGCCTATTTTGTTGAGCTTTTGGAGGGTGAATAAGCACTTTTTTCTACCGTAAAAACTTTTTTTTTAAATGAGTGTTTGGCTGTAAGATAAAAAAGTACTTTTTTAGTAGATATAGCTTTTTCGGCAACTAAAATACAACTTTTTAAGAAACTCAAATTTGGAGCTTTTCAAAAAAGCAATTTTTAGGTAGATTTTTCATATCAATTAATGAGCCTATTTTTAGTCTCTTTTATTTTTATATTTTACACATAATTCTCATAATACCCACAAACACATCTTCACGTTTATTTTGAGATTTATATAATATTATTTCACTTTTTATATAATTTAATATTTATTTTTGATATTAGTTTTACTTATGTTATATTTCATACAAAAAATTTTGTTAGATATATTTTCATTTATATTTCATATGGTTTAAAATTATATAATAATTAATATATTGAGCTTCGCATATTATTTAATATATTTTAAATAATATTTATATGCATAAATAAATTTTATTACAAAATAAAATATAGTTAAAATTAAAATTACTTTTATTTTTATGTTGTCAAGCAATCTATTGTATGAAGCTCTTTCAAAAAAGCTCTTTTTTAAATGACAGTCAAACAGTCAACTAGCTTCTTATAAAAGTTCTACTAATATAAGCTCGTCCAAACAGGCACTAAATCTAGTTGAACATTTTAAACCTTAAATCTTTTATTTTATTAGTATAACTTCCGGTCAGGTTTTTAAAATATTGATTTTGATGGTATCTTATTTATTATTCTTATAAAATGTTTTTATTATAATTTGAAATATTATTTATTTTATTTGTTGTTGGTAAATATTTAATTAATTAATTAAATCACGAAATTTCCTTCTCATTCGTTTTCACATATTTCATTTTGTTGTAATTGTCTATAATTTTAATTTCATAAGCATTCCTTAAAAAGGTTTGGTTAATTAATTGATTTATCGTGAGATGTGACACTTAATTTACACAAAGGAATGAATCTTTTTAATTCCCAACAGATGAAGTATCACAAAGGTACAAAGTACGACTTCTCATTTCCCTTCACGTGACTTACACTGGCCACTACAGGTATTATTAACAATAATCATGGTTTAAAATGTCTTGTAAATAGGAATGATAAAATTGACTCGATCTAACTTAAATAAATGACTCAAATTTAAGTTAACAAATTGTGAGTTGAGTTTTACAATAAAATTAAATAATATGAATTATCAAAATCAAAACGACGTTTTTTATCTTGATCTTAGTTCATTTGGTTTTTGACCGTTCAATCTCAAAAGTGATTTGAAATGGGATATGATTGAGAAAAAGTCAAGCTTGTTGGGCTTTGGGTCATTTTCTATGTGAAAAAACCTATATTTTGGCCCACTAATTAATTGTTGACTTATAGTGTTCAGTATTTTCTTCGACAACGAGTCAGCAAAAAGCAAGAAAAGGAGAGAACATACTACATAAAAGTTGCAGTGGGGTTTTGGATGACCAACTTTACCTTTCTTCTTGATTCGCACTTATCTATTGTTGGATTGAGCTAAAAATTTAGGAATGTGTTCTTAAGACAGTCCTCTACATTCTGTAAGGTCAATTTTTCGTTGGGAGCTTCGGATGTTTAGATCGGAGCCTTAGAACAGTAACACGGTTTTGGTGATTTCTCTCATTTTATATTCCTAACAATGTTATCTTGTGTAGTTGTTTATTCCTCTTTTTGATGCTGAGTTTGTATCTTTGAGAAAATGATATTTGTACACATTTTAATTTAGTTGAGTTATTTTTTGAACCAGATGTCCCGTGATTTTTACCCTTGATTTGAAGGAGTTTTCCATGTTAAAAATTATGGTGTCTTTATTGATGTTTGATTTGTTGTTGTTGTTAACGAATTATTATTAGTATTTACTTACTTCTATTATTCAAATAGACTTGGGAATTTTTGGTATTGTGTTTACACTTTCGCATAATTTAACAATATCGAGTTTTTCCCAACACAATGGTATAAGAGAATTGGTTGATTTAATCCTTTAGGTCTATTTGAATTATGGAGGTTAATACTAGTAGAATGATTTGTTTAAATGGAGCCAATTACCACAAATAGAAGGGTAAGATGAAAGATTTGTTATTTATGAAAAAGATGTATTTGTCTGTGTTTGCCACTAATAAACCTGAGTTTATGTCTGATGAAGACTGGGAATTTGAACATCAGTAAGTATTTGGTTTTATTAGACAATGAATAGAAGATAATGTTCTTAATCACATTATTAATGATACACATGCCAGAACTCTATGGCATAGGCTTGGGTAACTTTATGCATCGAAGACAAGAAATAACAAATTATTTTTACTCAAGTAGTTGATGAACTTGAACTACAAGGAGGGTAGTGCCATTTCAGATTATTTGAATGATTTTCAGGGTGTTGTTGATCAACTGTCTGGAACGGTATAAGGTTTGATGATGAGATACAGGGACTTTGGTTGCTTAATACTTTACTTGATTCTTGAGGAACTTTTCATGTTTCACTGACCAATTTTGCTCCTAATGGTGTGGTAACCACGAAATATGTGAAGAGTAGTGTTCTGAATGAGGAAGTGAGAAGAAGATCTTAGGGCCCTTCTACATCATCTTCTCAATTTGATATTTTGATTACAGAAGAGAGGAGGAGAAACAAATTCAAAGGTCAGAAAAGTAGAGGGAAAAGTAGAAGCAAGTCAAAGTCAAAGTACAAAAATTTTGAATGTGGTCATTCTGGTAAGGCAGGGCATATTAAGAAATATTGATTTAAGCTGAAAAAGGAAACGAGACAGGAAAAGAAGGACAGTGTTAATTAGAATCGTGTTGCTAGTACTATTGATGGTGATCTCATTGTTGCTTATGATAATTTGGTATGTCATAAGACTAATTGGGTTGTAGATCCTAGTGCTTCTTATCATGTCACACTAAGAAAGGAATTATTCACTTCTTATACTCTTGGACATTTTGGGATATTGAAGATGGGAAATGATAGCAAGATAAGTATGATTGACATTGGAACAGTTTGTTTGGAAACTAACCATGGTTCAAGGTTAATTCGTAAAAATGTCAAACATGCACCAAGAATTCGCTTGAATTTGATATCTGCAGTAAAACTTGATGGAGATGGTTATTGCAATGTCTTTAACAATGGACATTGGAGACTTACAAAGGTTCAATTCTTGTAGCTCGAGGTAATAAATCCTCTAACTTGTACATGTTGCAAGGTTCTATTTCTAAAGGCTCGGTGAATATGGTAAAGAGTGATACTATATCAAAATTATGGCATAAAAGACTCAATCATATGAGTGATAAGGGGATTAATTGTTTGGCCAAGAAAAATTGCTTCAAGGGGTTAAGGAAGCTAGGTTGAACAAGTGTGTTCATTGTTTAGCTGGGAAATAAAAAAAGGTTTCTTTTACAAATCATCCTTCTTTAAGAAAGTTTGATTTATTGGAACTGGTTCACTCAGATGTTTCTGGTCCTTTGAAGGTAAAATCACATGGTAGTTCATTGTATTTTGTGACATTTATTAATGATCATTCTAAGAAGCTTTGAGTCTACTCTTTAAGGAACAAATATTAGGTTTTTGAGAAGTATAAAGAATTTAATGCCTTAGTTGAAAGACAAACTAGCAAGAAATTGAAATGCATCTGCACTAATAATAATGGTGAATACTATGGACCATTTGATAACTATTGTAGAGAGTAAGGTATTAGACATTAGAAAACTCCTCCGAAGACTCCTCAGTTGAATGGTTTAGCAGAAAGGATGAATAAAACTTTAGCAAAGAGGGATAAATGCTTACTTGCATATGCAAAGTTGCCAAATTCATTTTGGGTTGAAGCAATTTGCACAGTTGCTCATGTTATCAATTTGTCACCCACTGTAGCTTTAGATGGTGATGTTCCTAATAGAGTTTGGTTTAATAAGGATGTTTCCTATGATCACTTGAGAGTTTTTAGTTGCAAAGCATTTGTGCATGTTCCTAAGGATGAGAGGTCAAAACTGGATTCTAAGACCAGGCAATATATCTTTATTGATTATGGTCAAGATAAGTTTGGTTATCTATTATATGATCCAATTGAGAAGAAACTTGTCAGAAGTCATGATGTAGTGTTTCTTGAAGACCAAACTATTGAGGATATTGAGAAGGCAGAGAGAAGAGATTCTTAGAGCAGTGATCGCTTGGTTGATGTTGAGCTAGTTTCTATAAATGATACCCCGAATGTAGCTGAAAATGAACATCAAGATTATGATGGTCAAAATGACAGTGAAGATCATAATCAAGTGTAAAATGATCTGCAAAGTGTAGACACTTTTGACGCTCCAGTACATGATGTTGTAGTGAATTAACAACCAACACCTACAAAGATTCTAAAGACTTCTCTTAGAAGATCTGTTAGAGATAGGAGACCTTCATCACATTATTCTCCCAGTGAGTATGTAATTATCACTAAAGGGGGAGAGTCATAAAATTTTAAGAAGCCATGGATAGTAAGCAAAAGGAGAAGTGGTTTGAAGTAATGGAAGATGAGATGAAATCATTTTACGACAATCTCATTTTTTACATGGTTAAATTACCTAAGAACCGATGGGTTTTCATATTGAATAGATGGTACTTTAATTCCATGGTATAAAACTATATTGTTTGTCAGGGGCTTTTGTCAAAAGAAAGGAGTTTATTTTGAAGAAATCTTTACTCCAGTAGTGACGATGCCCATTCAAATTGTATTGGGTTTGGCCGCACACCTTGATCTAGAGATTGATCAGATGGATGTTAAGAATACTTTTCTTCGTGGTGATTTGGATGAGGAGATATATATGGAGCAGTCAGAAGGTTTTAGAGTTTAAGGAAAAAAGGATTATGTTTGCAGATTAAGGAAGAGCTTATATGGTTTGAAACAAGCTCCAAGGCAATGGTACAATAAGTTTGATTCAGTTATGAAACACCAAGACTTCAAAAAGACTTCCTCTGATCATTGTGTTTATGTGTATAAGTTCTTTGATGATGACTTATCATTTTGTTGCTATATGTTGATGATATTCTTATTGTTGGTTATAATGCTTGCAAGATTGCTAAGTTGAAGTAAGATCTATGTGAGTCTTTTACTATGAAAGACTTAGGACTAGTAAGGTAGATTCTTGGTATGAAGATCATTCGTGATAGAAAGGCCAAGAAGTTATGGCTATCACAAGAAAAGTACATTGAAAAAGTACTTCAGAGATTCAACATGGACAAGGCTAAAGTTGTAAGTACATCTCTTGGTACACACTTTAAGTTAAGTAGAAAGCGGTGTCCTTTAAATGAGAAGGAAAAGGAAAATATGCAAGGAGTTCCTTATGCTTCAGTTGTGGGTAGTTTAATGTATGCTATAGTTCACACTAGGCCATATATTGTTCATATTGTTGGTACAATTAACAAGTTTCTTTCTAATTTGGGAATAGACCATTAGTATGTTCTGAAATATATTATGAGATATCTTCGCGGGACATTTACTGTAAGTCTTTGTTTTGGAACAGGGAAGCATATTCTTTCAATGTTACACTGATTCTAATTTGGCAGAAGATGTTGATACAAGATTTGACTATTTAATTAACTTTACAGGGGAATAGTAAGTTGGCAATCCATATTACAAAATCTGTTGCTTTATCTACCACAGAAGTAGGGCTTATAGTTGTCGTAGAAGCATGCAAAGAATTACTATGGATGAAAAGATTCGCGAGGGAACTTGGATTTACTTAAGAGAGCTATGTGTTACACTATGATAGTTAAAGTGTGATGCAATTAGCTAAGAATTCCACATTCTATTGTAGATCAAAACATATTGATGTTAGATACTATTGGGTTAGAGATGTTTCGGATTCTAAGTTGATTGAGCTCCAAAAGGTCCATACAGATGATAATTGTTCTGATATGATATCAAGTCTTTGCCAAGAGGGAAGTTTCAAACATATTATTTGATCGCTGAGATGGCGAGCACCTCTACATAATCGGGAGGGGGAGATTTGTTGAGCTTTGGGTCATTTCTTATGCAGATACCGTATTTTTGGCCCATTATAATAATTAATTGTTGGCTTATGGTGTCCAACCTCTTCTTCAACAATGAGTCGACAAAAAGCAAGAAAAGGAGGGAATATAGTGCAGAACAGTTGTAGGGGAGTTTTGGACAACTAGCTACACCTTTCTTCTCGATCCGCACTCATCTATCGTTGGATCAAGCTGAAAATTTAGGAGTGTGTTCTTGAGATAGTTCTCTACATTCTGAATGGTCAGTTTTTGTTTAGAGCTTTGGATGTTTGGATTGAAGCCTTAGAACACTGACGCGTTTTTGGTGATTTTGCTCCTTTTATGTTCCTAACAATGTTACTTGTGTAATTGCTTATACTTCTTATTGATGTTGAGTTTTTGTCTTTGAGAAGATGATATTTATACATATTTTAATTTAGTGGAGTTATTTTTTAGACCAGAGGTCCTGTGATTTTTACTCTTGATTTGAAGGAGTTTTTCATGTTAAAAATTGCAGTGTTTTTATTGGTGTTTGCTTTGTTGTTATTGTTGGCAAATTGTTGTTGATATTTACTTACTCCCATTACTCAGATAGATTTGGGAAATTTTGGTATTGCGTTTATACATCCGCAAAATTTAGCAATACGGAGTTTTTCCCAACAAATGTGATTTATTGTCATTTACATCTATCAGAAGTGATTTAATTAATAGAATAACTCTTTTAAAATATTTTAATCTGAATAGTTATAAATTTAAGTGAACAATAAAAATTTATATTAGTCATTTGATTTTAAAATTTTAACTTATAAAATAATTTATTTAAAATATATAATTATTTATAAATTTTATCGTCTTAAAAAAAGCATTTTAAAGTGGCTTTTTATGCAAGATGTTCCAATTAAGTTTTATTCATGTTACACGTTCTAATTTTTACCTTATCTTTACATTTGCTCTTAACCTAATTGAAGCAAACCATTCATTAAGATTAACGTGTGCTTTTATTTTTATATTAATTGTTAATGGAAATTAATTTAGTTGTAAAAGTTATGTTCAGTGCATCAATTAGTACAAGAATTATATAAAATTTAATAAAACTAGTTTATCTTCTTAACAAAAGAGACGAATAATAAGTAACTAGGGATGACAGTGCGCTGACCCATAAGTTTAAATTTAAGTATTTTTAATAGACTAAGTCATAGGTTAACCTAAGACCGACTAAATGCTCAACTATTACAAGTAAAATGGAAGAGTTAAGTATGCCCAAGCTCAAACTCAATTAATAAAAACGTTATTTTACATTTTTAATTAAAAAAATTATTTTAAATAAAATTGACGAGATGGGCCCATGGATCGGCCCATTGACATCCTTGTAAGTGGCTAAAAGTTTCATATGTATTTTATTTTATATTTTAGTACATTAATTTTTTTATAAGAGGAAACTGTGGGTTTGTGAAAATAAAAAACAACACAACACAACAATACTCAAATTCCTGATATGGGAAGGATAAGATGTACGTAGTCATGCCCGCATCTCCTAGAAGATACAGAGACTATTTTCTTATAAATTCCTGACTATTTTGGTGACTCGAACTCTAAGACCTCCTTAATCTTAATTGAGGAGGTAACTAGCTAGGCTACTCCTTCTTGTCTATTAAATAATACTATTAAGTACATCATCAAAACTCAAGGTACACATAGTTTTATAATTTAAAAATATTATAATTTTACTTAAACTTATATATCAATCATTTTAAAAGGATAAATTATAAAAAATCTTAAATTTGACTCAAATTTATAATAAAATTTAAAAAATAATATTAAAATACTCTAAAATTTAATTTGTTACAAAAATAATGTAATGTTAAACTTTCAATTAATAGTGCGGTAAGTTATGCCATCAAATACGTCTTATTCATATTACGTTATACCAAAATTAAAAAATATATTTAATTATATGATTTGATCCCCTCTTCCATAGCATTCTCGCCATCGTCGCAACCTGTTTTGTCTCCGTCTTCGACTCTTTCCTATACCTCCTTTCATAAATTCCCTCACCTTCAGCTCTTCTGACTTTCGCCAACCCAACGACCATCATCTGTCTCTACTCTTATTCCTACTTTCATCTCCTCCGTAGTCATCCTTGCATTTATAGTTAGTCATTCCTGACATTGCAATTATTGGTGCTCCTGCAATTACACTCTATAAGAATGAGTTCCAAACTACAGTGACTTAAAAAGTCTTGAACACTCTGCGTGGCCTGGTCATCAATGTTTCTATCTTATTTTAAATAAGTTAATTAATAAATTATGGGTTATTTCGAAGCACCATTTGAACTAGTTAAGTGTAAGATTGCATATTACTAAACTTCCTCGAATCATACGCATTATGCGAGATTTTTATCAGATATTATTGTTGTAGTCATTAATGAATTAATAATTTAAAATTAAATTACCAACTTTTTTCAATTAATATTTATGTCTCTACTGTCAATTCACCGTCTTCCTAAGTCACTCTAGAAGTGCTAAACTCGATTTTGATAGTTTATAATTCTTAGGCCACTTTTGAAGTTTCTAATTCTTTTATATCCCAATTAATGTGCATTAATTATCAAAACACAAACTGTTTTTCTCAAGTGATATGAAACTACAAACGTTAAAATACTATACGAACAACAGTTCCAAAACTACGACAGTTTAGAGAACAGAAACAGTTTTAAAAGGTCGTCGAATCATGGTATTTATATCCATATTGCTGTCTCATCACAGGGGATAGACTGTAGTTAATTTGAATAGGCAATTCCTTGTGAGAATGAGAATAACCATCGGAGTCTTGCTCATCTTCTTCCTCGTCCTGCACTTGGCCATCTCAATTCAAGCTCGCAATGTGGCGACCCTGAAGAGCTCAGGAAATCTGAAGCATTTAGAGTGCAAAATTTGGAAATCGCCGTCTGAATTGATCATTCATGGTTGCTGGAAGTATCTTTCCGATGGCAAACATCGGTTCTTTTGACGAGTTGAGAACTTAATTTCATCAAACGTATCTTGTACCAACTTAGTGTTAAAAAATAATAATGGAATAAGATCCCACCTTTACAGTAAAAAGTTTGTTGTTGTCCTAAATTTCATTAATTAGAACATTTAAAAGTCTCTACTTTACTTTTTATTCTTAACCATTTTTAGTCTAATTAGTCATTCTACTATTGAAAAAAGATATATATATATATATATATATATATTGTATTACATAATTTTATATATTTAATTATACGTGTTTATTAATATTTTATATTATTATTAATTTGCCCTATATTTATTATGATTGCGTTTGGATCTGCGGTGTGGTGGGGATAAGTACTTATTTACTACAGTTTTCAAATATAGTCATATGTTTGGACCTACGGTGAATAACCGGAGATGGGAGAAAAGTGTGGTGCTACCGAAGAAATCAATAAGCAGAAATAGGGTTGCGGTAGGAAACTGCTTATGCGGTAGAAATTTTACTTTTCATTAATAACCTTCACTATAGGTATTATTTTCTATTATACTCTTAATTAATATGAATAAGAATATATTTTTATGAAATATTTTATTTACTAACTTTATTTTATTTATATTTTCTCATTTTAATTAATATTTTATTATTTATTATTTTAAATATATATGACTAATAATATATTTTGTAATTATTTATATATCAATTAATAGTTTATTAAATCAATAAACTTTTTAGTCATTTTATCTCTTTTCAGCAACCGCAATCGCACTTGCCAAACTCCTATTTTCACGTTTCAGCAGTTACCAAAGTAGTAATCTTAAACATATAAATATTTATCATTTCAGCAGGTTAAATTCAGCAGATTGTTGACCGCCACCACTCTTATAAATTAAGCTTATCTGTCGGCGTATCGGAAAGGGTAATACTGCTTAATATTGTGTTGTTGTTGTATTATTCTTGTTACGTTAAAATGAAAATTGTATTTCAATTTTATTGTCCTCGGGCTTTGGAAAGTAAATAAATGCTGTTAATGTACTTCCGAAAACATCTTATAAGAGTTGGATACATTGAACGCAAGTTGTTCCTTCCGGGGAGTTCGTTAAGCATTAGATACGTAAGATACAGTCCAAATGCAATTTTTAGCATTTAAAAGCTACTTCAGTTATCTTTATAACGAAATCTTCGCATCCAATTCCAATCTCGGAATGTGTGGGTTCTTATAGAAGATCAACACGACAAGTCCTTGCTAAACTTAGCACATCATGCCTACCTCTACAATTTACATTAGGAAGATCAACGTGATTCAATAATTGAAATGTTCAATTTTAAGAATAAATTTTAAACTAATTTATTTTCATTTAAAATTAAGTTTTGAGAGAAATTTAATGAAAGCATGACATTGAATCTTTATATTAAAATTTTAAAAAGTGAAAATAAATAAAATAAAATTATCAAACAAACTTTAAGAATTTAGATCTCCAAACAACGAATTAGATTAAATATGTCAATAATTTCAAGTTATTAATTAGCAAATGTAGTGATTATTATTTTAAAATTTGTATAAATTATGATTTTTTAAACTAACACGACATGTCGACAAAATAACACATTAATATTTATTAGTTATATTAATAAAAGTAATTTTTTGACATTATATATAGATCTATCACCTCTATATCAAATAGGGATAAGGCTGCGTAATATTAGACTTCTCAGATTACATATTTTCGCGGGAGTTTCGTTAAATGTTATTATTGTTGTTGTAATTATTAAATTAAAAAATTATAAAATTTGTCACTAAATTAAATTTTTTTTAAAATTATCACTTTTATGTTTTTTATTAAATATTTTCTTAAAATATAAATATTAAATTACAAAAGCATAGGGGTCCTCTCGTCCACTTCTGAGAAATTCTCAGAATTTGGAAATATATGGCAATTTCATTAAAAGCAATTGTGAGATTCCCAATTATGTTCTTGGACCACCAAATCAATCATCCACAGTCCAAACGGACGGTCAAAAAAAAACGCAGACCTGAAACGGCATGTCGTGCTCTTTTTCGCCAACTTGTTCGTTCGTATTACCTAATCAGCCATACCCGCGATTAGATAAACGAAACAGAGATTGTGGAAACAACACCACTACCATTGACCACCGTCACCACCGTCACGATGACTGCCACCCTCCTCCTGTAAATATTTGACCCCTCTCTCTCTCTCTCTCTCTTTCTGTCACTGCCCATTTGATAAAGGAGCAAGAGTAAGAAAGTTTACATGGCGTCGTTAACCATGCCACACTCCTCTGTTTCTCAAACGGCGCCGTCGCTCATGTCGTCTTCTTCCTCTGTTTCTTCTTCGTCTTCCTTGTCCTTCTCTCGCTGCTCTTTTCTACACAAGTTCAATGCTTTGGTCTCGAAAGAGTCTCGCGCTCGAATTTCCCCAGAATATAGCCTCGTTGTAAGCAAGTTGCTTCCTTTTTATGGTTTTGTGTTATCTGCTGGTGCCTTTGTGCATCTTTCGATATGTATAGAAGTGTACATTACGTGTATGTTCGCGCATTCAGTTATCTTTGAAGGCTTTTTGTCTTTGTTACATTGTTTTGATCGGAATTTCTTTCCAATTCGGCACATGTTAAATATTAATCAAAAATTGAAACAATCTTAATATTAATCCATTCGGCACATAGAGTTGGAAAGGAGTGTGAGCAGTTTGTTTGTGTGTGTGTGTGTTTGTGTTTGTGTTTTGTTGGTATTGATTTCTGAGTAATTTGTTTTCTATGGTGTTACAGAAGTGTGGTTTGTCTGAACCTTTGAAGTTTGGTAATGATAAGCCAAGTATTCCTATAATCAATGAGAGGAATCTGTCCAAGTTCTTGGAATCGTCCCGTGTGGAGAAAACTGTCAACAGGGAAAGAACCAGGCTTAAATTGTTTTCTGGGACAGCAAATCCTACTCTTTCAAAGGTACTATAAATCCTTGTTTCTTTAAGGTTGGCGACTAATTTTTCTGGTAATCTTGTTATCGACTCATTAGTTTTTAATTTTGCATGTGTCTGTAAATATAAGAATATGCCAAAAGTTTGAATTTTGATGAGCTTGAGAGCCTAATGTACTGGCTCGGCTATTATATTTCAAAAGAAGTATCCAAATTTTTGGACTTAAGGATCTATTGCCTGTTGGCTTCTGTCCTTTATATGCTAAAAACATATTTCATTTCATTAGGTGCACTGGATGATGATTGGTATAAGCTAACATTGTCAATGCTTTCAGATGATTTATTCAGATTTACTTATAAAGGGTGGCAACATTTGTTTTGAATCCTAGAAATGTTTGATATTGAGATATTCTTTTTTAGTTGTTTTTAGCAAAAGTATTTTCAGAATGATTTTGGATATGCTTATCAAATTTCGGACATTAAAGGAACCTTTGTTTTTATGACTATGCATTCTTTTCAGGAAATTGCTCGTTACATGGGCCTTGAGCTGGGAAAGATCAACATAAAGCGCTTTGCTGATGGTGAAATTTATGTTCAGTTGCAAGAGAGTGTCAGAGGTTGTGATGTGTATTTACTGCAACCTACCTGTCCTCCAGCTAATGAAAATCTATTGGAACTTCTGGTCATGATAGATGCTTGCCGGAGAGCATCAGCCAAGAATATCACAGCCGTGATTCCATATTTTGGATATGCTAGAGCTGATAGAAAGGCAGGTTTCAAAATTTGTTAATTTTATGCCCTTTTTTTTTGGTTGAGTGAGAAAAATAAAACTAAAATAGGGTTTAAGTCAACTTATTGTTTTAAGTACAGTTTTAACTTCAGTTTAATCCTGTTGCCTGTTTTGTTACTAGTCAGATTTGATTGCAATAAGAAATTTCATTATGACTTAAGATAGTGAGGTCTCAAAGCTTACAGATGTGGAAAATTTTGTTAAAAAGTATTGCATTTATTCATTAGCTCTTTTTTATCTTTTAATTTCAGACTCAAGGTCGTGAGTCCATTGCAGCCAAACTCGTTGCAAACATCATCACAGAAGCAGGTGCTAACCGTGTTCTTTCTTGTGATCTTCATTCGGGGCAGTCTATTGGTTACTTTGACATCCCTGTGGACCATGTCTACTGTCAGGTAATTAGTCCATGTTTCAGTTCTCTGCTTCTGACTCTTTTTATGTTAGCTAATTTTTACTTTGTCCTGAGATGACTTCGAGTCATAATTCTTGTTTTTCTACTTCTTGAAATTTAGCCTGTGATTCTTGATTACCTAGCAAGCAAGACGATTTGTTCCAATGATCTGGTAGTGGTTTCACCTGATGTTGGAGGAGTTGCTAGAGCACGTTCTTTTGCCAAAAAATTGTCTGATGCTCCTTTGGCTATTGTGGACAAAAGACGGCATGGCCACAATCTTGCTGAGGTAATTACTACTCTAAAGCTCACATATTTTGCCATCTAAATGTTGAATACTTTGATGTGGTATTGCCAATCTTGAAAATCGTTGTTGAGATGTACAGCAGGGTAATCTGTGATGGCAATGTTGTGGAAGAAAATTCATTGCTGTTTCACAGCGTTGGCCAATGGAGGCTAAATATCAATAATTCATGGTTTACTTAAAATCATAATATTCTGTTAATTACAACCAGTAGCAAGTAGTCCTCTTTGTTCCAGAAGACAATCATTTATGCAACATATTTGCAATGAGCTTCTGTTGTTCTCATTCTGTAATTTAGTACTGGTGCATTAACATGAAAAGGTGAATCAACCCAGCTGGTTACTTGATGTCTTCTTTGACTACAACTTTATTTTAAGCATCTTTTCTTGTTCAATAGGGACTAGGAGAGTATCTTCTTGGAGCCGTGTCATTAGGTTTGTTACTTGTCCAAGTTTATGGGGATTTTGACATTGCATGTTAGAAATTGAGGAATTTCTCATTGTCTACTATGACGTGGGCTTCTTTTGTATACTCAAGTGCCATCTTTGGTAACATATTAGTCCAAACTGATTTTTGAAGAGGAATTTAGCGTGTTTCTTATGCCTTAGAAATTGTCAGAAACAATTCAGTGGTGTGTTATTTGACTGCGTACACATTATTTTGTGGTGAATTAGACAGGTTCATTTGTTGGCTGAAGGTAATGTTCAATTTCTTTTTGTCAATCCTTTAGCTTCTCTGTTTCTCGACCACAAATGCATGCATTTAATGAATAGTATTTTTTTCAGGTGATGAACCTTATTGGTGATGTGAAAGGAAAGGTTGCAGTCATGGTGGACGATATGATTGACACAGCTGGTTTGTTTTCTTCATTATCTGATTCTATTTGATGCCCTAACCTAAATTTCTTAAGTTTAAGAAGGCAAAAGATTGAAATGAAAAATATAAAACCTTAAATTACTTTATGTTCGAACTTAGCTTGAGGGTGAGGCTTGAAGCAGTTGGTAAGGTTATTCCTTTGTGACTGGGAGGTCACGAGAGTCACGGAAACAGCTTCTTTGTGAAAATATAAAGGGAAGGTGCATATAATTGATAACTCTATTCTTACTCTTGTAAAGCGGGAAGTTGTATGTACTGGGGCAGTCCTTTTTTTGGTATTCAAACTTTAACTAATGGTGACATTATCTCAACTGCATGTGAAGTTTGTTAACACCCTTTCTTCATCTCAGTAAACTGTTGAAGTTCTATAACATCTTTTCACAATCTGTAAGAACTCTGTCATATGTTGGGAAAGACGAAACACTATGAATAAATTTTAAGTTCATTTTGAGTTGCTCGGTTTCTGTTTTTAACTACCTGTAGAATCTATTGTCACGTCATGTTGTTCTTTGATGTTGTCTTTCAAGAACTACTGTTTTAGTTACTGTTTGGTTCTTTCCCTGTAATCAATTAACTCATGCTTCCAAGTAGTGTTTGGTATTATTCCTGGTTTATTTACATAACACCTTTTCATGAAATGAAGGGACGATAGCAAAAGGAGCAGCTCTCTTGCATCAAGAGGGGGCCAGGGAAGTCTATGCATGTTGCACACATGCTGTCTTTAGGTAATCGTTTCATTCATATATACCTTAGCTAATCGAGATACAGGTCCAGTTTTAGTTGGTGCACCCAACTCATTTTTGCTACATGGTTATGTTTCTATTTCTTCGATTCTTGGGACTACTCCTAACTACTGTTAATATAAACTTTTGGTCATCACATTATTAGAATAATATATTTATTCTTAGATCAAAACCTTTTCCTACACGATGTTTCTATTGTGAAATGAGGCTTCAATAAACCTGCAGCCCCTTAGTTTTCATTTAGCTAGATTCCTTCAAGTGTTCTTTTATGCGAGGTTGTTTCTTTTCAACATGTCAAAAATTGTTGAACTTGGTTCAGAGTTTATTTGAATGTTGAATATGTTTCTTCTGACATGCATGCATGTTGTTTGCTCTTTTCCTTGTTCCTTTAGTAACTTGGAAATTGAGTGGCTAATTTTTCTGTGAATCTGGACTTCCTGATGAGAAAATCCTATATCGTTCATAGTAATTGCCATATAAGTGTTGTTTCTGATCATGCGAGTACATTATTGGAAGCCCTCCTGCAATTGAGAGGTTGACAAGTGGCCTCTTTCAAGAAGTGATAATCACAAACACGATTCCGGTGGCGGAGAAGAACTATTTCCCGGAGTTGACAGTGCTTTCCGTAGCAAACCTGCTGGGTGAGACGATTTGGCGAATTCATGACGACTGTTCAGTCAGTAGTATTTTCCAGTAAATGATTTTGAGAATAATATACAGTGGAGTTTTTGCATAACATACAAAGAAAATGAAGGTGGTCGCATGAAAAGGTCTAGACTACCGTAAGTTCGAATGGCACAAGGGGAATCTTCTCCTCTCTTAACTGTTATTTTCCCTTTCCCTTCTGGTCTCTATATGCAGTGATAGTTGAGAGGGAAGTTCTCTCTTTGAATAGGAGTAGAATAGGTAGACAAGTTAAAAGCACATTGCTGATATTTATAGGTTTGTTTCGTTGTCAAAATGTTTCTGCATTTAGTCTCTGCCATTTGTTCTCTGTACGAACCTTTTCAAAGGAATTTATTCTGTACTTTGAGCTAATCTCTTGCCTGAAACATCAATCTCTTTCTCTCAATTTATATGTATGCATCTGTGTTTATGTGTTTGTGTATATATATATAAATTCCAACTACTAAGAATTGCTTAAATGATGCATTTGAAATTTCTTTGAAAATCACATAATCGAACAAAAGAAAGATGTGAGTTTTAGCGAGATTAAGGCTGCGTTTGGGTCTGTAGTGAGGTGAGGATAAATACTTATTCACTATAGTTTTCAAACGCAATAATATGTTTGGATCTGCGGTACACAATTAGAGGTTAGAGAAAAGTGCGGTGTCACTGCAGAAATCAATAAGCAAAAAGATGGTTGCGGTAAGAAACTGCTCCTGCGATAGAAATTTTACTTTCCATTAATAACTTTCACTATAAGTGTTATTTTCTATTATACTCTTAATTAATATAACAAATAATATATTTTTATGAAATATTTTATTTACTAAATTTATTTTATTTATATTTTCTTATTTTAATTTAATATTTTA
>JAOTAY010000001.1:24121404-24139393 GCA_025629805.1 Erythroxylum baracoense
TAGAACAAGAGTTTTCTGACCAGAAATCCATGTGGATACTAGATCTGATTTTTCCCCATATCATCTTGCTTCGGTAACAGTTTCTTAGAAGATGAAGTTGAGTTTCGTCCGAGTTGCATAAGTGACATTGAGGATTAGAACTGATCTTCCTTCTTGTTCTCTCGTGGTTGGTCCAAAGAATGCCCTTTATTGATTTCCAAAGAAAAAATTTAACTCTCTCAGGGACCTTTAGCTTTCAAACCAGTTTCCAAATTGTTTCTTCTTGATTCCAATTATTGCCACAAGCCGCTCTATAAGCTGTAGCTATGGTGAATATGCCTCTACTAGACCACCTCCACGTCGAAAATTTTTCCCCTAGGGATTGGTGTGGTGGAGGTATGGCCCTAATTTCGTCGAGTATCGAAGTAGGCAAAAGTGTAGACAATTTGTTCCAATCCCAATTCCCTGCAGGGTTAAGATAATAGTTAGTGGTGAGATTTAATTCATGAGGAGATAGTGGCTTTAAAACTTCCCTGTAAAGTGGAGTATTGGAGTACGTCCAATTATCTTTCCAGAATTTGACGGATTCTTTATTACCCAACTCCCATTTGATACCGGCTAGAATCAGGTGCCAACATTGTTGTAGATAATTGCAGAGATGTGAACCTTTGATCTTGGGAAAGCCTCCATAAAGCTGTACCTGCAACAGTTTATATTTCGCAAGAAAAATCTGTTTCCATATCTTATCCCTATTGGAGATAAGATCCCAGGCAAGTTTCAAAATTAGCGCAACATTATTCTCCAGCATTTTTCAAAGCCCTAAACCACCCTTAATCTTGGGTTGACAAATGTCATTCCATTTGACTAAACTTAATTTGCTTTCTTGCGTGTTCCCCCCAAAGGAATATTCTGCAAATCTTATCCATCTCGTTACACGTGCCTTTTAACAAAGGCGTGGATTGCATAATGTATGATGGCAATGGTCCAAGAATAGACTGGCAAAGAACAAGTCTCCCTGCCCTCGAAATTTTATGAGCATTCCAGTTGGATGCTCTTTTCTGAATCTTTGCAATGTAGGGAGCATGTGTATGCTTAGTAAGCCTACCATGTATAATTGGTGTTTCCAAGTAATTATCCAATCTAGGAACTCGTGTTATGGCTAATATATCACTTAGTTTCTCGGCCTTGTTTTTTGGCACATTGGAGAAACATATAAAGTTGATTTTTCTGTGTTTATTACCTGCCCCGAGTAATGAGCGAATGTAGCTAAAACCTGCTGAATTAATCTAGCTTGAGATTCGGTTGCCTTGGCGAATATGATAAGGTCATCTGCAAAAAACAAATGAGATAAAGAAATGCCCTGCATGCCAAAGATTAGTGGGGACCAGACACCTTGTTGAACTTTAATATTAATGGCGTGAGATAATATATCCATGCATAAAACAAATAAATAAGGTGATATAGGGTCTCCCTGTCGTACGCCTTATTGTGGCTTGAATTCCACACCCCTCACTCCTTCCCAGAGGATTTGTGTAGAACTGGTCTCTAAGGAGCTCATTATTACTTTAGGGAGGTATTCAGGAATTCTAGCCTCGTGGAGTGTCTTAGATGAAGCTCCACTTAATTCTATCAAAAGCCTTTGCCAGATCAATTTTTAAAACCATCTAACCATCATTACCTTGGGTGGTATCTATTTCATGAATAGCTTCCTGCATCAGTACTATATTCTCCACAATACTTCGACCTTTAATAAAACTAGTATGAGTGGGAAGTATCAAGTCAGGTAGAACCAGCTTTAGTCTGTTTGCCACAATTTTCGTCACTATTTTTGCCCCGATGTTGATTAGACTTATCGGTCGAAACTGGTGAACCTTTTCTGGATTCTTAACTTTAGGCAATAGGGAGATCATTCCTTTGTTGAGTTGTGCGACCATTGATCCTGAAGAGAAGATTTGTTTGATAGTGTTGTATACTGTTGTACCGATTATACCCCAATTATGTTGGTAAAAACCAACCGAAAAACCATCCGGGCCTGCAGCCTTGTGCGGATTCATATCGAAAATTGCATTCCTGATTTCAACGTCATGTACTTCTGCCGAGAGCATGGCTGATAATTTATCTGGTAGCTTAGGAAAACACTTCTGGATTGGGTAGAGACCTTGAAACCCATGCTCAGAGGTCGGCCTGTTTGCTTTATAAAGATTCATAAAAAAGGTTGAGACTTCCTTGCTAATGATTGCTTTGTCGTTACTCCATTCCCCACTTTCCAGTAAAATTGCCCTGATCATCTTCTTGGTTCTCGGAGGCCTATGAATGGAATGGAACTTCCTCATATTCCTATTGCCATTAATGATCCACAAGGATCGTCTATTTTGAGATTTCAGTTCGTCTTCTTGAGTGAGTAACATTTCCAATTCACCCCTTAATTTTGCTTCTAATTTCCTGATGTGTGTTGGTGGGTTAAAAGGTAGGTTAGCTTGAATTCCAGCCAGCCTAGCGAGGGCCCTTTTCTTGCGGATATGAACATCTCCAAAAATTTGGAATTTCCAATTGCCTATGTTGTCCTCCACTACTTGTAGGGCTTCTGTTAGCGTAGTGTTAATGTTCCAAACATCTTTCAACCAATCTGTCCATTTCGGATGGTATTCCCATGCATTCCAATATCTAAAGAATTCGCTGGCTTTTTATGAGAGACCTCAATAAACAACTTTACCAATATTGGCAAATGATCAGATGCGATTTTTGGTAGATGTTTCACTTCTTTCTTGTGGAGTGAGTCGATCAAAAGGTCATTGCCCAAGGCCTGATCGAGTCTTTCAAAATAAGTGCCTCGAGACCATGTATATTTTGAACCAGTAAAACCCAAGTCTTTCAGCCTTGCATAACGGATCCATGATCTAAATCTTGAGCAACCCCTTGATCTTTTTCCACCAACCTTGTCATCGTCGTCCGTATATGCATTAAAGTCTCCCACCGATAACCAAACCGTTGTCATCGTATCTACAATCAAAGAAAGATTCTTCAGAGAGCCCTTCTGGTTATTGGTTGGGGGCTTCCGTAAATAGCAGATAATATAAAAGAATAACAATGATTAAAAGAAATCTTCATATGTATGTATTGCCAGTCGACTTGAATGAGATTAACAGTAATGCTTTCATGCCATAATACCCAAATGCCACCCGAGAAGCTTATTGCTTCAACCCTATGAGAAAAAGGTAAACCTATTTCATAAATAATTTCTAGAGCTTTCTGACCACTTGCCTTAAGTTCTAGGATGATGATTATTTTGATTTTATACATTGAGATGATATTTTTTAATATCGCTTTTGTTAATTTATTGGATATACCTTGACAGTTCCAAGAAATTAAGTTGCACTTCATGGATTTGTGGTAAGTTTTTGAGTTACCTAGAGGCATCAGGTAACTCTTCTTCATCAGCTTCTAAGACCGTATTCTCAAGGGTTGGTGTTTCCTCCCCATTACTTTCCATCAGGTCTATGTCTCAATCATATTGCTCATCATCATAATGCTGAGACTTGTATCTTGTTTTCACCCTTCCACCTACATGAAAACCTGTTCTAGGTGTGTGGGATATTGTTTGACTGCCCCCACTCTCATGTGTTGTATTGTTCCCGGTATGGGCTAGAGTTTGGGCTGGGTGGGGAATATAAGAAACAATATGGTTTTTATTGTTAAGGATTTCATTTGGGTCTTGAAGTGGGTTGTTTGGTAATCAGATGAAAAGATGGTATTAGCTGCTAATGGAAGCTGGTGTTGTGCCTGGGTTTCACTTGTAGTGGGTTTGTTGTGTTATATGGTAAGGGGTCCATACTAGTTGAGGAAGTTGAGGGTGCTGGGCCGGATGGCATTTGATCTAAGATAGGTTGTGTTTGGGTTGTGTCATTTGATGATTGTGCATTTGTATTGGCCTGCTTTTTACCCATAGTCGTTCAGTAGATTTAGAAACATACTTCCTCTTGGTTTTAGATTTACCTCTTGGGCCTGCTGTATTAAAAGTTATCTTGAGCAGGGGTGGTAGCACTTTGGAAAGAAGAGAGATTCCCTGGGTGGTGTCTTTAATTGGCGTATCTTCTTCTACCGCGGTTGACAAGGCTTAGAATCTGGAAGATGTGTAGGAAGAGGTAACTTTGTGTTTTCCCTGATTGGACCTGATTTCTTGCTGATTTGGTGTCATTGATCGTGTTAATTGACTAATAGGACGCCTTCCTTTTTTCTGGGCAATTAACCACTGCCTTGGTTCGGCAAGTTTTGGCCGTTGTGTTTGAGATGGGGGGTCTGACTTCAACTGATTACGAGAAGATGTAGCATTAGCTTCCTGATTTCCCGTGATTACTTGATGGCTTGCCGCTGTCCCCTCCTTCGCTGTTGGCACCGGAGCAGATACCTCGGAGGATTTCGATTGTGGATTGACACCAGCTGACGGATTAGGTTGTCCTTGAGCATCCTTTGGCTGTAAATAGCATTCTTCTATTGAGTGGCCATATCTTCCGCATGTAAAGCAGATATTGTGTAAATCTTCGTATTGAACAGGATAAACCACACCGTCTATTATAACGTTTGGAATTAGTGGTTTGTTTGGGTCTAACCTGACTGCTATATGGGCGAATTGTCCACGTTCTGCCAATAAGGTGTGATCGTCGGCCTTGAGATATAAACCGATTGGTTTTACGATTTCACGTAGTAGATCGGCTTGAAAGAAATCTGATGGTAGGCCAGGTATACGGAGCCATGTTGCCACTGAACTAATATGATGTGCTTTTGTATTGAAATTTCTTTCCCACAGAATAACTGTGATATAGTGTCCCAGAATCGACTAAGGTCCATTGAGAAGTATCTTATAGAAATCATCTTCATCTTCAAGCTTTAAGAGAAAATATCCATCTGCGAGATCCATGAGATGGAGATTCCCGTTTGGCTTCCATAAAGCCATAAGTCGTTGATATAAGATTTTGAAATGTATATGTCAACCAAGTGGCCTAAGGATCAAACTGAAGCCGAGATTATTGGCAATCTTCCTAGGACTTCATCAGAGAAAGTAATAATCAGGACTCCTTCCACTATTTCATGCTGAACGTCCCCTTGCTCAATCATGATCGGAATTGTGTGCAATCCCTTAACACCCGGAGAAGGACTCTGTTTTCCCTGCAAAAGTTTCTCTTTAAATGACAGTGGGGCTGCCGTCGGAGATTGAGTGCCAGTATTCATGTGCACCTCTGGTTCGGTTGGATTAGAACCCAAATCCAGTGCCTCCCCCTGCTTTTTGTTTTTAACCTTTAACGTTGCCGAATTGGGATCAAGATGATGATTGATATTATGCTTGTCGAGATGTATTGACATCCCGGAAGAAAAATACGCGAAGACGATTGTAAAGCAATTAAAGGTTGTCTTTATGAACAAACCATCCACTTACCTCACTTAGTACATTCTACGATCATATCCAACGTCTCCCTCCACTCAAATGCATAACTAGATAACTATAACATAACCATAATTCTACTCTCATTAATGTGTTTATAAAGGACACATATAGAGTCTTTTGGCCTTGTGCTGATTGGTTGGCTTCTAATGCGGAGTCTTTTGGCTTCGGATTTACTAGTTTGCAGTCTCCTCCTTCGGGATGTCTTGCTATCCTCTTTAAGAATATTTGTGAGGTTTTAACCCCAAAGCCCACTGTTTGGACTTTGCTTTCATTCCTTTGTATTAAAAAAAAGGACACATATAGAGTCATATACCTTAAGCCATGTATCTTTAGTTCTAAAGTCTGTTTTTTATCACTAATCATGTGAAAATCGCAGCATTGAGATTTAAAGATTGTTTCCAAAGCATATCAAACTAAGGAACAACTTCAACATTTGTTACAAGCATGTTATGACAGGATCTGTTATGAAACATACCTTTGGAACGTGGATTCAAAATGATACTGTCCTACCTCAGTCCTTCAGGCATATTTGGCAAAAATTCTGCAAGCAAGGGAAAACCTCTAAAGTTGTCAACCCAAGCTCCATTTCGTATAAATGAGGAGACTCTGAATTTAAACCGAAACCATATTCTCTTCACCTCCCAATCGATGCCTAACATAAAGATGGATTATGTATCTCAAATGTAATAACTTAAAATAACTAATATGATTAATCTGTGTCAGATAATTTAAATTTAATTTAATTTTAAATAAAAACTTAAATTTAATTCCAGTTGTAAAAATTTTAAATTAATATTTTAATTGTTAATTTGCACAGGTCTTTGAAAAACCGTAAGGGTAGTAGTTTCGCAAATTTTCCATGCAGGATACACACTACTCTGTGCACAATGCCTATACTACATCTTGCCAAGATACACATCAATTAGAGATAGAACTCTATCACAACTAGAAGATTATCTCCAATAACTTTTTGAATCCAAATCAAACAAAAATACTTGATTAACTATTATCATCCAATTAATATCTTATAGGTCCAGTTAATAATAAACATACTAAAACAAAATAAGAAGATATATACCATATATCTAACTGTTGGGTTATTTGTGCTGTACTGCTGATTTCTTGACACAAAACTAATAAAGCTTGTTAATCTTATAGGAATTGAAATTGCAGAAAAGTAAAGATCACATAGATTTTTACTTGGTTCGATAGCTTTAATGCTATCTACATCCAAGGTTCCCACTGATGTGGTTATTTTCCCTAGTATGAAAGAATATGATGAGAACTTGTACAGAGATGAGTGTTTTCTAAAACACTTGCAAGAGTCTTCAAACTCTCCTAGTACTCACTGGTAAGTACTCTAGCACTCTATGGTATTTTTCTCACTTGATATTTTTCACTCACAGATGATTTAATAAAATGAACAAAATGAATGTATGTGTTGTTGACTGATACTGAATTGCGTCTTTTATTGCTGATGAAGGAGAGACTCTAGGTTGTGATTGCATGCATGAGATATGTGCCATTCACGTGACCAACATAATGCTTCACTCTGCTACTGTGCGTTTTGGGTGCTAAGAGAACATCTGCGTTTTTGTCTTCTTAATTGTGTAATACGACGATGCTTTCTATTAATACTTCAAACATGGGTTGAAACGGCAGTGCATCACGTGGGTGTGTTTTATACTTGGTCATTTGCTTTATCTCTGCTTAGAACCTTCGAGACACCTCTTCTCATCGCCTTCAGACTTCCCTTCTTCGATTCTTCCCATCTTTTATGCTTTGTTGGTTCTGTGTATAGGTTAACGGAGAATAACATGATTTTCATCACATATAGATATATAAATTGGTCATCTCTTTATTAATTAGGGTTACAAAAAGTTTTCTATCAAATTTTTGTATCTGTAAGAGAATACAAAAAATAAACCAATTATTAACTAAGAAAATTGTAGAGTTTCTTATTCTCTCTACAATAATAACAACTTCACAATAAGTATGAATATTAATTTTAGTTTTATGTCATAAATATTATGTTTACACCAATTAACCCACCAGGGCATAAGAATTGTATAATTACACTTTAAACACACAAATTTTATTAAAAGAACGAAAGTCTTTGTTATAATTTCTCTACAACTTCTAAGAATTAAGGTTGAGAGTTAATTACAATAAATCTAGTGATTTGTCTTTTTCTTAGTTCTTATATTTTTGAAATCATCATTTACCCCTTTATAATAGAGTTCGGTTATTATATAAGTTTTTATTCATATTTTTTAGTTACGATGTCAAATTGGAATTTAAAATTTTTGATATTATGTCATTATTGTATTAAAATATATGAAAAACTAACAAAACATAACAGAAAAATTATGTGATAGTTAAATCATATCATAAAGAGTTAAAGTAATAATTCTTAAAATATGAGAACTATAAAATAAGAAAAGATTAAAAAAGTTCCAACAGATTTAACCCTAAAACTAACACTGTTACAAACTCTTTTGCAAGCATACTCAGGACAATTTACTGGTGTCTAAGAAAAGTGACTTATTTCTCAAT
Organism: Erythroxylum baracoense; assembly: GCA_025629805.1. NCBI lineage: Eukaryota > Viridiplantae > Streptophyta > Magnoliopsida > Malpighiales > Erythroxylaceae > Erythroxylum > Erythroxylum baracoense. The sequence goes on from JAOTAY010000001.1 coordinate 24,129,380, forward strand.
AAAAGTTCCAATCATGTTGAACTGATCTGCCATTCCCTGTTTAGAAAGTAGAAATGTTAGTTGTATGCAATATCGAGCCTGAGAAAGGACTAAAAGATTCATCTTTTATCTAATTATAATCTTAGTAACATCCTATTCTGTAGCTCAAATGATATGCTTAACTTGCAGCTAAGGAGGGTTTAATTCCCATCATCAGGAAACATCTCGGGATTCACAGCTGAACTGCTAGCATTGAGTGCATTCGTCAGTTTTCGATGATCCAAGACTTCCACTTCAACCAAGAACATGGAGCTAACCGGTCGATGGTCCGAGAGTCTTATCTCTGCTCGCTCGTAAAATAGTTGCTTTATTCCTTTTCCTGACCATAGTATTCTATCACACCTACATTTGATAAGATACCATTTCCAAGTAAACAACTACTTCCTGTATAATTGGAACAGTAAAGAATGTCCTGAACTCTGTCATAGCCTTTAGAAAGGTAAGCCAATACTTGGAGAAAGGGTTTTCAATTCTAACGTTTACATCAAATTTTAATTTAAATCTTAACATTTAATACTTAGTTCATAAAGGATCCTGACTATTATTGAAAACTATTCTCTTATCGATAGAAATAATTCTGCCAGTGCATACCATGCTGGAGACCTCCTCTTCTCGCCTTCTTTAGGATTCTCGCCATCATATCTATCAGAATTTATTTCATACTTGTACGTGGGAGGAAACTTTATTACTCCCTCTTTCCATCCCTCGAACACATGCCCATTACGAAGTTCGTTGTTTAGCTGCCATATCAATATTTTTTACCAAATCAAGATGAATAAGCTTGATGTTTAAAGAGTGTAACACTAAGGGTAGCAAAAGTGACAGCCTGGTCTGGTTTGACTGATCAAAATTAACGAACAAAGCTTATTTAATTGAATTATGAGTCATACTCAAGTACTAAAAAAAGGGGGACCAAATCCAGATCAGTCTATTGCCATGCTTATGCAGCATCATTTGCAATGCAATGACAAACAGTAGAATTTGTGACAAGAAAGTGCAACTCTTGATTGAGGTGAAATTTTGCTGGAAGCCCAACAAAAGATCTCTATCAAAAACTTCAAAGGAGTCGACCTAACACTATAGTCTGTACCAATTGGTTAATGTGATTCCTTTTTAGTTATAGTTAAAATCAGGGTGGCTCATTCAGCTTAGAGCAGAAAGGTTCATAGATCTCACCTGATCACTGTTGATGAGTTCATCCCAATGCTTCCGTGCAATAAGTTCTCTAATCTCTACGTCCAACATGTTGAGACGGTAATTCAGATCACCAAACCAGAATATCTGACTGCTCGAGGAAACATCCCATCACAAATTCATATACCAGGTTAGCTCAAAGACATCCTCTGATTATGCTAAAACTGTTATTATTAAGGATCCATCTAATGTTGATGCTCATTGAAGTTTATATCTTAAAAAATTATGCTTACTCATGAGAAGGGATGGTCTGAGGTTGATCGGTGTCAAGGACAGAAGAGAAACGGGTTCGGCGTATGATTTCGTATACATCAGCGTTACGGCGTTGCTCAGCCCCATCCTTTTGACCTGAGGTCAGATGAGAACAAACAAAGCACAACCTTGACTGAAAGAGAGACATGCTGACAGAAACTGATCCCTGCATCAGTCAGCCACAGCTAGCTAATAAGACATCCAGAAGTGAAAAAGCCAAGCATGGGCAGATGCATACGCCACTTTCATTTTATCTAAATGCAATCAATTGAAACTAGCAAACACGGTTTCATCAGGTCCGACTTCTGTTTGAGTTTAACGAACTTTTTGAGTCCGATCATATTTAAATTTATATAGAGTGGAACGTAGGCTTCAAAATTTTTCAAACTTGGGCTCACACTAAGCATGATTGTGAACTTGATACTTCTTGCCACTATATTAACGCAATATTATACACAGTAGACTAACGAAGAATGGGCACAGACATTACCTTGTTTCCCATATAGCCCATAAGACCAATTCCAACAGGGTAGACCTTCAAATGGTTTATATGCCTTCTCAACCTCTTACGAACCCAAACTGATACATATATACCCACCATTTGCTTGCTCACAATACGTACATACTTAGAACGTGACTTCCAATTATCTTGGAAGCACCCATTGCTGTTCTGTTCAATTGGTAATTCCAACAAAGTATCATCGTCTTCATCAGATAGTCCATTAACATCCGCAAGAGTATCAAGAGCATCAGGAATCTCAAGTCCTTTTTGCTGCTCCACCCACGTTCTGCTCAAGTTTCCAGAGCTGTGTTGAAATCTCTTTAGTCTACTGTCTTCCAGCGATATATTTTGAGGACTGAGAAGAGAAGGATTCTTTGTCCGACCAAAACCCATTCTTCCAGAGCCGCTCAACACTCTCCTCAGCTTGTTACTGCAAGCGACAACTTGTGGATTTGCATCTAAGGAATGTTCAGGCCAGTCTAATCTACTGTCGCAGTCAATACCGTAAATTATTTTTAGGTGTAAGTTCTTCCTGATGTCCTCTATTTGACTGGAGTTACGTCTTTCGAAGTCGCAACCATCATTTGTTGCCAAATACTCCTCAGTCAAAGTCTCCAATTGCAGAGGATCACCCTCATCTGCAAGTTCATCGGCTACAGAAGAAGTCCTTAAAACTGGGGAGGGAGGGGCACTATAGCATTTATGTTTGGTCTCCTGCTGTAAAGACTTGTTCAAGGTTCTTCTAATGAGTGTCTCCCATTTTGGAATTGGTCTGCTGCTCTCTGCACCCAGCACATTCCCAGCATTCAAAGGGACTACCTCTTGGAATCTGGAAAAGGAAAAAAGAAACTATAAACCAAACTTCCTTCATATTATTTCAGTACTGTTATTGATATATTTTACATGTAAAGTTCTACAGTTTACGTCAGGTTATTGCCAAATCTTAGGTAAGAAAGAAAGGAGAACTAACCCAATGATGTACATGTCAGCTGGTTCTTCACTGCAAAGCCAGTCATCAATCTCAAGATCCTCTCCGGGAAGTCTTCCAGCAACATTCCAAGTGCATATTCTAACCCTGCAGGCATCAACATCCAGGATTCTCTCTTAAGAATCCAGGCAGATGTTATGTATCTTCAGGTTAATGTTCAGGAAAAGGAAACAGCATCCAAACCTCAATTCCTTGGTGTCTATGTATTGAACACGTAAAGTTTCGGATTTCACTCTCCTATGTCGTGTCCAGTAACCCACAGAAGGTGCATCTGTTTACAAAAATTGTCAAAAAAGGACATAAGATCAACATTACTAGCAAGATTTAGCAGATTCAGGACAAAATAGGCTCCTTCCAGGAACAAAGAAATAAAGCAGTCAATAACAAAGTTACCTGAAATTTTATTAAGCAAATCAGACTGGCTTCCGTGTGTCCTATGAGCAGGACTCTCATCTTCGTCAACTCTTTCATCTTTCAGAGAGCAAGCTGTGAGGAAGTTGCAGAAAACATGATCAAACACATGAAAGGACCAAGAACCAAATGTTTCTGACAAAACAAGCTAAAGGGTACTTACCATCATCTTCACTTTCTGTTTCTGTGTATTCATCTTCACTGAAATCATAAGCCTTAGGCTTTATGTTCAACCATTTCTTCATGACAAGGGAAGGCCAAAAGGCCTGCAATAACATGGAATTTCACATAAGCAAACACTCACTCACCATCTGACAGCTACAAGAACTTCAAAGCATACCTCAGAACGTCTTCCTCTTCTGGCCCCCATTGTCTCTCAGGATTAGAGTTCTTAGATTGAAGGCAATCAGACACTTATACAGCAGACTAATACTTTAAGAAGATCCTAAGGGTACATGGTAAAGCACCAAGGTCTTAAGATTCTTGCTTTTAGATGCCAACACAAAGATGATTCCTGTTAGGATGAGAAAAAGGACAGAAACTGAATGGGCTCCTTCCCACGCCTTAATTTTCTGACATGCCACAAAGTTCAGCAGAAACCAAATCAATTTTCCATCAAAATCAGGATGTCACTTTCAGGTTAACAACCCTAGAGTCCTATGTAGTCCCTATAAATCAAGTGATGCTTGTAGCCATTACTTCTTAGCAACTACAGCCACATAAAGAAAACAACATCCAACTGGAAAGCTTAAAACTGTAGGAACATTTCCAGAATTCAATCAACACAAAAAGCTGTTTCGCTTATCATATGTCAAATCCTATCCTAATTAATGACATTTAATCAAAAAAAAAAGTAAGCACGAAAAAATCAGTCAGGTTTGCCCACCATACCAGAATGCTTCTATATAGACAAATCGAGAGATGTTAGATTTTAGGAGTTTTCCAACTCTTATATGTTTAAGGTTTGAATTACACGTTGAATTCTGTTGAATCATGCAAGCTTTATTTGGATTGTTTCTAATTACTTTTGATAATATGTAATTAATCAATACATAGTCAAAGAAAGCGAATTCGATTCTACCGATATTATAAAAAATTGTTAAACGTCTAATCGGCAGTAAACAACTGATTAGGTAAATAATCATGATAATTTTTTATGGGACAGCTCATAAATCATTGGATGGACGGTGAAATTAATTTATGTACACTGCATAATACGTGGGCATAGTATGCAAATTACGTGCATGGGCATGAAGCATGTCTATCATAAAAATGACATTTGGAATAAAATGCCAAGTCTGTTCATCCACTAGAGGCTGTGCTGTAGAGTTCGAATAGGAGAAACGAGTTTATACCAAAACTTTGTTCCAAACATATGAAACAAATACTTAAAGAATTTATAATTTCTGGAATTAATTTTATGAGGAAAAGTGTAGTTTTTGCTTAATTCAAGATTGAAATTGAGGATGAGCCCTGAAGCATTACTCCTTTGTAATTAAAATGTCACAAACTTAAGTCACGAAAGTAGTATCTTAGTAAATTGATGACTTTCTTTCGACTCTCGTAAAACGAAGAATTTCGTGCATTGTTATCCTTTCACAAGATTAGAATTGCAAGACTCAAATTTATTATAATTTTTCAAAAATTAAAAAATTCTGAATCTACTCTAAAAGTTGGAATTTTATCGAAATTTTCTAATTTTTAATTTTAAGAGCATCAAACAAATTATTATAGTTAACTTTTTAAATAAGGGTAATAAGTAATCTTCACTAGTCATGCTAACAATGACTTGATTAAGCAAGATTAGTAGTTGGTCTTCTACTCAAAGAGTCTAGTTCCTTCCAATAATATCTATATCTATATCTCTTTAATTAACTAGATTATTAAAATAATTATTACCATTTAAGACAGAAATTGCTTTCAACAGTCGAAAGGACTAGACGTATCATAAAGACTCTTTCAGTACTACGTTATCTTCATTAGCAATCAATCACCAAGTGTCGATTATAAAATCCACTTTATTTCATATTAGTCACGACATGACATCATGTGTATAGACAACTGTTCAAACTGCAACTATTGAACAACTTGTATAGGTTATTAATATTACTAACTAATAAATTGATATTTTATTAATTTATAAATTATATTTAATGAAATGAAATTTTTTATATTTAATTAATTGAACGTAAATTCATTATTTTTTGCAGATTTTAACATAATTTCTTAATTTATTGAACATTATCTTCTGGGATATATATATATATAATAGATATGAGTCACTATTATTATTTAGTTAGGGTCAACCGATTATGACATGTCATAATTTATTTAAGAAAGTAAATAGTAGCTTCAACATTACGTTTGTTTTGACTTGTCAGGTGTAAAAGGCATCCATCTGGTAATTTCCTTAAACCTTAATTTAGAAATAGTTGAGAGGTAGGTATAACATCACAAATTATCGGACGCTTGATACAGTTACATTGAGGTCGAAGTTTAAGATTGTCGTTTTTTTGGAGCAAACCTAATATGTGTCTTGACGCAAGTTGTCTTTTAACCATAATAATGAATAAAAATCATAAAGGTTGCACCCAATTACATACTAACACAGCTTCATCTTTTTTGTGGATGGCAATAATAGCTCGGTTCCGTTTTTGACCCGAGATAGTTAGGCCACAGGTTGGTCCGAAATGACGTTATTTTGAAATTTTTTTATTTTAAAAAATAAATAGTAACAACTCGACCTATTGATATGCCTAATCTTCTTTTGGACGAGTGATATGTTTGATAGACGGCTTGATTTTAGTTTGAAACTCTTCCAAATTTTGATTAAATTTGAGCTCGTTTGGATCACTTTAAAACATTTTTTAGTTTAATATGTTAAAGTTAACGTAACCAATACACAAGGCTTCTTGCTTTGTGAGAATTTAGAAAGAGTTAGTATATATGCAGCCTTCTTGTATTTTTTGTTTTACAAAGAGACTGTTTCTGTTATTTAAATTTGTTTGAATTTTTATTTTAAGTTTTTTTGGTTCATGTTAATTAATTTGTTTAAGTCAGGTCTTAATTTGACTTCAAATTTAAGTTTGATCCAAAATTTAATCAATCTAACCATTACCTGGTGACTTCAAGTCAAATTGAAATTTAGCATACTTATTTATTAAACTTGATCTTTTATCATCATCTTACACATACAATACCGGAGATTCAGAAAGATAAGTTACAATAGAACTTTTTATCTTCATCTTACATATACAATACCACATGTTTATTTCTCTTTTCTTATATTAGTACAATAGCATAGCAGGTGTAAATAAGAGAAGAACGCATGAAACCTTTGGTCACTTGTACATATATTCTGGGAATAATCTTTATTCACAAGCATCAACCTTTCATTAATCACCTCTCGCTTGATGCAAAGGTTGGCCATAGCTCACTAAGCTAAAGATCAGAAGATAAGCATGAAGTGACTTGGAACTCAGATAAAGGAGAAAGGAATAACATCATCATTAAACATCCTCATCAAAAGTTGTCCATCTCATTTATAAAGATAATCCTTGTATCTGCATCCTTTATCTTCTCGTCAGCCATAATATTATTGACAGCTTGATATATGAGAAAATGAAAAAGAAAAGTTAATTGAAGATTACCACAAGCAGACGTACCAAATCCTTTGGTGATTAATTAAAATGCTTGACCTGCGGGGGGAAATGACAAATGAATCGAGTTGACATGTTTTCTCTATTATTCAATTATGTTTTTACTTTTATTTCATATGTTATAATATTATTAATTATAACAATTATTGAGATAAATTGTTGAAATCCAACCGTGATCGAATCATGGGTGAAAGAAAAATATTTTTTTCAAATTTCAAGAGGATCTATATGATGAATTAACTTGAATAAAAAAATACGAATTATAAGAAATCGTACCTTATTTGTATTCCTGTTGAAAATCCTTTGAAACTTTTCTCTATTTGTAAATCATGAGTTGTTCAAACGTTCGGCTTCTGCTTGCACCTGCAGGGCAATTTCTCGAGACTTTTTGAGAGAAAGAACAGAAGTGTTAGCTTCTAAACATTCTTCCTATTAATAGAAAAATTATTAGGACTTTTAGTTTTTATTAAAATTAAATTATTTAATTATAATTATAATTATAATTAAATTCTAATTATAATTAATTTAATTTTAATAAAATTAAATATCTCATATTTGATCCTTAAAATTTTTCAAACTTTGTAATTAAGTTCAACTTAATTAAATTGATTTTTTCACAAATTATTCTTTGATGTGTGATCTATTAGGTTCCTAATATATTGCCGATGATTATAAATTCTAATTTTAATTTACAACTAGAATCAGATAAATTAAAACTCCTTTTAATTTATTTTTAATTCTCCAATTAAACAATTTATAGTCATAGATCAATATTGATGTCTAGCAACATGTCATAACCAGCCAAATATTAGGAATGTCAAAGTAATTGACTTAACCTATCCATGCATGGTTATGATGTATAATTTAATCTTTTCGTCATTCAATGTTCCAATTGAATAGAGTATGGATACAGTATCTACTCTTTTCATCTAATCATGTTCTTTCTTGTTAATTAGTAATTGATTTATAATTGAAATTTAAAAACGCCTTTTTAAATGTCAATTCACTCTGGCCAGAATTGTAACATCAAATGTTCGGAGCTAGACTCCAAAATAGTGAATTGAGAGTATAGTGAGAAATTAGTAATGCATTTCATGCTCATGCATCATAGTATATTCACACACATGTGAATATTTATTGTTGATACAAAAAAATGTTCATGCATTCATTGACATTTTCAGGTATAATTGACTGATTAATGCAATTTAAGATGTGAATTGTGAATTATTTGTGATAAAAATTTATTTGGAGATTGTTAGTATTATTTCGAAATTTTTAGTGAATTTTAGGAATTTTTTTTAATATTGAAATATGGACAAATTATACTATGACACATATACTGATTAAGTTGATGACAAATAGCCTATGTGCATGTGTGACATGTGTCAATGATATAGTAAAACACGTAGTTACATGTTTAGGAAGGAACTTCTGCAGTTTAAGTTTATTCTTCATTATATTTTATTCATCACCGAAAGCATTGCTCACCAAACTCTCTTCGTGTTTTAACACTGAAACAATAATTGTGATTCTGTGCAATTGAAACACTTCACTGCCCAAAGACTTTGCTGAAACCAAGTAAGTTGTGTTTTTGGTGTTTGTATTTGATCTTGCATTTGAGATGTTTAAGAGTTTAGGAAAAAGCATGAAAATGAAAACTATATGATGAAATGAGGTTGTTATTGGATAACAGGCATGCAGAAACATACATGCAGAAAAGTCGATGAACATATGCTCTGTTTTTCACTGTATATGCGTAACGCCTGGGTATTGCTAGAGATGGATTTAAATGAGGCTAAAGTTAAAGAAAACATAGAGTAGTATGGTGTTGTGTTTTAAGAATGATTAAAATGACAGAAAAATGTGGAATGAAGATGGAAGATAGATACATAAAATGAAAGATGCAAAAAAATGGAATATGCATGCATGAGCAATGCAGTTTTTGATATGTATGTATAAATTTTGGAATTTTGATTTATTTGTGTTGGGTTTAATTGAGATGGAAGTAGAAAAGATGGTTTATGCATTCAATGTATTAGTTGTGAAGTGTGGGAAGCAGAATCTGGAAGAAAAAAAATTGGGTTGAGAAGAAGAAGAAGAAGTTGTGTTTTGTTAATCTGGAGAGAGAAAGGTGATGGTTTGCATGTATGAGTTTATGAATTAGAGTATGTTTACTAAAGAAAGGTGATGGTTTGCATGTATGAGTTTATGAATTAGAGTATGTTTACTAAACAACATAAAGTCTTTTGGCCATAACTTTTTCATCCGACCTCTTAATGACTTGAAACTTAAACCAATAGATTCCTAAGACATTTTTCTTTCTCTTTATAAAAATTTAGAACTATCTGAATTGTTTTGAAAATGATTGATAGGATGAAAGTGTGGAAGTTTGCTGCAATGTTATGAATTGGAGAATTTTCATGAATATGTTTATTTGTTCTGATTATAACTTGATCTGTAGATTTCTAAATGAGTTGGTTCTTAATTCAGATTAAACTAGAGACATATGTATACAACTTTCTTGAAGAAGTCAAATTTAATTATATCTCTAAGACTTTCAAAATTGGCATGCTTAGGCTGTAGCACTGTCAGGGACAGAAATCATGTCCTGTTGTTATTGAATAAATTATATTGATGTAGACCGAATTAGGCTAAGGTGTCTGCACCAAAGTTCTAGCTTATTCTTTTATCTTTATATTGGTATAAAGTTTGTAATTTTTGGATATTAGAATTGAGAGATATGGGTTATACAACTTGAATGCATGATCATACTTTAGCCAACATTTCAAATGTACACAGTCTGTGGAATTTTGAGCATAACCCATAGAATAATGAACCAAATTGAATGATCTTGGTATCAATAGAGACTTAAAACATATAGTAATAATTGTATAGAAGAAAGTGTTACAGAAATACATCATTTTCTTAATCTTATTGATTATGCAAAGTTGACCCGAATGAGGTGCTTC
>JAOTAY010000001.1:24139493-24150919 GCA_025629805.1 Erythroxylum baracoense
GAGAGCGCGAGGCCCGAGAGGCCGAGGCTCAAAGCGGACAATATCTGCAAGCGGGTGGTCTGGGCTGTTACATTTCTCCTTTTAGAAACTCTATTATGCTATGGAGTTGCAGGAGGAGTATATTGTGAGAGAATCACAATCTCTTTTAAGTAACCAAGAAACTCATGATCCAAGTATTTACTACCTCAATCTAATCTAAGTGTTTTAATACTTTTACCAGTTTATTTCTTAACCTCAAGTCTAAATTCCTTAAACTTTTCAAAAGATTCAGACTTTTGTTTCATTAAGTATACATACCCATATCTAGAATGATAATCTGTGAACGTAATAAAATACGAAGATCCACCTCCAGCACTAGTGGACATAGGCCCACATACATCTGAATGTATTAACCCTAGTAACTCATTAGCAAATTGTCTCTTTGCACTAAAGGGTAGTTTGGTCATCTTTCCTAATAAACAAGATTCACAAGTTTCATATGATTCATAATCAAAAGAATCCAAATATCCTTTCTTATGTAACTTGGTGATTCTAGTTCCATTGATATGACCTAACCTACAATGCCATTGATAAGATGGATTTTGATTACTTAACTTTCTTTTCTTGCTATTTATATTAAGAATTGGCCTTTCAAGATCTAACTCATACAAACCATTTGTAAGAAATCCAGATCTGTAATAAACATCATCTTTATAAAAAGAACAACTGTTATTTTTAATAAAAAAGACAAATTCATTCAAATCCAAATAAGAAATGTAAATGATGTTTCTTGTAATAAGGGGAACATAACAACAATTATCAAGTTCTAATACAAGGCTAAAAGGCAAAACTAAACTACAACTTCCTACAACTAATGCAGCAACTCTTGCTCCATTACTAACTCGCAGGTCAATTTCGCCTTTCCTCAACGATCTACTCCTTGTTAACATCTCTATGTTATTACATATATGAGAACCACAACTAGTATCTAATACCCAATAATATGGAACAAAAGTAGAAAGATTGATCTCAATCATAAACGTACCTGAAGAGACATCTTCCTTAAGCTTCTTATCTTTCAGGCTAGCAAGATAAGATGGGCAGTTCCTTTTCCAGTGTCCATTGACTCCACAATGAAAATATGTGCCCTTATCATTTCTCTTCTTCTTGACACCTCCATTGGCCTTTACTACATTAGTAGAAGCCTTCTGTTTCTTGTTCCTATTCTTCTTAGAGCCCTTTTTCTTGCTCGTAGAAGAACTGACATCAAGTACAGAACTGGGTTCCTTCTTAAGGCACTCTTCCACAGTCTTGAGCATGTTTAACAGTTCAGACAATGTCATGTCCTTCTGGTTCATATTGAAGTTCATGATGAAATGTGAAAAGCTCCAACTTAGAGACTGCAGCACCAAATCAACGCTTAACTTGTGGTCCTTTACAAAACCTAATTGTGCCAATTTTTTAATATACCCAATCATCTTCAGCATATGCAGGTTGAATAAAGATCACTCTGTCATCTTGCATTGAAACAGTGCCTTGGAGATTTGATATATTTCCACCCTACTTTGTGCACAAAATAACTCCTTCAGATGCAGAATCATAGTAGGCGCATCCCTGTTCTCATGCTGCCTCTGAAGCTCAGGAGACATGGTAGCCAACATCACACGTGTGACTTGCTCAACGTCATCAATATAACATTGATAGCTCTCCCAAACTTCGTCAGCTGCATCAAAATTAGGTTTTGGTGGCACAGGAGTGTCAAGAACGTAAAGCTTCTTCTCTGGCCTGAGAACTATTCTTCGGTTTTAAAACCGATCTAAAAAGTTAAGTCCACTCAAATTGTTAGCATCCACGATGCTCCTCAACGTTATATTGGTACTCATCTTCAGATTCGATAACCGAAAAACATAGAAGGAGCAAATATTAGTTTATATCCAAAATAAAATAAAATAAGGACTTTAAAATTATTTCATTACTTATACTATTTTAATCAAATTAATAGCCCCCACTATTAAATCTAGAAATTATCAAATAATTTCTTAGTGGGATAAAATCCTATTTAAAATTAATTGATCTTGAGTTTGCTCAACAAAGTAACAAAATTTAAATTAAGTAGAGAACTACTTTTCATAACATCTTATGTGACTCATAGAACCGTTAGATGACAACTCTTTGCCAAAATATGTCATATATATTATTTTTAACCTTGCTCCTAAATCTATATAATCATGAGTATGCTCATCCAAATCATAAAAATTTAGTTAAGTAGGACCCATTAATTTAAGATAAAACATATTCAGGTTAAAGTGACATTGAGTTTACTCAATAAGCCAAGCAATAAATAGAATTCTAGTTTTGTTCTCAAATAATGGAAGGCAACTATCACGCTTTTAACGTGTACTTAATATTTAATTAAGGGATTTAAAATTTTAAAAAAATTTCGGTCTCATCAAAATAATATAATCTCATTATATTTATAATTTCAAACATTATCTAATTATGAAATAAATTATTTAAAAATTTTGTTTGATTCTAATTATTGATTTGATAACAAATTTAATTTAATAATTCAACTCTTAAATATTAAATTAAATTCCAAAACTTTTCCTAATAAAAATTCCCTTTGAAAACAATTTTCTAAAATTTAGTAAAACACTTTTCAATTTTATTAGGACTATAAATTAATTTAATCTCCCTTAAAATAATTAAATTAAAATTTTAAGGTTTTAAAAACTATAAAAAAATAAAGAAAGAAAGTGAGGTTGTTTGGCGCACGAGCCTCTATGATGCCTCTAGGAGGACTCTGCGACAAGAATGTTGACTTAACGTCTTCATAGATGTATGGCTAGAGAATGGTGGGCGCATGTTTCATACACGCCCATCGTTCTCCCGCCTGGTTTCCAGTAACATCTAAGTTTCTGGAAAAAACTTCCCTCTCCCAAGATCCTATTTAAAATTAATTGATCTTAAGTTTGCTCAAAAAATCAACTAAAGTTAAATTAGGTAGAAAACTATTTTTCAATCACATCTTATGTCACTCATAGAACTGTTAGGTGACAAATCTTTGCTAAAATATTTCCTTTATATTATTCCTAACCTTGCCTCTAAATCCATATAATCATGAGTATGCTCATCCAAATTATACAAATCTAGTTAAATAGGACCCATTAATTTAAGATAAAACATATTCGGGTTAAAGTGACCTTGAGCTTACTCAATAAGTCAAGCAATAAATAGAATTCTGGTTTTATTCTCAAATAATAGAAGGCAACTATCACGTTCTTAACGCGTATTTAATATTTAATTGAGGGATTTAAAATTTAAAAAATTTCCGATCTCATCAAAATAATATAATCTCATAATATTTATATTTTCAAACATTATCTAATTATGAAAGAAATTATTTATAATTTTATTTGATTCTAATTATTTTTTATTTTAATTATTGATTTGATAACAAATTTAATTTAATAATTCAACTCTTAAAGATTAAATTAAATTCCAAAACTTTTCCTAATAAAAATTTCCTTTGAAAACAATTTTCAAAATTTTAGTAAAACATTTTTCAATTTTATTAGGAGTATAAATTAATTTAATTTCCCTTAAATTAATTAAATTGAAATTTTAAGATTTTAAAAACAATAAAAAAATAAAGAAAGAAAGAGAGACTGTCTAGCACGCGAGCCTCTATGATGCTTTTGGGAGGACCGTGCTACAGGAGCGTTGACTTAACGTCTTCATGGATGTATGGCTAGAGAAGGATGGGTGCATGTTTAATACGCGTCCATCGTTCTAAAAAACTTCCCTCTCTCAAGATTCTATTTAAAATTAACTGATCTTGAGCTTGCTCAATAAACCAACTAAATTTAAATTAGGTAGAAAACTACTTTCAATCACATCTTATGTGACTCATAAAACTGTTAAGTGACAACTCTTTACCAAAATATGTCATATATATATATATCTATATAATTATGAGTATGCTCATCCAAATCATACAAATTTAGTTAAGTAGGACCATTAATTTAAGATAAAACATATTCGGGTTAAAGTGACCTTGAGTTTACTCAATAAGCAAAGCAATAATTGGAATTCTGGTTTTATTCTCAAATAATGGAAGGCAACTATCATGTTCTTAACGTGTACTTAATATTTAATTGAGGGATTTAAAATTTCAAAAAATTTCCGGTCTCATCAAAATAATATAATCTCATTATATTTATAATTTCAAACATTATCTAATTATGAAATGAATTATTTAAAAATTTATTTGATTCTAATTATTGATTTGATAACAAATTTAATTTAATAATTCAACTCTTAAAGATTAAATTAAATTCCAAAAATTTTCCTAATAAAAATTCCCTTTGAAAACAATTTTCAAAAATTTAGTAAAACGCTTTTCAATTTTATTAGGAGTATAAATTAATTTAATTTCCCTTAAATTAATTAAATTGAAAATTTAAGGTTTTAAAACCGATAAAAAAATAAAGAAAGAAAGAGAGATTGTGCAGCAAGAACGTTGACTTAACGTCTTCATAGATGTGTGGCTAGAGAATGATGGGCGCATGTTTCATACGCACCCATCGTTCTCCCACTTGTTTTCTAGAAACATGGAAGTTTCTAGAAAAAACTCCCCCCTCCCAAGATCCTATTTAAAATTAATTGATCTTGAGTTTGCTCAAAAAATCAACTAAATTTAAATTAGGTAGAAAATTACTTTTCAATCACATCTTATGTGACTCATAGAACCGTTAGGTGCCAACTCTTTGCTAAAATATTTCATATATATTATTCATAACCTTGCCTCTAAATCCATATAATCATGAGTATGCTCATCCAAATCATATAAATTTAGTTAAGTAAGACCCATTAATTTAAGATATAACATATTTGGGTTAAAGTGACCTTGAGCTTACTCAATAAGTCAAGCAATAAATAGAATTTTGGTTTTATTCTCAAATAATGGAAGGTAACTATCACGTTCTTAACGCATACTTAATATTTCATCAAGAGATTTAAAATTTAAAAATTTTTCGGTCCCATCAAAATAATATAATCTCATTATATTTATAATTTCAAACATTATCTAATTATGAAAGACATTGTTTAAAAATTTTATTTGATTTTAATTATTGATTGGATAACAAATTTAATTTAATAATTCAACTCTTAAAGATTAAATTAAATTCCAAAACTTTTCCTAATAAAAATTTCCTTTGAAAACAATTTTCAAATATTTAGTAAAACACTTTTCAATTTTATTAATAGTATAAATTAATTTAATTTCCCTTAAATTAATTAAATTGAAAATTTAAGGTTTTAAAAACGATAAAAAAATAAAGAAAGAAAGAGAGGTTGTCTGGCGCACGAGCCTCTATGATGCTTCTGGGAGGACTGTGGGACAAGAATGTTGACTTAACGTTTTTAATAGATGTATGGGCACATGTTTCATATGCACCCATCGTTCTCCCATTTGTTTTCCAGAAACATGGGAAGTTTCTGGAAAAAACTTCCCCTCCCAAGATCCTATTTAAAATTAATTTATCTTGAGTTTGTTCAAAAAATCAACTAAATTTAAATTAGGTGGAAAATTACTTTTCAATCACATCTTATGTGACTCACAAAACTGTTAGGTGACATCTCTTTGCTAAAATATTTCCTTTATATTATTCCTAACATTGCCTCTAAATTCATATAATCATGAGTATACTCATCAAAATCATACAAATTTAGTTAAGTAAGACCCATTAATTTAAGATAAAACATATTTGAGTTAAAGTGACCTTGAGCTTACTCAATAAGTCAAGCAATAAATAGAATTCTAGTTTTATTCTCAAATAATGGAAGGCAACTATCACGTTCTTAACGCGTACTTGATATTTAATTGAGGGATTTAAATTTTAAAAAATTTTCGGTCTCATCAAAATAATATAATCTCATTATATTTATAATTTCAAACATTATCTAATTATGAAAGAAATTATTTAAAAATTTTATTCGATTTTTATTATTGATTTGATAATAAATTTAATTTAATAATTCAACTCTTAAAGATTAAATTAAATTCCAAAACTTTTCCCAATAAAAATTCCCTTTGAAAACAATTTTCAAAATTTTAATAAAACACTTTTCAATTTTATTAGGAGTATAAATTAATTTAATTTCTCTTAAATTAATTAAATTGAAAATTGAAGGTTTTAAAAACGATAAAAAATAAAGAAAGAAAGAGAGGTTATCTGGCGCACAAGCCTTTATGATGCTTCTGGAGGACTGTGGGACAAGAATGTTGACATAACGTCTTCATAGATGTATGGCTAGAGAAAGGTGGGCATATGTTTCATACGCACCCATCGTTCTCCCACTTGTTTTCCAAAAACATGGAAGTTTCTGAAAAAACTTCCCTCTTCCAATATCCTATTTAAAATTAATTGATCTTGAGTTTGCTCAACAAATCAACTAAATTTAAATTAGGTAGAAAACTACTTTTTAATCACATCTTATGTGACTCATAAAATCGTTAGGTGACAACTATTTTCCAAAATATGTCATATATATTATTCCTAACCTTGCTTCTAAATCCATATAATCATGTGTATGATCATCCAAATCATACAAATTTAATTAGGTAGGACCTATTAATTTAAGAGAAAACATATTCGGGTTAAAGTGACCTTGAGTTTACTCAATAAGCCAAGCAATAAACTGAATTATGGTTTTATTCTCAAATAATGGAAGGCAACTATCACGTTCTTAATATGTAATTAATATTTAATTAGGGGATTTAAAATTTCAAAAAAATTTTGGTCTCATCAAAATAATATAATCTTATTATATTTATAATTTCAAACATTATCTAATTATGAAAGAAATTATTTAAAATTTTTATTTGATTCTAATTATTGATTTGATAACAAATTTAACTTAATAATTCAACTCTTAAAGATTAAATTAAATTTCAAAACTTTTCCTAATAAATGTTCCCTTTAAAAAAAATTTAAAAATTTTAGTAAAACAATTTTCAATTTTATTAGGAGTATTAATTAATTAAATTTCCCTTAAATTAATTAAATTGAAAATTTAAGGTTTTAAAAACGATAAAAAATAAAGAAAGAAAGAGAAGTTGTCTGGAGCACGAGCCTTTATGGTGCTTTTGGGAGGACTGTGCGAATGAGTGCAGAGCACGCGCCCCAAGGTCAACAGAAACATTAACTTAACATCGTTATAGATGTATGGCTAGAGAACGGTGGGCACGTGTTTCATACTCGCCCATCGTTCTCCCACCTGTTTCCTGGAAAAAACTTCCCTCTCCCACGTATGTTTAACCGTCCCATGTTCTTCCAATCGATGGTCTCATGTTCCTCCGATTGCTTCAACTGTCAGCTGTCAAGTTTCCACACTAGTGAATCGTCACCGCCAAATTGCTCACCACCTGCTTGGGCTTAGGCAACAATAGAACACTCGTGCAAACTTAATATTGCACAACTGTAACTTTACGCAAAGAAATACAGAAAACAATTTTCATAATGAGACAAGAACAGTCTCAAATAACATGCACAATGTAATTCTTCAAACCTTAACATATTATCACAATTATTCAAAATCAAGCCTCTAATTTAAGATAAACAATTAAAGGAGACTTTGATACCACTGTTGGAATTCAATCGTGATCAAATCACGGGCGCAATGAAAAATTTTTTTTTACAGATTTCAGACGGATCTTGATAATTGAATAAACTTGAATAAAACATGGTTATGAATAAGAAATCGTAGGTCGTGTTCCTGTTGAAAATCCTTTTGAAACTTTTCCGATTTATCAATGATAAGCTATTCAATTGTCCAGCCTCTGATAGTATCTACAAAGCAATTTCTTAAGACTTTTTGTAGGAATGTCAAAAATGGCGCGATTTTGGCTTTGGTTGACTGGGCCACTATTGGCCCGACTGTTATTTCAAAAACAACGTCATTTTTTATGTTTTCTAAAAAAATATGGTGGGTTAAGTTGACCCAGCCAGCCCGTGACTCATCGGGTCACTGGCCACCCTAGCCCGCTCAACCCACTAACATCTCTAACCTTTTAAGAGGAAGAAGGCAGAAGTGCTAGCTTCTAAAATGTTCTTCCTACTTATAGAAAATCATTAGGATTTTTAATTTTTATTAAACTTAAATTCTTTGATTATAATTAAAATCAAATTCTAATTCTAATTAATTTAATTTTAATAAAATCAAATTTCTTATATTTGATCCTAAAGTTTTTCAAACTTTATAATTAAGTCTAACTTAATTATATTGATTTTTCTTTTACAAATTGTTCTTTGATGTGTGACCCATTAGATTCTTAATATATTGACAATGATTATAAATTATAATTTTAATTCACAATTAGAATAACATAAATTAAAACTCCTTTTAATTTATCTTTAATTCTCTAATCAAATAATTTATAATTATAGATCAAGATTGACGTCTAGCAACATGTTATGACGACCCAAATATCAAGAATGTCAAAGTAGTTGAGTTAACTTGTCCATGCATGGTTATGATGTATAATTTGATCATTTTATCATCCAATGTTTCAATTGGACAAAGTATAGGTACAATGTCTACTTTTTTCATCCAATCATATTCATTCTTGCTAATTAGTAATTGATTTATAATTGAAAATTAAAAACGCCTTTTTCAAATGTCAAGTCACTATGGTCAGAGAATTCCATAAATTACTACTAATCAACATCAATAGAATATTCTCTCTAATTACTTTAGAGTGACGAATCCTGTATTGGATTACTCAACTATCTCCGTATGATTCATATTGCATCTAAATACTATCGACTGAATTATCCTATGACGATTCATAAGTAACATCAAAACACAGTAATTTCCACACGAGATATCTTGGTAATCTCAAGTCAAAGAATTAATTATACGATCATCATTATGAGGAAATCCACAGATACATAAGTAATATTTCATTCAAGATTCTCATAGTCGAGTTAGTTTAGTGACTTATTCTCTAATAATCATCCACACATTAGTTTAAGTATTTCCTTATTTTAATTTATGAGATCAATTACTTTTCAACATAATATGTGCTTGTTTTACCATTTCAACAATATCATGTCATAATGAAACTACAAATAGGAACATTTAGAAACCATACGTAAATGTAAATTGAATATTACAATTATAATCTCATCATAATTTCAATTATACAGGAATTATTCTAGTGATTTTACCTTTAGTATTAAAACATCAAATGTAATTAAATTAATACACAAAGATAAAGAAAGCCCTTTCATTAATTAAAAATATTGTCATACATTAATTTGCATCCAATTGATTGGCTGTAAGGGCATAAACTAACAATATAAAAATGAAAGAAAAAGCAGATCTACTGTTTCAATTTCATATATATCAAATTTAGATATCAAAATAGCATATAGTCTCTGGCTCATTTTTCAATAGGCACACAATCAAAGCCCCAAGCTCCTCCCACTGCTTGGGAGCTTATGGTTTTATATTCTATTTTACTCCTTGATGGGGGTTCTTTTCACCATTTGCCCTGTTTTCACTTCTTTGGTTGAATATGTGAAGTATTTTTAAAAGATTTATACTAATTAAGAATATATAATTTCATGAAAATTGCATTTAAGTTTTATTTAACAGTCTTCTTTTTTAATTAAACTTCAACTTCTTTTATGAGTAAAGATAGTTTCCTTTAATTTTATTTTAAAATTTTTAATTATATTTAATTTTTAACCAATTCTGTGACAATCTGATATCATTTGAACTTTTTAAACTTTAAACTTCTTGACTAACTGGTTTAACTTTCAGTTTAGTTTTTAAAGCATTGAATAAAATACACATATCTTGAGTATTACACTTATATCAACTAAATATTGTTTATCTAATGATTCAACATACCTCTTAAATTCAAATAAATTTAATTAGTTCTCGTTGAGTATAACACTTAAGTTAGATTTTTATATTAGTGATATTTAATATTTATATTATTGTATTTCGTTGTTATCTTCTAATCGAAATCTGAGATAAAAGAATTTTTAAAAAACTAAAATTTAGAAAAAAAATTCTAAATTAGCGAAATAAAATACTTAATTGTACCTAACAACTACCCCCATTTTAGCTTTATCTCCAAATTTTCTGTCATTTACAAAATTCCTATATTATTATCAATAACTATTATTGATTTAAAAATACATTTAAAATCCTCATTATTACTTTTAAATAACTTTTTTCAGAAAAAAGAACCTGAATTTTCCTATATCGCTCCTCTTTGTGGTCTTCTATTTCCTTTGCTTTCGTTCCTCATTGGCCAATCCGATTTAGCCTTAATTAGGATCGGGTCGGATCTCAATGGCGGCGTCAAGGCGGCTCCAGGACCTGCAATTGCAACCATCGAACAAGGTCTGTGTGGACTGCTCACAAAAGAACCCGCAATGGGTGTCGGTGTCCTACGGCGTGTTCATGTGCTTAGAGTGCTCCGGCAAGCACCAAGGCCTCGGTGTCCACATCTCGTTCGTCCGATCGGTGACCATGGACTCGTGGTCCGAGATCCAGGTCAAGAAGATGGAATCAGGAGGCAACGACAAGCTTAACGCTTTCTTAGCCCAGTATGGTATCCCTAAGGAGACCGATATAGCCACGAAGTACAACACCAACGCTGCGAGTATTTATCGCGATAGAATCCAAGCCCTAGCGGAGGGTCGCTCGTGGAGGGACCCGCCGGTGGTTAAGGCAAATGTCGGAGGAGGAGGAAATAAAAAACCGCCGGTTGGGGCCGGTGGCAGGAACGGTCATTCTGGAAATAATGGAGGGTGGGATAATTGGGACGATGAGGACTCCTTTAGATCGAACAGCGATATTAGGAGGAACCAATCGATTGGTGATTTTAGAGGGAGTAATAACGTGAATAATAGTGGGCTTTCTGTAAAATCCAGGTCTTCGGAGGACATTTATACAAGGTCGCAGCTTGAAGCTTCTGCGGCGAATAAAGATGGCTTTTTTGCGAGAAAAATGGCGGAGAATGAGTCGAGGCCTGAAGGAATCCCGCCTTCACAAGGAGGGAAGTACGTGGGATTTGGATCGAACCCTGTTGCTTCCCAGAGCAGTAATAATTCTCAACGGGATGTGCTCTCTGTTATGTCTCAGGTGTTTAATTTGGGGAATTTCTTCTTTCGTTTTTGGGTTTTTGTTGGTACGATTTGTATAATTTGGTCATGTGTTGCTTTGTATGTGTTTTGTTTGCAATGCAGGGATTCGGTAGGCTGTCCCTGGTGGCTCAGTCAGCCGCAAATGTCCTCCAAGCTGGGACAAGACGTTGGACCAACGGTGGTTGACAAATAAAAATCTCTTTATGTTTTGATAATTATAAAATATATAGAATTGGTTAAGAAATTATTTCAGGATTTTAATTAAAGGACCAATGC
>JAOTAY010000001.1:24166981-24216138 GCA_025629805.1 Erythroxylum baracoense
AAGAAGTACCTTTCCAGTTCCAGGGGGGCCATAGAGAAGTAAACCTCTGGGCCACTGAAGAACAATACGATCAGAATAAAAAAAAATTATACGAAAGAAAAGAAGAGGATGCGGTAGAGGAATAATTACAGAAAGACCGAGTTTGCGAGCTTGAGAAGAGTAAACAAGTGGGAAAACGATGAGTTCTCTTAGAGCTTCGAGAGCGACACTGTAACCACCTATTGCTTCTTCGGCTTTCCACTCATTTTCGTTCGTGATAGTATGGTTACTACCGTTGCTGCATATCTGAACAGCTTTCTCCATCACAAACACAGAAGGAGGAGGCCGAGAGACAGATACGTAGCATTACTTATATTTTTCATCCAAGAAAAACAAAACTAGGGTTATATAACAAAATACTTAAATCAATATTATGAATACTAGAGTTAGTATCACATTCGAACGAACAATATCGGATACAATTTTCAATAATTTTTTTAAAATTATTAAAGAATTATTAAATTTATAAAATAATTGTTAATATATTATATTATATATAATTTTTAACTTTATTTTAATCTCTTTAAAAATCAAAATAATATTATTTTTGGATTTTATGAAATTAACATCTTTTACTATCTTAAGAAATTACTAATTAACATTAATTTTTGAATTTTAATGTATATAGAAATTTTGTAATTATTACAAAACTGAATTTCGAATAAGCTAATCTTGTCTTTATCATCTACTGCGTGTAATTAATTCTATTAATACCAATATATTTGTATGTTTTTACCTTTACAAAGGTAATCAACTTAATCACATAGGATAGTGTCATTAACATAGCCTAAGTGTGTACTTCGCTCCCATTATATTGGCTAACACATGATTTTATAAGTGAAGTTAGCTGCACACCTCACTAGATGTACCTTTTAGGGAAAGAGTAACGGACACGTGACAAGTAATATCAGAGCTAACTTGTTCCTGACTCCGATATCCCGTCAAGCGCACCTCTCAATGGGGTAAGCAAGGAGCTCCACCTGTGACGAGGACGTCACAGGATTAGGGGGGAGAGTGCCACGTCCCACATCAAATAGACAACTGGAAGAGTCTTGGCTTATAAGTGTGGGCGCTCCATACTTCACTAAGTGCATCCTTTAGGGAGAAGGTAATGAACACATGACAATATTCGGCAAAGCCTGATGTAATGTAACATTACAAGAACCTAATAATTGACACAACATTGAATCTAATATTTTAATATTAAATTATGGTTAATGTTAGTTTGTAATTTAACAAAACAAAGTCTAGAAAAAGATCTTTTCTTTGAAAACTCTACAAATTGGTGAGTAAGTATTTCTTGATGTAGACTGGGCAGGTTCATTAACAGACCACAGATTTACTACAAGGTACTGCACATGTCTAGAGCAATAAGATTTCATGAAGTGAAAAAACAAGTTGCTGTTGCAAGGAGCAACACTGAGGCAGAATTTAGAATAATGTGTTATGGGATTTGCGAAGAAATTTGACTTGGGACGATGATAGAGGAACTGACAGCAGTCAACTTGTTTCCAATGATGCTACAAAGTGACAATAAGGTTGCCTTCGAGATGGTAAGGAAACCAGTTCATCCCGAAAAAGCCAAGCATGACATTAACTGACATTTTATAAACAAAAAAAATGGGGCAAGACATGTTAGCAATTAATTACAAATTTAACAATTATAATAAATTCAAGGTTAAGCGAATTAAATTTGATCCAATTAAAAAGATTATAAAATAGCTCGATAAAGGATCCGATTTAAGGGGTCGACGTCTAGTGAAGAAAATGAACTCTAAACAGTGTCACTCAAACATGCAATGGGCTTATGATTAGAAGACCTAGTATGAATATTATGTATATATGGTTAAAATTTCCTACAGATACTTAAGTAAATCATGAACATTTGAATTCTCTAACTCGTCAAAAGGTTCACGTGTTAAGAAAGTTGTAGAAAGACATTAACGACATCCTGGTGACCGACTTTCATAAAGGTTGTTGTGAAAATATGATCGCTTTGACTTCCAAAAACTTGTTTAAAGTTATTGAAGCGAAAATAGGTATTTCTCGTATTTTTTTCGTTTATTCAATTTCACACTTGATCTTAGACGCATAACTAAACCTCGTGTTACGCAAGACAAGACATACTCAAAACTCGGAACCAAATCCTCTGTACCCACTACCCTGTACCAACTCTATTCCACGCGATCTCATCCATACAAATATTTGGGACACAAAGAAATATATAGATGAGATTGTGTGAAACAAAGTTAGTATAGGATAGTGAGTACAGAGGATCTCATCCTCTCAAAACTCTCCTTTGTTCCTACTAGGCATCAGACAGTAAATATACTCACTGCTCAGATATAATTTTGAAGTATAAACTAAGCATCAGCCAGTAAATATAATCACTAAATATATTCACCACTCCGATATAATTTTAAAATATAAACTAATTATAATCTGACATCCATAACTTAACTTGAGGAGGCATATAGAAATGCTTAGCTTGAGGAGGAATATGAAAAACAGGGCATAAGGTCCAAATCTTCAAGAGTTTTTTTTGCTAATTAAAAACAGATTCTTAAGAATATTTTTTTATTTTTAACCTCTTAATTTAAGACAAATTGTGCAGTTGAATTCAATAAAATCTACCTTCTGATTAAAGATAATCTTGACTAATTAGAGTTTATTACTTTTTTCAATAATGAGGAACCACAAGATACGCCTCTAGATTCTGTTTAAATACTCGACTTGAGTTGCTGTTTTGGTTAAACTAAAATTCTTCAATTTATGTTTATACATGGTTTAATGGAAAACGAAGAACTTTAAACTGTATGCTTAAATTTTCATACAAAAAGAGACTCGATTAACAGACACAACACACGGAGAAAACCACAAGAAAAGATGCTTTCTAACACAGTCAACTGCATCATACAGAAAGTTCTTTTTCTTTTTTTTTGGCTAATCACAAATGTTGCTTTTCAGAAAGATACTAAACAGTTTGAAGAGTTGGTGGGGATCTGAAATCCTGAAAAATGTCTACTGCACATAAACCCAAAAACTAAACTCTCAAACCTCAATTGAGTCTAAGACCCACAAAAGCCATTACAGGATGGTACAACGGCTTCTCTCCTCTGCAGGCTGGTTTGAGACTTGCTGGAACCTGTGAGACTCGGATGGGTTGTATGTAAACTCGGAAGTATCAAGCCCATACTGGTTTTTCATCCAGTCAAATCAAAAAGAGAAAAAGCAAATGTAAGAAATGAAGCTAGAAGCTTGCATAAAGACATTAGAGATGAAAATAATATACTTTCTGCACCATATATTATGCAACTATGTAGGATCTATAAGAATGTTCAAACAATCTTCCGTTTAGCTCACCCAAAACCAGACTACTCTGTAACAAGTAAAAGAATGCATGTCATCCATGTCTTCAGTGCTGAAATAATCAAAAAAGGTAGGAAACAAGCTTGAAGATGGACTTGCGCTATAACATCCGTATACATTAGAAAATTATAAGAGAGAAGTGCAAGGGTTATTGACATTTAAAAATCTCAAGTTCATTAAGAGATATTTCCAAAGTGTTTTTCACTCAATATAATGGAATGTTGGGGGAGTTACTGTAATTCCAGACAAAATGAGACATTGGTTAGATTTTCACTTTTTAGAGCTTCATGGCATCTGAATGATAGTAAAAGAAATTGTATAAAACATCTACCAGACATTGTATAAAACATCTACCCTTTTTGACCGACAATGCCATAAAAGAAGCCATTAAAAGATGCCAAAAATGTTCAAAGCAACCATATACTTCAGGAAAAACAAACCTTTTCCCTCATACGAGTACTCCAAGCATCGTTCCTGCTTGGACGCTGATCAAGGCTGCCAGTAACAGGTATACCTGTTGCTGTCCCTGCTGGCCTGCTAAGCAAAGGTTGCCTAATTTGTTGCCTGGGAGCAATGAGCTCATCATCACTATCATAATCTGCTGGCCTGTTAGCTGCCCTAACCAAAAGGGATAACAAGAAGACCAGAGCCTGCAAATAGGGATTCGTCTTCATCACACAGGAGTCATGAACAAGTATAGTCTTTAAATAGCAGAAGAAATAAAGAGACAGATGCATTCGGAACAAATCATGTTAGCAACAAGTTATTGAACTTCCCAGAACATTGTAATGACATAGTTTTGTTTCTTAGATTATGACATCACACTTACAACGGAGACTGACAAAAAGTATTGATAGCCTTATTCAGATTGGATTCAAAAGGACAACTGGTGCTGATGATAGTTTGAATGATAAAGAAGATCAGGTCAACTCAAAAAGCAACAAAGACACCAGAAAGAAAACCCAAGCTGAAAGCCATTTAAACTAAACTGAAGAAATAATGGATTAGAGGAAAAAGTTTAAGACAATGTCATTGCATCACAGACATCAAAGGAAATTTCCCATATTAGTTGATTGGTTATTTCATTTCCTTTAGTGATTAACATCATGTTTTAAAGAGTATAACTGTTCAATTTGAGGAAAAACGGAAAAGAAAATAAATGGTGAGTGCACAAATCTTTACGATTTTTCCATGCTTCTTTCAGCTTATAAAGTATGCATTATCATAAAGAGGCTATTTGGACACAACTGACAACTCATCTGGTCTTCTCTGTAGTCTCCAACTAATTCTTTACCTTAAATTGAGTCTGAAGAGAAAGTATTATTTGGTAGAAAGAACTTTTCTGATTTATCAGCAAGATTTTAGTGACTAATGTACAAGTTCACAAACACAAAAAATGGAGTTAAGGGGCAAAAGATTTTTTAAGTACTTGTATCGACTGCTCCCACGAAATCAGGAACAACAATATGAGCTCTCACGGTCAAATCTTCTTTTGAAACAAGATGCTATTAGACCACTCCAGTACACAAATCCTATCTGCACACCCCTTTTCCTAAACCAAATCTTTCATTTATCACTCTCAATGTTTGAACAACGTACTCTTGGCTTTCATTAGGCAAAAATTTTCCATTATCATTTACCAAAGCAACAGTTAAAGAAGCAGTTTATAGATTGAATAATCAGAAAAATGCAATAGTTGTTTCATGGTCACCGATTCCTCAGTAAAAATAAACTGGCAGGACTTCTTATTTACTTGTTACTTTTTATATTTCTTTTATTCAGAAGCTTTACCGTTGACCTATCCCAAGCCCAAAACCATAAGTGCCAATTGATAAACATAGTTGTAAGCCAAGCAGTAATATATGTTGCATAATTACTTGTTGTGTGTGAGACTGGCAATATTCCACCCAACAAAGTAATGATCTCAAATGTCATTAGATCATGCTTACCTCCAAAATGACTATTCCAAGAGCAACCCATTTGACAACTCTCCAATTTTCTCTCAAAAAATTAAATATCATGTCGAAGTCCCCAGTTTTGTCGACTGGAAGTTCCTAGAGCACGAAGATGAATAAAGAGAACGCACCAAATTCCTAAGTATCTGTTTAAGCATATGCCAATATACCCAGAATAAAAGAGGAAAAAGGGAATGAGCAGTACTAACTTTTTTCCAGCTCTTGTCGAAGAAAATAAAAGCTGCACATCCCAACTCCACCAATATTAACAAGATGATCAATACTGAATACTAAGCTCAATTAAGGAAATCATTCCATTTTATAGACAAAATGGGGAACCTATTCAGACAATTATCAACTATTTAAGAAAACATTGTACAAATCACTTATTATTTTCTATCTAAATCCAGAGGTACACAATAAAGATAATGCAAAAACATTTAAAACTAAACTAGAATTAAGGTGAAATAGTAAACATTTTTTATGCTTAGGCTTTTTCAACATCCACTTATTCATCCGTAGAAAATGTGAAGACCACATGTGCAGAACTTGGATCATTAAATGTAAAAATGGCAGATGATGCTGCAGTGTTTCAGGACATGGCCGCTTATATAACAGAAGCATGTTGTGAAAACCATTTATGATTCTTAACTTGAGCATTTCAAGACTTCTAAGTTTATTAGGATACACAACTGAGGCAGCATCGATTTCGTGTTACGGCCCCAACACATCCAAAACATGAGATGACAAAAAGAACAACCCCTACACCAATAAATAAGTATATGAACCTGCATAAAGAAGCATAAAAATTAGGATTTTCATCACCATGGAAATAAATACTTTTGCAACACCATCAAAGGAAAGCTTTTACATCTTCTCTCTATTATAGATAAGAAACAAAATATCAATTGACAATTTAAAATAAGAACCTTCAAAATTTTAATTAAATAGAGGACACATAAAGAAAGGTTCAAGAAATGCAAAAGAACCCAAGATAGAAAAGGAAGGAAGCTGAGTCCATCTCAACTTACAGTACCAGAGTGTCAAAAGCTTTTCACCATTGCACATAGACATGAGAGCACATACAAGGATATGTATAAGTGTAAATATGATACATAATGTACAAGACATTAAGCAAACCACTATACACCTAATTTCATAAACAAATAAACAATGGAAAGATTTCAACAATTTATGGTATTAGGATAAGCTGACTGCATTTTCTACAGAAGCGCATTATCATGCCAAAAAGTTTAAGCAAACATCCATTTGCTTTCATTACATAAACTTATTTAAGGAGATCAACATAATAGTCTATTGTAAATGAGTAGCATTTTGTGATTCATAGTTCTTACTTTAGAAGATTATTATTTCTTCTAACCAATATATTAGTCCAACAGTTCTCGTTTACAATAGACTATTATGGAAATCTCCGTAGTATGTATCAGTCCAACAGTTCATTACTGATTTTTACCTTTGCATTTTCTCCTTTTGCTCTAAATTTCTTTAGAGCATCCTAGATCAGCAATGTGGCAACAAGGAGACCAACTGACTGAAATAATAACACACACCGGTGAATCTCTTCCTACTCCCCTTTTATACTAAAAGAAAAATGATGCAATATCACGACAACTTTGTCTTTTAAGCTTGAGAAAAATCTAATGTACAGCCTAAACCAATTGGACAATTTTCTGCACTTGATACAGATAAATGCAAAAGAAAGCCCCAACTACAAGCCATTTAACAATACATGTAACACTTAAGAACAGACACTGAAACCCCCATAAGTTTCTACAAAAAGTGGGGAAGGACTGGGTAGCTTAGCTATCTTCTACAATCACTTGAGATTTTTTTTAGCCACTTCCCCTATCACGCACAAAATCTCGAAGTGAACTTTGAAATTTGAGCATCAAAACCAGTATTCTACCCATGTTAGAACTCACTAAAACTCTATTGGATATTCCCATGCAGTCTATGTTTGAAATCTACACCAGCATAAAACGATGTCTATCCAAACAAAAGAAAAGGTAAAATGTTTCATAAACTACAAACCTTGGAGTAACAAGACTAGCAACAACTCAAAAGTGTAAACCAATCACCACCAAACCCAGCTGACCACAACTATTAACAAGCACCATAGATAACAATAAAACGGGAATAAAAGGTATACCAAGCTTTTGGCAGTTTGTCAAAGATGCTTTCCGAAACAGACATAGCAATAAGCATGGGGCGACCAAGATGTATCAAATTTGGATCATAATCAGTAGGGGCCAGTCTGGTGTCATGAGTAGCTCTTTTATACTCGACAAACAAATAGATTCCATAACCAACCATGGCAAGACCCGCAAGGGTGAGCAAGAAATTGAGGAGCTTCAGTAGGCACTCCAAGCATCCTCTACAAGCCATATTTAACTAGCAACTTCTCAGATCCCTCCAACTGTCACTCCCTGTATTATCAACTCACTTACCTACTGCATTAACAAGAATCCCAAAGAAAATCATAATGCCACTCATAAAAATCGCAAATTTCTTTCATAGAAACAAAAGATTTGAAATCTAACACATTCAAATAATCTCAAATCGAATTACTATCTAATTTTCCATCACGCAGGATCTAGATCAAACGTAGGTCCACATAAAGGTCAATTAAAAAGAAAGAAAAAAAGCAAGCCTGCGAGTAATTTCATCTACAAGTAGCTAAACTGCTTTATCCACATTAGAGCACCAAAACATCGAAAAGAAAATCAAAACTTGCAATTTCGACACTCCTTTACCGATATTCCAAGCACACAAAAGACACGATTCAAGCATAAGTCAGGGCAAACCATAAATTTGAAAAGAAATTGAACCCTTCCAACTAAACTACTCAAATTGTCACCAACTATTCAAAAATTATATAAACAAGGAAAAGGAATCCTAGGGCAGTCTTAAACTTGAATCAATCAAACTCGTCTATAAAAAACCTGTGGAAACTTGCGAAATTCGGAGATTTATCGAATGGAAATTATAAAATTGTAATAATTAACCATAATCTGGTTGGAAAGAGGAAGTGCGAGAGAGAGAGAAGGAAATGAAAACACCTTTTCTGGGATTTGCTTCTCCTTTTTAGTGCTTGTGAGTTGGCTTATTTCTCTTTTATGTCCGACTCGTATCCTCCTGTCATGTTCCCGTTGGTCAAGAGTTTCAAATAAACTATTTTTTTAATATAATGAGATTTCTTTAAATTACAATATTTACAAAAATAATATTCGATTTAAAATTAGTGAAATAAATAATTAAAATAAATTGTTTTAATATTTAACTTAAATGATGTATGATATTATAAATTAAATTAATATTTATAGCAATTCAATACTATAAAGTTAAAATTCTTGCTCTTTTAAAATTAAATTTAAATACTTTGCTATTTTATTATCTACCAATAAATATAATAATTAAAGTATATGAATTTATTATTATCAAAATATTTAAAATTCTTGATTAACGGTAAAATTCTTGAATCGTTCAATTTTTCAGTTCGATTTATTTTAATAATTTTTATTGTCAAAACTTATCTGTATATTAATTAATCGATCAAGTTTTATAAATTAATAAATTCATATAAATTAAAATAAATAAATTAATTTTTATTTAATAATTTTATATTAATTTTAAATTTTTTATAAATAAAAATAATTTTTAAATATATTTTATTTTTATTCGATTTTATAATAGCTTAATACTAATTGAAATTTTTAAGCGATAAACCTTATCTTACCAACTTCCTATCCAAAAGTAACGTTAGCTGAGACTTCGTAACGATTGAATCGAATGGTGTAGTTATCTGGTTGCCCTGCCCATCTAAATTAATTAATAATATTTATTAAACAAATCAAGGCCGGCCTCTCAGATTAGGTACGAAAACGGCGCCGAATTGACAATAAAAAATGGCGGGAAAGCAACAGTACACTCCCCTTGTCGGTTTCTCGTTCACGTGTGCTACACGTGCTCTCCTACTCTTCTTCACTTGTCTTTCTTTTTTAGTTAAAATTTAAGAACATATTTCTTCATACTTCATTATAGCATCACATACATAATTTTTTTAGTACAAGGAAAATTTCTTTTGAAGGCCCAACGTATAACGCCCCTCGTGTAATAAGAGGCAACACCTATACAAACAATTTGGTAATATTTATTCAAACATTTAAATTAAACAAAATTTTCATATATATATATATTTAATATAATCAATCTGAAAACACATATTTTGAAGGAGTTAATGAATGTAAATTATTAACTTAATCTTAAAAATAATATGTATACCAAATATTTAACCTATTCTATTAGAAAAATATGAACAACAATCTTTTGTAGTTAATTTATAAAATTTTGAAAAATATAAGAGTGTTATTTAAAAAATAAGAAAAATATTTGTAAACAACAATAACATCTTATCGAAATCTTGTTGAAGCGCGAGGTTATGAAGGTCTAATTATACGCAACCTTATCTTTAACTAATAAAGAAGTTGTTTTCAAATGATTCATACGAGAAAGAAGAAAAATAAAAAATAATAAAATAATTATTACAATAACTACAACAACAATAGTAATAATAATAAAAAAAACTACTAAATCAAGCTAACAAGGCATAAAAAGGCAAGAAAGAGCTTCATGATTTTGAGAATAAGTTTTAATTCAAGTTTTAAAAAACAAATTTCATGTCCTAACTATTTCCTTAAAACAAGCTTAGCAGAAATCTGTAGTGTTCAAATATTTTTTTCGCATTAGATGATTGATATATAGAGAAAGTAGATAAAATATTTGAATTAAAAATCTTTTGTGATTAGAGTAAAATATAAAGGGAATAACACAATTAGGGAGGGGTCAGCCCCGTCAATTTTTTTAAAATTAAAAATCAAAAATAATGTCTTCTTTTAATTGGGTCCAGGTTGGACTGTCTAAGCCTATACCAACTCAAAATCTAACTCTTCTAAATAAAATTATGTCGTTTTACTTAGAAGAGTTGGATCTCGATCGGTCTAGGCTTGGGCCAATTGAAAACACCTAAGTCTAAGCCTAAATGCCACTCCTAATACTAATTTTCTCTTTTTCCTGACATTATGTGAAATATTTTCTTCATGAACTTATTTTGTTGATTATATAAATATTTAATGACTAGTCAGAAGTTCATATAATTTTGTTTTAAAAATAAAATAAAATTGTTTAAATTGTCTAATCAAAACTATATTTAAATACATTAATTTGGTGTTATTTACATTTTTATAATTTAAGTAGATTTTTAAAATTTTTATTTTAATAATAATTTAATATAAATTCTTTGTTCCAATCATATTGGCCTTATTTGGCAATTAGCGGATTGTATTAGCTATTAGTTGATAGTTGGTTGTACTGGCTGATCTGACAAGCGGATTGCATTAGATATTTGTTAGAGATGTTTGGTAAAATTAGCTGTTTAGTATTAGATGTTGATGTGTAAAATGACTTATGAGGACATAGTTTTTAAAAAAATTATAAGGACATGACTACTATATTTATTAGTATTTAGTTGAATATTTTTATAAGAATTTAAATTTTAGATATTTAATTTTACAAGATTAAGTTTATAACTTTAATAATAATAATAATAATAATAATAACAATAATAATAATAATAATAACTCTATTAATATCAATGATGAAACAAGCTACATTATATTAATATTTTTCATATAATATGTATAAATTTTATGATTTTATAAATTAAAAATGACTTATAAGGACATGACTTAAAAAATTTATAAGGTTAAGATTAAATATTTAATTTTAGGAAAATTAAAATTTTAACAATAATAAAAATAGAACAAAATTTAAATTTCACAAAAAAATTTATAAATGTTTTGTGCATAATTCTTAAGCATAACTAGTACCATGCATGGCACTGTTCATAATAATTAATTTTGCTACAATGTCGTCATGCATCAATTATGCTACAGTGTCATACATGGCACTGTAGCATAATTAAAAATAATTCATTTATGTCACACTATAGCACAATTAATTAATTGTAATTAGGCATAATTTTGACTTGCAAAAATTAATTAATGTATATCTTTGTTTATTTAGGAGGGTATAATTAAATTTTCATTTACACATATTTAGCTAAAGAAGAAAACGCTACTAAAAAAATCGCAATTGTAGAGATTTTCTAAATTCAACGATTTAAGATAAATCCGCTAATTATTCATTTTCTTATCAAATAAAAATTTCAGCTGTTTGAAATGATCAAACAGTTGAAAGACTCGAATCAACTAAAAAGTAGTTGATTCGTTGTTCACCAAAAGCAGCCATTATCCATTGTGCACCTCTAACTTCAACTATGATGAAATATGACCTAATAAAAGAAAGTCTACATATATAGTCTAAGTGTACAATACTTGATTACTAAAGCATGTGTGATTGACTATTATACATTTAAATACAAGACCGTATAACTAAACCATTTAATATGATAATTTATTTATCATTGCTTCTTACAATCATTTTTTAGTTAAGAATAAAATTATAAACTCATGCACCTTACTAATTACTTTTTATCTTCTTTATTTGCTATATTCATTCACAAAATGAGGATAGATATAAATAATATAATAGAATGAATTTAAGAGTGAAGTAAAATAAGTAATTTAATTTCAAAAAAGCACGTAAAAAGAGACCATGTAATCGGGATTACATAAATAAACACATAACATGTGATATAATTTGAAGTTATATTACAATTTTCCTACACGATCAAACAAAAGATAATGGTTAGGGATGCTATCGCTCCAGCTCAAATTCGATTGGGTTTAGGTAGTTTGAAGTTTGATCGAGTATAGGTCTAACTTAATTATTTTTTTTTAAATTTAAAAATAAATATACCACATTTTGTTAATTATAGAGTTTCAGGCAAGGTTAAGATTAATAACTCGAACTTGAGCCTGTCCTAAATCTTAAATATCAAAAAAGAAAATATATGATTGGCCCAAAGATCGGTTAAATTAAACCCGACAGGATCAGATTTTACTCCCCAAGCCTAATAACGGTATCATACAATAGTGATTACATTACATGGCCCATTATATTGATTTCGTCATAGCAATTGTTCTATTATCTAATTTCCTGTCGACCTGCTTCTGTCTTTTAATTAATAAATTGCAACAAGTTCTATTAGCTACTAATATGCAATCCTTACTTTTATTAAGATATATGAACGTACAACTTCTGGTTAAGTCCAAGGAAGGCCCATTGATTTAATGGTCTTAGGCCCAACAAAGAATTAAAACTCAAGTCCAAAAGTCTGGGTTTCGGTTATGTCAAAATACTTGTGGGCTGGCCATTTCATTCCTCTTTTTGGCCCATTCCTAATAGTTTTATGATTGCAATTTTTAAATTAATTATAAATTGATAAAATATATTTAAAAATTTTAATTATATTTTAAATTTTTTAATAACAGTTTTAAAATTTTTATTTTTATAAATTTAATATCTGGTCCAAAAAAAGTTATGGGTCCAAATGTGGTCCAAGGCACGGTTAGGTTAGGATCGAGTCCATCACAGGTGGAGCTGGAGCAATCTAACTGTGAACTACTTGACACGAACCCAACCTCTTTTAGAATAAATACCCTTTATTCAAGTTAGGATAAGTTGGTTGATTGATTAGTGACACTCCGGACTCCACTCTACTGTCGCACGTGACCCCTATCCAAAAGCAGTTACCCCAACGCCGCACTTGGCTGATTAGTCTCTATAATGCCCCTATCCAAAAGCAATTACCCCAACGCCGCACTTAGCTGATTAGTCTCTATAATGCCCTTTCGACGCTGGGTCATTGCTTGTGTAGTCTCCGTCTTGGACGGCTATAGCTACATTTTTTTAAAAGCATACTCATTTATTTATTAAAATTTGCATAAATTAATAATATTAAATTAAAATTTTAATATTTGATTAATATTTCTATATATTCTAATTATATTACAAAATTAAATAAATTTTATATTAAAATATAAAAGTCAACCTTACTAATACACAAGGCTATACGCCTATACCTATATTTGCTCCAATTAAAAATAAATAAATAAAACTAGAAAGAAGTTGAGGCCAAGGGAGAAACAAAACATAAGCTTAGTTTGAGAGAATGATTACGGTTGATAATATGTTGAAATGATAACTACTTATGTATTTAGAATTGTTGTTTTAATAATTACTAAAACGTGAAAATAAATGTTTGACAAGTATAGTTGTGATCGTTGAAAGAAATAAAATAACTAAAAAACTCATTAATTTAATAAAATATTAATTGTTGTATAAATAATTAACAAATATATTATTAATCATATAAATTTAAAATTTAAAATTTAAAATTATAAATAAGAAAATATAAATTTAATAAATAAAATATTTCATAAAAATATATTATTAGTCATATTAATAAAAAGTATAATGAAAAATAATATTTGTAGTGAAAGTTATTAATAGAAATAAAATTTTTACCATAAAAGTAATTTCTTATCGCATCTTTTGTTCTGTTTATTAATTTCTGCAATAACACCGCACTTTTTTCTAATCTTTGATTGTTCATCACATATCTAAACATATTATTGCATTAAAAAAATACAGTGAATAGATACTTATCCCCACCGCACCTTAGATTCAATCATAACCATATTAACATTACATTATTATTTGGTTCAACTCAGTCATCGATTAAAGAAAGAAAAAAAAAAGAGAAAACAGGAGTCTCTGCCACCAGAACGACATTATTTTCTCCATCGCCACTTTTCCACTGCAAGACCGCATATACAGTAAGAATATGATTCGCACCCCCACCACCATTGTGTCCGCTGTCCATATACGAGCGCTGTTCGATATATAATCCAACAAAAGATTTAACTACACCAAGAAGAAGCCAACAACATCCAGCTGAGCTGAACGACTGACATGCTCCCACTGTTAATGCTCTGTTTACAACCACAAGCTTCACATGTGGTTCTTAATGCACTTACGTGGCCCTTTCGTGGCCATTCATGCGGTCCACCTGAAACAGCTCGCACATGACAAATTACTGAGGTGACTGGTGTCTGATAGTCGGACCTTTCTCGGTGGTGTTTGTGTCCTACTCCTAACAGTACTGGGACTTTAGTGGCACGTGAAACTATCCATGCAAAATTAGTAACGTTATTCAGTACTCCCCATGACTGTCGTTACTCGTTAAAGACAGTTCACTGCACAACTAAAATAATGCAGACATGGGGTGTGTTGAATTATTTTGCAACTGAGATAGTTTGTCTTGTTGACAAAATAAGGTTGCACATTGTGTCACAACTTGTGGTGGACAAAATTTTACCTACTCGATCATAAACATTGATTAGTTGACAGTCACTTTACAGAGAATTACAACCATTGATGTGGGGTGGAACTGTAGAGATGCCTTGCTTGGAGAGCTCGGAGAGCACACTCTCAGTTGATGGAGGCTTCAGGCCTAACGGCAATGGTAGCCACGGCTTGCTGATCGCCTCTTTCACCGCCATGTCAATTACCTCCTCCGCCTGAATAACAACAGAAATAACCCAAAGAGATTGTCACTGTTATCCTTAAGTTTTTAGCACAAATTGCACTTCAGGTTAGGAACTGGGATGCACATATTATTGAGATCTTGCCGTGCATGGCTGCATGATCCAACTTTTCAATGGACTCGTAGCTACATTTTTTAGGAACTGGGAATAAATATAGCAAATCCCTATTTACTACAACTTGGGACCAAAGTTAGTGCCTAATTCCGATAATTTCAAGACATGCTTAACATTATAATATTTTGATAATTTAAAGTTTCAAGATAAATTTAAAGACCAACATGTCCGGAAAGGCATGAACTTACTGGATGCAGATCAGCAGAATTTGGTGGAATTGTGACACTGCTATCAACTGCAGAAATTGTGTGAAATCCAGAAGCATTCTGCATCTTCCATAAAAAAGGAAGATTATGATCTATTGTATGATACAAGAGGAAGAGTGATCAAAGGTAGGAGTTGGAAAACGGTGTTCTAATGAGAAAGCTGACTCTTTAGCATCCAATAGCGTTTCATTAGATAGGAACATATTTGGTAAACAATGATAGCTAGTCAACTTTAGTTGTATGCTTTCTAGTTCCAGAAACGGTTGATTGAACACACTTACCTTGTCCATGATCATATGCAAGAACTTCGCAGAGAGGTCTTACCTGAGGTACATAAGAATAAGGAGTAGGCTGTGGTGGCATCACAGGGCAACCCCATGCATCTGCATGCATCTGAAACATGAAGATGTGTGTGATACAATGTCATGTATCTGCTACTCAAACTTATCAATCACAGTGTTGAATAGCGAGAACTTACTCCTTGATAAGGTCTCCATTGCCAAGTTTCAGCTACTGGCCAATGGGGATAGCTAGGTGAACCCCACATTTGAACACCAGTAGCTCCCCACATTGGATAGACTGGACCTGGTGGGAGGATGTGATTCGAATGATATGGAGGATAGGCCATGATTGGTTTGTGTGAATAATAACTCCTTTGTATTTGATCTCTCTGGTGCAGCCATCTTCTGTCATCTTCCTTGGGAAGAATGTGTCTTCTGTGCAATCGATATTTCTGCTTAGAATAAAAAACTTAGTCACTTAGCTACGAGTATAAATCATACACTGTCTATGAATAAGAAGTTAGAGATCAGAAAAATTATCATATTTAACACACCTGAAGGTGACTTGCCACATGATGCCTAGTTAAGCCATCCACTTTCATAAGCTCTAGTATTCGTGAAGGAATAGCCTGATCTATACCTAGTTGTTCCACTGCCTGCACAAACTTTTTGTGTAGCTCAGGTGTCCAGTCTACCTGAGACCCAGAATCAAAAACAAAAAGCTATAACCTGGGGATGCAGTTTATGTCCATTTTGAATGATAAAAGAGGGAATTAAGTTTGGAAGCCACGGGGCTATTAAAAGATAAACAAGATACTGGTATTAAAGAAGGAACAAAGAACTCAAAAGATCAAAGGAACATCTGTTCAGAAAATTATACCAATAACCAAAGAATCTAATAGATTAGCATAAAGTTTGAAAACCAACTAGTAAATCCAAGATGATTACAACTTTCTGAAAATGATAATCCCATAACTGTAGGATAATATTCAGATCTAGGGGAGAAAACCAGAAAATCCTCAGAAATTATTTGATTGTGTTATATCACCTTCATCTTCTTTCTGTTCACTCGAGTAGCACAAGAATTATGATGACCAGAACCTTTAACTCCATTTTCCATACCACGACTAGAATTGCTAGGACTGTCTTTGTTTTGAGCATATTGACATATGTTGCTTTCATTGTTGGTGCAGTCAGCTGAGTCATCCTCCTTCTTCACCAAATTCTCTTGTAAACTTTCTGGATGGTCTACCTGCAGAGATACTTCAGCCATTGCACAAGTAGTTTCGACGGATTTAGATTCTCCTTCTTGTTCTCCCACTTCATTTTCTGTTGAGCAATTAGTATGATCTTGGCAATCCCCCTCATCCAGTAATCTGCCTCCTTGATTTAGCTGTGGGGTTGAAGGCGCAGGGTACTTATCACTACCCGGCGACTTCTCGTGGTCACTTTCAGTAGCCAGAGACACGTTACTTTCTGTTTCCTCCGAGTTCTCATTACCTAACCCTTGGTTCTCAAGGTTCTCCACCTTGAGCTCAAGCATGGAAGCTACAGATTCTTTGAGAGGCCTAAGTGATTCACAGAGCACACTTCCCCCTGCATTAAATGCCTGCCGAGAACTAATGGCGTTAAGTTATCCCTAACTTAGCCATCAAATTCATAAGAGCCTATGAGAAGTAAACCAACTAAAACAAGAACCTTATGAACCACATGCTGCCATATGTTCCTTAGTTTGTCTTCAGAGACTGGTTTCCTAAGGAACTCAACTGCTCCAAGCTGAATAAATTGTCAAATGGTATTCATTAGCTATCTCATGAGTCTACATGAAATTCAATATATGAGCAACAAGTGGAGCATACAATTTCCATCAACCACTAGCTAAAAAGAAGCTACACTGCTAGATAGGTGGAAAAGAAACTAGAAAGTAAAACTGATTTGAGCCAGAGCCATGCATTTAGGCATGTAAATCTATATGTTAATAAGAATTAAAATCTTACCGCTATGCACTTCATCATGGTGCTCAGGCATTGAATATTTGAAGTCACTGTGGGAAAACATAGTTTACATTGTATCAGAAGTTGCAAGTACAAGTTCATATGGAAGAGAATCTTTTTTTCCGCTTATGTTTTTTATTTAACTTTTGAAAAGTAATCTAGTTGCATTCATCACAATTCATGGAAAGTATGAGGAACACAGAACTTAATAAAATCCAATTTCTGCCACAATGTAATAAATACAGCTTGTAATATATAAGGGTTGGCTATCAACTTACTGATGGTTGGCAAGTCCTTTGCAGTTTCCAGAAACTTGAAACACCCATTGCTGTCACTTGAACTCACCTGAAACCGATTGTGTCATTAGTAAAGCATTTTCCATTCTAACAAAGCAATTCATATTCAAGCTCATTCAGTTAAAACCATCCTAAATACTATGATTATGTGAAGTGATACAGCAAAAAGTTGTTTTGAGTTCTATAATGATATCAAAACCAAGAAGTGATTATGGTTAGCACACCATACACTAAACCAAGAAAGGCTTGCATAAGAGAAAGATACGAATGGTTTCTAAACTTGAAATTTCAATTGAAGATCATTACCTCTACTATTGCAACATGGAAGCTTTCAGATTTGCTCGAAACTGCTGACAGCGCTTCATTCTCATTGCAGAAAGTAGAAACTGGAGAAATCATTGTGAGGTTATTCTACTTACAGAGAAAGCTTTTGATGAGTGTAACCACAGTTGCTAGGAGAAATACTAGAGATTAATATGCTAGTACACTAGGAAAGCACTGGATTGTGACACATAAAATTACGTCGGGCAAACATCATCTAATCTGCCCTTTCAATATCCAATATAAAATGAAAAGAGATTAGAGGATCAATTAATTTTGGAAAAAAAAAAGAGATGTAATTTGCAACCAAGAATCGATCTTCCTGGAAAAGGTAAATTAAAACAGAGGTGGCCTCTCATATTCTGATTCTATCTGCCCTTCAATGTTATCCCCATCTGGACCAAATCAAGCTGTAAACCACTAAAACAATAATGTACAAAAATAACATAACTGATGACCCGTTTTTCATTTCTTTATCATCTAAACATAGAATAATCCATGTTTGAATTGCATTTGAGTATTCGGAGACACATGCTCGATTGGTGTCAAAGAAGAGGAGTTTCTATCACTATCAGTTACAAAATTCTTAAAAAAAGTTCCAAAAATAAACTAGCAAAAAGAAGCAAGAACAAACAAGAAAAGAGATGGGGGACTGAGATGCCTTTTGGGAACCAACAAAGCAGCAAAGATAGGAGAGGGAAATTATAGAAATGCAAGCAGAATTTCTAGTTCAGGAAAGAGTGTTGTGTATCCGTATAGCTCGAAAACAAAAGGGGGTAATCAAAACTCTAACCAATATAGTCCATTGCTTCCAGTTTAGACTTTATCTCAGCAGCAGAATTGCTGTCCTCGTCAAGAAGAAGGACCCTAAGGCCCTTTGGAAAATCCTTCCATGCTGATAAATCATTAGCAGTGCAAACCATAGCTGGTTTGGCATCGTTTCTCAGGCTGCCCACAATTTTCGGTGATCACTCCTTATCAGCACCCAATCTAATTCTGCATGACCCACATCAGTATGTGCATAATATCAATCCTCGTTAACAGTTAATATCACGCCTTATTTACTAATCCACATCATAGAAGAAGGGAACAAAAAAAAAAAAGAGAGAGAGATGACTGATCTCCAAAAATTGCTTTATGATAACACCTCACTTAACACGAGAAGTGCCTTTATGGTATATACTACAGGTTGAATCTGCCTCCTGTATACTGTTGGATTAGCTGATCTACGCCAGACAGCAAAAACTTCAGAAGAACACAAAGAGATGATGGGTTTAGAAAGAACGTGACCCACGTGTTTTAAGTATAAATTACATCAGGTAGCAGCAAGGAAAGATCTTGCTCAAACATAAAGGATCTCACTTTGGTCCAGCTAGTTTTTATGGATCAACAAATGGACAAAAACCCAGGTGAAATCTTGGTAAAATATGCAGGAAAGACCAAAAAAAAAAAGGATTCAAAACATAGACAATAAAATGAAAAAAGATGCAAAGAACAGATAAAAGGAAAATGGAAAATGAAGCAGATGCAAAACTGGGGAATTCTTGAAACTCAAACAAGAGACAACACAAATGCCTGATACCCCACTACATGCATGCACATTAAACAGTAAGGCCGCAAGAACACCACTTCCTGTTCCCTCTAAAAGAAGGGAAATAAAAGACATCAACCACATGCATCATGCTAATGGTTCCATAAAGAGCTAAAGAATGTATGCTCTTATCATATGCGAACATGCCTTGAGGAACTTACAGAGCTCAGAAAAAGCTTTCTTCTTTCTGTACAAAGTCTTTTCCTTTCTTCACCTGCAACCTTTGCTTTGGCTGAACAGGGAATACATACACAGAGAGAGAGAGAAAAAGAGAGAGAGAGAGAGAGAGAGAGAGGGAGACAGAGGCTTAAGTGCGCATTCTCAACTATAACAAGGCATGTCTGTGACTTTCTACAAGAAGACTGGCCTGGAGTTACTATCAGTAGCATATAGACCATAGAATATGCAAGCCAGACCTCCTAAAAGCTCTAAATTCGCTTTCTAGCCACTTTTTCTACGTGAATACCCCGAAAAGCCTCCGTACATTTCCTCATATCCCATTATTGTTTTTCACAAAATTTTAAAAAGATAGAAGTATTCATTAATTATGTTCTTTAATTAAGTCTTAAATCTATTTAGGCTGAACGATTTAAAAGTAAAAATTATAAATTGTTTAATTTTTAAAATTTTAAATTTGATTTATTTTAATAATTCTAGTTATTAAAATTTGATCAAATTATTAATTATTTGGTCAATTTTTTTTAGTTAATAAGTTATTGTAAATTAAAATAAATAAATAAATTTTTATTTAATAATCTTCTTGTTCAATTAATCTTCAAATTCTTCGATAAATAAAGACAATTTTTTTAATCATATGTCAAATTTTTTAATCTTATTCAATTTTTAACTGATTTTATGACGATTTAATAATGATTGAATCTTTTAAACTTTAAATCTCTTATCTGACTAGTTTAACTAGGGATGTCAATGGACCCCCCAACTCTTGGTTGAATGACCGACAGGCCATGACATCATTTTTATTATTTCAATAAGGCCGAATTATTTTGGTTCGTGACTAGCTCGTAACCTGTCAACTCAGGCTAAAATTAAGCTAGACCAAAATTGACATGTCTAAGTTTAATTTCCCCTTCATTTTTTAAAATATTGGTATTTATGACCAAATTGTTAGAAAGTCCTCTCTTAAATATCTCAATCCAAAAATTAGAACCAACAACCTTTAATAATAAAATTCTTAGTCAAACAATTATTTCTTAGCTACATAAATGAGACATTAGCAACAACAATAAAAAAACAAATAAGTAAAAATTTTGATAAACGCAAAATTTAAAAATGTCTAGTAATATACAGCTTTCCCTTGTTAATAAAGCGAAGCTACATAAATAATATAAATGTGAAAAGCACAAATTTTTCCTTAATTTATTATCGAATGTATTTTTGTTGTCTTAAATTATTTAAAAAGTTATTTTATAACATTAAAATTTATATAAAAGTTAATATAATTTATTCAATTTATGTTATATTATTTTAATACAAAATATTATATAATTGATTGTTAAGTATGTGACAAAATTTATATAGATTTGTTTTTTAAATGATTTTGAACAATGATAACATTTTTAAAAATAAAAGAAACCGATAAGAAAAAAAAGTCAACGTATTTAATACACAATATTCTCACAATGAGTCATAATATTACAAAAATAGTGTTTTATTACATTATTATATGGTACGAGGGGTTTGTACACTTAGGTTACGTATGAGATAGATAATCTATAACAAATCAAGTACGATACTAACTTGTCTCTCCTCTAATAAACGACATGAGTTCGGCATATGTAACATTCTACAAAATGTACCTCATTGTCTATTTTTTAATTATAAATATTTAACAGTAAAAGCAAGAGATAGTACATGTTGCCTTTCCATGCAAGGACACAAGAAAGTTACTTGACTTTTCCCGGAAAATTAGCTGACTTAAAATTGAAATATGTAATTATCAATTGAGCTTTGACATGAGTGGTAAGGAATTCTAAATAAAAAAAAGAGAAATTTGAGCAGCATTTTTTAGTTATTTAGTTATTTATTTAGTTATTTTTATTTTTATTTTTATGTACTTTATTTTTATTTTGTGACTTTATTTTTATTTAATTAATTAAATATTTTATTATGTTTTATTTTATTATTTTATAGTTTTATTTTTCGATTATTATTATTATTATTATTATTATTATTATTATTTATCTCTTTATTTTTCTGTTTTAGATTATGATTTTTATAATCTCATTCCATTTTATTGTTAGTTTTATGCAGTTATTTGTGTATAGTTTTCACTTTTATCTTCTTCAATCAGAATTTTAAAATTTTTTCTCTTTTTTATGAATTTATCTAAAATAATTTCTTTATTAATTAAAGTTAAGGCTGTGTATTTCTAAAATTCTCCATATTCTACATTTCAATAAGATGTTTATTGAGATGTTGTTAGCTTGTTGCTGTTATTG
Organism: Erythroxylum baracoense; assembly: GCA_025629805.1. Taxonomy (NCBI): domain Eukaryota; kingdom Viridiplantae; phylum Streptophyta; class Magnoliopsida; order Malpighiales; family Erythroxylaceae; genus Erythroxylum; species Erythroxylum baracoense. The sequence goes on from JAOTAY010000001.1 coordinate 24,189,197, forward strand.
TTTTAACTTGGTTTAAATGTATCATTTAATTTAAGGGTATATATTATTTTTTAAACATATATTTTACATAATTTGATATTTTATTAATAAATATTTAAAAATAATAAATGTGAGACCATTATTCCGATAAAAGTTCGGAAAGATGTAGATTTAAATCAAATTTACAATTATTTAGTAAGATATTAAATAAAATTAATTAAAAATAAAGACATATTACTAATATTATTCAATTTTAAATTTTGAACTATTTACTTATTTAAAATAAATATTTATAGCTATAATATATGTATTTACTTAATAGACAAAATAAAAAATAAGTGCTAAAAAAATCAAATTCTTTTTTTGAGAAGGAATTAAAATAAATCAAATAAAAAAAGAAAGAGTCTTACCCGTCGTATACAAAACGACTCGAACTTTCCCTTTCCACGCAACTAAACTTTCCAACAAAACCCTATAATCATCGTAACAAGTTGTTTTTGTTTTGCCATTTATCACTAACCCTATATTTATAGCCACGTCTGCTTTTGGACTTTTGTTTGCCGTTTTATTTCATTACAGAAATATGTTTATATCCAAACTAGAGAAAGTTGGTCATCTTTAGAAATCAATGATGTACGATTGATTACCTATAATTTTGTATATTTTCTTTAATATTTATTTAATTGTCTTCAATTCTCTACCAATTAACTAAAAAGCTCACTAATTCAATGTGTACTATTGACTTATTCGGATCTCACGTTTAGTTAAATTTTTACTCAATTTTTGTTATTGTCGTTGGCATCATTATATATAAAACAATAATAATATCCGGTAAAAACTTTGCTAATATTAAGAACGATAATGGACCTAGCAAAGTAAGCGGCTGACTAGGCCTTGACTCGACCCCCAACCCGACGGGCCGAAGCAGGTCGGTCCAACCCAACTCAACTTATTATTTTTTTAAAATTAGAAAACGAAGTCGTTTTATTCCTCTCGATCGGACCCATAAATCCCGACCCTTGGCTAGTCAACTTGAGCCAACCTAAGCCCAATTGTTATGTTTTACTGACACGTAAAATTTAGAAAAGTATAATAATACATAATTTTATACTTAACTAGTAGTGTTCAGTCACATATCATAACATATAATCTTACCTTATTTCAAATAATGTGATGAGAGGAGGGTGATAGTTATAATTCCTAATAAAGGACAAAATAATAAAATAGGGGTGTCTTTTTCCCATTTTTATTAATTTATAAATACTTTCAAAATTTTACACCAAATTTTAAATGACAGGAGCATACTTTTCTTTTCATGTATGAAATTTGACAAATTATTAACTTGTTGATAAATAATTTCAATATATATATATAATAAATTATTTAATTGGGTCGAATATAATAAATATGGTTTTATCCAACAACAAAAAAAAGTTGGTAGTCGTACGGAATGTTTTGTCTTGTCAAAGTTGGGACGCACACAGCACAGCGCAAGAGTCACGTGCCACTCGCTGTCTTGGTCACGAGCAAGGGTAATCTCTTAAAATCCGGCCCGAATTGTCGATTCAAGTAGGGCAATAGGCCCAGAATCGAAGGGTAAAATGGGGTCACTGCGAGTACTTAATAAAATAATAAAAATAAAAATGAATAATATATACTTAATATTTATATTATCGTATCCAAATTATATTTAGTATTAAATATTATTTTATTTTAATCAAATTCTTTATAAAAATATATTGTTGCACTTAGAAGTGGTCGAGTTGATATAGTGATAGGGTATGAGGTTAAAAAGTCATGTATTCAAATCCCCTACATATACTCTTCCAACCGAGCATGTCGTACAAGATTTTTCTAATGCGAAGTACCTGGTTGACGTGATTTGCAGGTTATTGCGATAATTCGGAGATTTACTCAGTGCGCATTCAAAGAATAACGACTGCGGGTTCCTCCGTTCCAAAAAAATGGTTGTTGTTGATGATATCATCATCATCATCATACCCAGTCCAAAATCTGGCAACAAAGCGGAGTTTGAAAAAGTCTGATAATACGCAACCTTACCTCTACATAATATAGAGACTATTTTTAATAGATTCGTATGTAGATATGACAATAAAAGTTATTCTTGATGATATATTTATTCATAATGTTATGTTCAATCTTATCTTTTTGAAAAAAAGAAGTTTGAGATAAATAAAATTTATAAATAAAATTTATCTATTAAATGTATATAAAATATTATCATAAAATTAAATTAAAATTTAATACAATAGATATTTTCAAAAATGACAAATTATTTTCTTATTACAAAACGCAGGCTTTTCTTTGTTTTTTTTATTAAAAGCCTTTGTGATCACAAACAAACAATTTTATCCATTGCTCTAAAGCATATCCTCATTTTTTCATTATGAAATTAAACTTCTAATAGTCTACATATATACTTAATATAAGTAAATAATTGCAAAATTAGGGAAAAAAAAAGTGAAGTAGTGTAGCAATAGCTTTTTTCTAATCAGAAACCCTACACGGATCTATTCATGTATTTTTGGTGGGAATGATGACAGGAGTCTCCATTATCTCACACACTATTCAAGTACCATCATGACTCTATATCATATCATATCATATCGTTCTTAAGTGACAAATTTTAAGTCCTGTGGATCCATTTTTGACCCCTCATAGTCATATGTTGCAGCCATGTTCTTGTCCTCTCCTCTCTAACCACTGATAATAGACTATTTTTGTTATTTTTTATATTTCCGTTAGCTTACTAAGAGCAGTCTTATTTTAGATATTAAATTAAGTTTTAGAAAAAATCTCTATATTAGTAAAAAATAAGGTTGCTTATTTCTAAACTTCTTCAATTCTCCTCAGTGAAAGTTTTCAATTGTCAAACTTTTCAATTATATATACTTTAATAATTTTTTAAAAATTATTTATTTATTTATTTATTAGTCAATTTTTTTAAATTAATAAATTATTATAAATAAAAATGGATCGATTAGTTTTCATTTAATAATTTCTTTTTTAGTTGAACTTCAAATTCTTACGTGATAAAAACAATATCTTTGAATCATATTTTAAATTCTTTAATTTTATTTAAACTTTAACCAATTTTATTATTATTAATGGTAGTATATTTATTATTGTTATTAGTATTTCTATCATTATTAGTATTAGTATTATTTTTATTTTTAGTGTTATTTTTATTTTTATATATCTTTTTTATTTTTATTTTATTTTCCCCATTATTGTTATTATTATTTTAATTTATGTTTTATTTTTGGTTATTTTTATTCTAATTTTACTTTTATTTATCATTTTTATTTTATTTTCGTTTATTTATATGGGTCATTTAGAAACGACTTTTCTATTAGATAAACGTAAGACTGTGTACTACAGAACTTTTTAAGCAAAGATTTCTTGTTTAACCGATTTTATAACTCTCTGATATCAATTGAATCTTTTTAATCTTAAGCCTCTTATCGTATCGGTTTAATTTTCGGTATAGTTTTTAAAACAGAACATACAACACTACAATTTCTGGTATTAAATGGTTAATTAATCCGTGGATTAGGCGAGTGGCTGAGGACGTTCTTAACTACATGATCTACCATCTCTTATCCTTACTTTGAGAATTATACACACAGATCGACGTGGGTTCTATGTATCCTCTAAAACACACATCATAAATCATATCAATATTATTAGGTAAATATCCAGTTCGGCATGCATGGCGATTTGTTTAAATGGGGAAAGAAGGAAAACTATACACGAACACGGAACGTCAAAAGCTTTTTCAAACACGGATTCCATACCGTCCGCTAGTGATTTTATCAAATAGAACTACGTAGTACGTACCTATCCTTCTCAACAGTGCTTTTAGATATTATCTATACTAGGATATGACTTTTCAATCTTTTTTTCTTTTTGATAATTGACTTTTTAGTCTAATTATAAAATTAATAAATAAAACTTTGCAATCAGATTAATACCGTTTTAAAAATTTAAAACGATTAAGCTTTATATTGCTAGAAATATTATGTTGAATATTTCATATCGACTAAATATAAAAATATTAAAGAGTTTATAAGTGATAAGAGTCAACTATCTAAATAAATAGTTTTAGTCATTTTGATAATGATTGACCCAAACTCAATTCTTAGTAATTGGCTCTACACTGTACTTATATTAAAATTCTAATATAGAATCAAAGCAGGTTTTGTCCGAATTATTAATTTCTCAGTTGTTCATCTAAATGTCCAGTCCCAGCGGCTCGATCCGGTTATTATTACATTTATTTCAAATAACAACTAGATGTCCAGTCTCAGTTGCATTTGAAGGGGAGTGTTAGAATATCTTATATTAACTAAACATAAAAATGTTAAAAGGTTTATAAGCAGTAAGGGTCAACTATCTAAATAAATAGTTCTAATCATTTTAATAATAATTGACTCTAAGCCTAATTCTTATTAATGAATTATACACTTTATTTATATTAAAAATTCTAATATAATATTAAAGCATGTTTTTGTTTGAATTATTAATTTTTCAATTATCCGGCACAAATTTGTATGCTGTTTTTCTAACAAGACATTTACTCTCTGTGTCTCGTATTCAAGTTTATCTAAAGCTTTTTTTATTAAAGTATGCATTTTTTTCTATTGGATATTCATTAATGATTAAAAAACTTAATTTATAGGTAAATTTGTAAAAATCTTGAATTGTACTTTTAAGATTGATTTTTAGTTTTTCAGTTAAATATATTTTAATAACTCTTGTTATTAAAATATATTTAATTTATTAATTAATTAATCAATTTTTATAAATTAATAAATTATTATAAATTTTTTTAATCAAAGTATGTATCTTTTTCTATTGGATATTCATTTTTTTCATATATAATGATTAAAAAATTCAACCAGTTCTATGGTAAATCTTAAGAACCTTGAATCGTACTTTTTAGTTAGGATTTAACTTTTCAGTTTGACTTACTTATTCTTATTGTTAAAAACTGGTTAATTTATTAATTAATCAGTCAAATTTTGAAAATTAATAAATTCTTATAAACTAAAATTAATTAATTGATTTTTATTTAATAATATCTTTTTAATTAAACTTGAAAATTTTTAATTTTTAATTATATTTTAAATTCTTTAATTTTATTTAAGTTTTAAAACGATAACCTAGTAAACTTTAAATATTTTATCTAACCAGATTAATTTCGTTTAATTTTTAAAATATTAGTCTCAGAAAGCCAAAATAATTAAAAATTATGAAAAATTACAACTGACTTAAAATTAATAATTCAAATTTATAAAAAAATCGAAACCAAACTAATTTCGGATAAAAATTGCACAACCTGAAATTAGACTAAATCTAGTTTAAAGCGTATATATGTATAAAGTAGCTCATCAAATCCTCTACTCTACTTACTCTGTTCTAACCATATTCTATTAAATTTTATCCATACATTTATATAGAGCCTATGTAAATGTGTGGATTATATTTAATAGAATATAATAGAAGTATTATAATTGCTACAGAAGATTTGATCCCATAAAGTAGTTTTCTTTTTAGGTTAACAAGAACTGCTACTTGCAGAAGTCAATCACTTGCTTATTTCAACCGAACTTCTTGGACCTTAGAGCTTCAGGAACAATGAAAACTGGTTAAACTAGAATTCACTCTCTCCCGCATAATTATGGAAGATAAAAGTAAGCTTAGCCTATCTTATCTCTATTGTATCATGTTCCCTATGGAACTGTTGAAATGCCCCAAAATGATCACACACTAGATCTTTGTCTAGACCGTCCGTCCCCTTCACAAAGCAGCATTCATATCTTCAAAAGGGTCAATCATTGTTCACTTGTTGGACACATCTTAGCACTATCAACAAGACTAACACTTCACCGATCAGACATCCAAATCCTGTACTTGTTTTTCTATGGTCTAATAATGGGGCTGTGACCAATTAACTTAGCTTTTTCCTTGTGTTTGTTGTCCACACTTCAATCACTAAAATTTCTCGCCTTTTCAACCTCACTTTACATAAGAACCACAATTTGTAAATTGTGGTCTCATTGTAATCACATCATGCATTTGCTTTTAATTTTTCTGTTCTACTATTTGCCACGATTAGCATACTTTGATTGGGATGTTCGGTTTCTAATAATTTTAATGATTCCATTAACCTAAAAATGACATCCGAACTATATAAAGCTTTTATCACCAACACCAAATAAAAATCATCTTATCTTATAAAGAAAATAAAAATTAAAGTTTCAACAACATACTCTAATGCATAAGACTCTTTACATTGCGAGATTGAGAGAAGATCGTTAATATTCATAGCCTTTCTTTTATAATTATTACAAAAAAGTTGTTTTCGTGATCGAAGTCTATAACCTTCGTCTTTCGTTTTTCAGGATAAGGTAATATTCTAAAATTTATTTGAGTGAGCATAACAAGTTATCTTTTGACTTAAAATTTTAAACAAAACAAAAATAAAAATAGAGAAATTGAATAAATAACATGATATATGAAAAAGAAGACAAGTAGGTATGGTTTAATTAGTTTCAACTCCTCACTTAAGGCTTTCTTTTGTAGGAGATTTTGAGTTCGAATCACCACAAATGAGAGAAAGAGGGGAAATTTTTCCCTTTGATAATTCTCTAACCTCCTGGATATGCTTCTTGGTCAGATTAATTACGAACGTCTCGATGCTGAGCAGGATCAATGGTCAATCATTAGCTGACCAATCAGTATGTGATGACTCTTTATGAGTAAAAATGTACAAGCTATGTAAGAGTCTGAGGAATCTTGGAGTTCCAGATTTACCTCCTATAAGACTCTTAAGATGGGATCTTAGGAGCATAGGATTAATATGACGAAAATAAAATACCTAATGTAAATAAAAAAAAAACAAAAGTTGCATCTTTTTGTCTTATTGATATTCAGTTCTATCGCGATGGAAAAGATGTAAAGTAGATTTTCAGTGATGTTGAAATTGGGAAGAAAAGGTTGGAATTTGATCATCGCAACTTCTGTATCAATTGTCTTTTCCTTTAACCACATCAGTAGTTATCAATCTACTGTTTTGGAATCTATAATGGTTAGGGATTAAAATATTTAACTAAGTAAATGCCATATTAAATTAATTAATGTAACAAAACTAGTCCTTAGACTCTTATTTTTATTAATATTTTTAGAAATTAACTCATTAAAATTTCCAAAAAAAGAAATTAACTCATTAAATTCTTTTTTATCTCATAATTAATTATTTTTATTAAATTAAAGCGAGTTATATTTCTTTTATAACGATTCAAATCTTTAATTCTGAAATTAACGTGATAAAGGGGGTAGAATCAAATTTTCTGTATTGATTATAATATTTTTATTAATTTTATTTATTTATTTATATAAATTTTATATAAATGTACGGATGAGATTTAATGATAAAAAATTTGTAGAAAATAATTGAAAGAGAGGATTTAATTAGGAGGGTATGCGTAGGGTATGCATGTAGTACTTTTACTAACATATTATTGACGGGAACAGATGTTACCCGTACCCAGTTCCTGTTTTCAACAGATCTCAACCTTCCAATGCAAATCTCATTATTGACGGGTGCACACGGTTTTCAGACAGCTCGCAGGATTCTTGGTTCCGGTTTCTGGGTTTTGCACTGAGGCCACATACTCTGGTCTCCCTGTTCCGAAAGCAGAAGACTTTGAGGCACTGTGTGTGATCTAAATTAGGACACGAAGTCCCAAACCAGACTACGTTTGAGTTTGAACTTTCCAGTACAACATAATAGACACGTGAACATGATAATGTGGTCTCGTCTTCAAAGCATGACACTTGTTTGATTATGTTTTCCTAGTTACAGGCAGTTAGGTTGCTCAGTTACTTGTACAGGGAAAATGCTCTTACAGGCACCAACTGAAATCTAGAAATTGAGAGAGCGTTAAAATGCAACTAAGAAGAAGCTTCAGAATAGGTTAGGTCGGGTCATGCTACGAGTTTTCCCTCATATGTAGCATCAAAGAGTTTAATATAAAATTAGATATTAATTTAATTTTTAATTTAAGAAAATATAATTTTTATTTAGTTTTAAATTTTTAAATTTTAAAAATTGAAAATTGAAAATATATTATTTTAATATATTAAATTAAAATATAATTATTATGAAAAATTGTTTATATCAATCTCTTAAAATTTAAACTTTGATTAAAAATCATTAATTTAAATTTAATTTATTAAATTTATATTAAATTAAATTGAATTCAACACCATATGCAATATATGAGCGATAATAATATTATATACTAAATGTTGTTAGGAAAAAAGGACTTAAATATTGGTATATACAAAAATAATCAACCTAATATGAGACAAAAGATTTAAAAGTATTTAATTTTTAAAACTATTTTGATTTAATATTTAATTTTTAATATTTTTAATATTTAATTTAATGAATAACTTTTAAAATTTTGTATAAATTAAGTCAAAATTGTTTTTAGTTTTTACAGATGTGATGTGTTTACTAAATAGTAAATCCTAAGTAGATATTTATTTATTAGCCATATAGTACAAAAGATAATTTGACTTAATTTATATATTTGTAAATTAAGATTAGTATTTTTTTAATTGGATAATTATTATTTACAAGTTTTTATAAAATTAAGGTAAAGAAAATCAAATTTATATAAATTAAAGATAATAAAGAAGCTTAATAAAATTTTTGGTTAAATAAGCTAAAGTTCAATAAAAAACGAGTCTTAATTAATGTGGGTCAGTTATTTATTGAATCCATAATTGGGAGGCTCAATAAGGTTACTATAAATGAATTCATCATAAAGAAAATAAAATTTTGGTAAAAGATATTCATGTATTTTTCAAAAACTTATTCTTATGAATTGAATTATTAAAAAAATACTTTTTATATTAAAATTTACTAAATCTTTATAAAATTATTTTATTATTTGACCAAATAATTTTATTGTTAAAAAATGTTAAGAGTCTAAATGACTTTTATGAAAATAATTCAACAAAATTTTGATAAAATATTATTTTTAATATCAGATAATATTTTTTTTATAATGTATGCAAATACTTTTTAAAATAAGTAAAATGATAAAAGATATTTGCATCTTTTACCCTCAATTTATACTAATATCAGAGCAAGATTACAAGTTTGAATCTTTAAAGTGTAGTTGGAGAAGAGGATACTATTTTAACAAGAAGAAACTAATCTATTCCATTCCTGAATCATAGCCACAGCAGTATCACTAAAAGCATTATTGTTTCCAACAAGTTTGGGCATCAATGGTCCAGATTAAGGTTTAGCAACAGCTAACCTGTCAGATGTCGAGTGCACTTTGGTGTTTGAGTTCAACATTATATGTTACTGAAAGAGAAAATCAGAAAGGAAACAAAGTAACAAGAGTTCAGATTATTTGAATGAATTAACAAGCTAAAAGTGACATGAGCAAATTCATGAATTCATAAACAAAATCTATCGTTGCCTAATGTGCTCAACTACATACACAGCTCAGGATTTTGTTCTTGAGTATGGAACTGGTGTACTTCTGCAGCTAAAGTAATCAGATGTAACATCCACGAGTATGTTATAGCACCATACTTCTTTTTTTTCTCTCAGAAAAAGGCAATAACTTTATAAATTTCAACCTTGAAGAAAGGGAACACTTGATTTATCCCACTTAAGGATGATTCATTTAATCATTTGGAACTATAAATATGCTGGAATTTTCGCTAGGAAAGAACATTTTTTTTATGTTTATTCATCACTGGATGTGCTGTTTCCTGCAGTCCAATACTGTTTCATAGCTACCAATATCTTCTCAGGTACAAGAGGGCCATCCTCATGATCCATCAACTTTGTATCCCATCTCATACCTGAAGTAATTTTCCTAACCTCATTTAGAACATCAACTGCATCGCGGATAATGACTGATCCTTCAGGACGCAGAATGCGATCCATTTCCAGAAGAATGTTTTCTGGTTCACATCTGTTGAGTATTCACAAGTATTCAGTAAATATATTGCAGGCAATTAATCTTTGGCATAGCAACCAAAACAACCACATTGCTCTACTGACACATTCCCTAACTCGCACTATAAAAAATTAAAGTACAGAACAAAAATATATAATGATAAGCTCTTTGAGCAGTCTTTTAAGCTAAGAAAATGACTGTAAAATGAATGGCCACCAATATCTCAGCTTAGCTATCCGTTCTTTTAACCATGTATGCGTGTAAGAGAGGATACTTGTAAAATCATGATATAAGTTTAGAATAAAATTTTAATTATGTTGAAGGTGGAATTAAAAAACAAAAAACATTTACATGAAAACTGGAAATTGCAGTTGCAGGAACTAAGACCCTCCCATGTTCTCAAAAGGACGTGTTCAATTGGATAGCCAATTTGTATCTAAAAACAAAAAATAGATGGTCTAACCGGAAAGTCAATTTGAAGTTCTCAAATTCACAAATCGTTATGTGTCACAAGGTATTGATAGCACTTTGAAAATTCAGAAGTTGTGATCATTGATTGAGCAATCACCTTAACCACCATTTGATCACAAGGCCGTCCAGAACATAACAGTAAATTTTCAATATGAAACTCAAAATACTGAAGTTGTAGATATTCGACCAAAATTAGCACAAAAAAATTAAAATGAATAAGGAAACTAAGTGGCTTACACGTTTTGATATAAGCTGAAAATGCCATTGGCATGAATAAAATCATATGTTCTTGGATATGTTGAGAATCCTTCACACCTGAAACAAGACAACAATAGAAAAGGTCATTAAGCTTCCAAAGAAAACTATTAGGTTTCAAAAGATTTTCCATGTTCAACAGTTAGAAAATTTACGGAAGAGTGGAATTAACCAGGATACAAAAAAGCTTGTAATTCAATGATACTGAAACCGAGAAGACTATTAGAACATTTGGATCATTATCCTCCCTTCCCAAGAATAAACCTCAGTCCCAGAGTTTTCATTATTTGTATTAGTTATCTCTTCCTTCCACACAGTATTTCACAGAACTAAATCAATTTCTAGATAGCCAGTCTTATCACAGCAATTGGTGGTGACCCGGAAAGGAAGTTGACAATAAGGCAGCAAGAGCAACAACTGATGACAACTACATGGGGACCATGACTCAGAGTAATTGCAATGCATGTAGAAAAGATGCTTCATTTGGCAAATAGTTGAATATCAGTTTTGTGAACTTTGGGGATGAAGGTTCATGGAACAATATTCCACTACATTTTCAGAAGATTGAGAGACTGCACTAATATTGGCTCAGAAATAAAAGGCATACTGTTGCAGTGTTATTTTAATCAGTAAAATCTCATGCTATTGAGTCCTCAGATTTGGGATAGAATCCCTCTCCATTAGGGATGTAATGATTAAGGAAAAAAGGAGCCCCAGTTCTTCAATCTTTCCACAGGAAACTACAACATAGATTCTGGTGGTACTTGTTAGCTCTGTAATAGAAATAGTAGGTGTAGGACTTACCAGTCATGATAAATGCCAATTAAACCTCTCTCATAAATCACACCTAATGTGTTCTTCGCAGCTGTAGGCACCACATTCATCACCCAAGATTTTGGTGATTCAAGTGCAGCAGCAAAACCCCCAAGCCCTGCATTCATGTCCATTACATTTCGATATCTAGAAGTGCCAAGCAATCTGTTGGTCTTTTTATAGGCATCTAAATGCTTTTTCCATATGTCATTGTCCTCTTGGTAAGACTCTGCTGTGACACCCTCAATCAGTCCCTTAGCTATTCGAGGAGGCACTGCAAAAAGCCTATCTGGAAACTTCTCTAGCTGCCCTCCTGCTACTTCATTTGCACTGGTTACTTCAGGAAAAGGTGTGCTGCAATTTTCCATTTCTTTGTACCTAATATGATATAGGAACAACATAAGGAAGTTAATATGAAAACAATTAAATACTATAATGAGAAACTTCACTAAGTTTCAGGAAGCTTGCAGTGGTCATAAGTTTCCTTTTCCAAAAGGGAATGGCCATATGTTCCCCACTAGAGAAGAGTACAGGTGAAGCTACGTCTCTTCTCCGCCCATTGTACAAAAGGATGGAATACGGAGGGAAACATCAATCTGTTATTATCCTACTGGTCTAATATTATATCAAAGCAAAAACTTTATAAACAAGACAACTTGCCATGATTTTTGAAGTTAACAAGTGCTTATGACATGTACGCAAAGTCACCAGCACTGAGAAGCACTAGGAAGGCATGAACTTTCAAATTCATAACCAAATTTAATAGCAATTTCTGAGTGTTTAATACTGAAAAGTGCATAATGAGCTCACATATTGAGAGACTATGCTCACAAGAAGACTACTAAAGGGATATAAGGGTTTCTGGAATAAGAAATTAAGTGAATAGAAAAGGAAACTTGAAATTCAATTAAAAAAATAAGCATCTCCCAATATAAACAAATTTAAATTCCCTGAAACAATTGGTCTGTCATGGAAGGAATTCAGCCCATAGTTCCATTTTCCACAACAATGTCAGATACAGAATAGGAAAAGTTTAATGCCCTCTACATGTTGATTTTCTAGTACCAACTTTCAATATACACAAACAAAAATATACTCTCAGGTTACAAGAAGTTATTTCTTAGCACTCTCAGAAGTTGACCGTATCATATGGATCAAAGAACTATGGTGTTAAAGATTTGATAGGTTAAATTTTAGGTCCTCATATGGTAGCAATAAATATCAAGGTAGTCAAGAACTTTCGGAACTTACCAACCATCATCAGGATCACTCGACGTACATAAATTTGTGATCCTCCTCTGACAACCTTTGTCATTCACCTTTTTTCTCCAGATAGCAAGATCTCCATTCTCATACTTATTCTCCCAGCAAAGACTTTCGGCCAGCTCTTCTATCTTCCTCTGCTCAGCCTCAAGGTCCTTTCTAGATCGATGCCAAGTTTTGTAGTAGGTCTTCCAATTAATTGGAGGACCAGACAAAATCCAATACCCACCAGGTCTGAGGACTCGATCAACTTCCATTAGGTACATTCCATCTATAAAATGACGCCTGTTTGTTAACATTGTATGCTAGACATTGAATCCGTAAAAATAAAACATAAGGAAAGAGTTCAGAACTAATTTTTTGTCCTAGAATCACAAATATGTCACCAAGTTAGGAGCTCACCTGACAGAAGCTTAACTTTTTTTAAACAGTAAATAAGCAGCTATTAATAAAACATATCCTTTTGGATTATCTAAGGATCATCAACTAGCTTCATATCTCTTCTTAACTTTCTGAGTGTGCACAATTTGGCAATAGCATGATTGTATTTACAGCAGATAGAAGATTTACCATTTAGCATTATATTTAAGAATGGTTTCTTTCTAAGGTTCTCAAAGTATCCAAAAGCGCATCTAACATAAAGAATAGAAGTGACACAAAATGATGTAAAATTAAAGGTAGACTTTATAAAGAATTTATAAGTGGCACATCAAGTTTCCACAAGAAGGGCACTTAACGGTATAAAATCTACTCATCTGATTCAGGATGACCTTAAGTACTATGTTTTTTTGTGTGAAATTTTAAGCATATGTCACTTCCTAAGTACATGAAATAAAACATGTCTACAAAATTAGGAATATCAGAACCTACCATTTGATGTCCATGGTATTAAACATCGTGAACACTGAGCCATATCAAAGGCTCTTGATGGGTATGGAAGACGTAAAGATCCAAGAACCCCAATAATGGCAGGTACTCCTCGCTCCAATGCAAATTGTACCTGTGCTTCATGATTATCACGAGGTGCAAAGGACATAGCCAATACGTTTCTTTTTAGCAGGTATGCTCCCCAACTTGCAACCTATTTAATAATGATGATTGTCTTATCAATCAGAAATTATAACAGACTACAGTAGGTAACAACTAAGAATATAAAGGAACAAAATAAGAACAACCAATTGCTAAGTTTAACCCTCATGGCCTATGTGTTGTTTATAAGTGTCAAATGTGTTAGGACTTTCATGTGAAGTTGATAGGAATCTTAACACATACAGGAAATTCACTGCCTTAATAGCAAGATAGTGAGAACTCTTTTGCAATTATGCTCAAAATTCCCACTTTCCCATCACAAACAACAGTATCCATTCCTCCCTTCCCCAATTCCAGCTAACCACAACCTGGCACAACAACTCCGATAGTGGTATTATATGGCTAATAATATTAGAGATTCAAGGTCCTGAATACTCATAAGTTCGTGTAATGTCCCTTGATTGAACAAAATGCCCACATGCAGATATAGACAAGTAGTCACGAAGACAATATGAAAGCACAATAGATGGCAAGTTCTGCAATCTGCTTAAATTTTCCATTTCAAGAAAAATACACAAACTGGTTCACAAAATGCAGATAAGCGAGAACGGAATAAGAATTTGACTCCTAACAAGAATTGTGTAAATCTATAAGAATCAAATGTCGGCATCAATAAATACTAAAATAAAACCAACAATTAACATACCCCACAACCAGTATCCAATGCTGTTCTAACAGAACCATCTTTTATTGGGATCACTGATGCAAGTTCATCGATGTATTTATCTGCACCCTGAGGAAACATGGTTCCTCCTCCTGGAAATTTGAACACATCACCCTGAAACTGCACCCAGTTTTGAACAGCCTTCTCTACTGTTAAACTTTTGTATGGAACATTAGCATAGTGGACATAATCGCGGCTTTTTGGCCAAGGAAATGGGGGCTTATAACCTTTTGGTGCTGGTATAAGACAATGTAATTTTTCCTCTTCAGAGGGACAATGCCTTTCTCTGTATATCATATTCTCACGTGGAAACTTCATTGCTCGGTCTTGTTCTTGGCAAGGAGTATAATCGGTGTATTTAAAATCACAAGGCATAAATATCTTGGCTTCTGGCTTAGGTGCCTCAACAATCTCAACATAATTGTGATGACTTTCAAAATTCAGATCAGTATTGAAGTCGCAATCTGTTTGTTTGCTGAGCCCCAAATCTATGGTATCTACCGTTCCAAAACCACCCTTCTGCCATGCACCCAGGACATAGAAGAAACAGCACAAACAAAACACAATGAATATGGACAAAGGGCCTCGTGTTCTATGGATGGAGGGATTATATTTAGAGGCCATTTTCTTGCTGGATGAATCCCTGTAGCACATTAAAATGTACCATAATCGTAATTCAGATGAAGAAGTATGCCATAGAACGGAATAAAAAGCATTTTCAGAAGTTGAACTACAAATTAGTACAGATATTTAGAAAATAGTGAGCCAAGAAGCCTACTGCCTGAGACTATCGATGTTCACATCAGACGAGTTCAAATCAACTTTTAGATCCCTTGAAAGCCAAGAATGTCGCAAGAGTTCATGACGGGTCAAGGAAACAAATTTAATTATGGTGTCACTGATTCTAGGCAAGATGACTCAGACCTGAAGCATATAAGTAGTCAGGTATTACAGATCACCGTTTTTATGACTTTGAAATCTCGTACAAGTTATTACTAATATAAAGCTTGGGAAAATAATTCCAAAAGAAAGGAACATGCATGGAATAGCAAAACTTGGATCATAATAATGATGGAAACATCTGAACGCATCCAAGATACATAAAAGCATGAACATAATTGATCGATTTCCCATCGAACTTAACACAGACTTGTATCTCAACTTCTGAAGACCGACCGAGCAAATCTGTCATAAGTACTACTAAAACAACTCCAATTTCACCGCTCTAGCCAGACCAAGTTCATGAAGAACAAAAGATGCTAAGATGTAGTTCAAACAAAACAATCTCACGGCTCCTGCCACAATCGTCTAGACAAAAAGAAGAATGCTAACGTGAACTCTTCCAGCTGATATTAACAGCGGACTTAAGCACCAAGTTAGAGAAGTTTCTCACTAATAAGAAAAGCTGCAGAACCCAGTTCATAAACGTGTTGAATTAACAAACACAGGAGGAAAAAGGAGTGAGACAAGGAAAAAAGATTTCAACTTTTAAGCAAAGAAGTGAAAGAACAAGAGTAGTGGATCTAACCTCAGAGAACTCTTCCAATACCAAGTCAGTCTCTCTTCTCTATATAGATCTCTAAAGTGCCATAAATGGCTTTTGGTGTCGGTGTTCGAGTGGGAGTGCCTGAGCGCGTAAAAGTAGTCAGCTAGATGTAGTGTACGTCCAATGAGAAAGCACAGTAATTTCCATGGAAGCAACTTCCTGGACGCAGAACATATATATATAACTGTGTTTCTTTTTCCTTTATTTTGTTATTTTTTTAGTTTTCTTTACCATTTTATTATAAAAAAACTTAATCTTTCTTGTCATTATCTAACTACAGTAGATAATTTTAATTTGCTTAAAAATCAAAAACTTCAAATTATCTTAAAATCTCAAGATAATTATATTTATCTTAAAATTTCAAGATAATTATAAGAGTAATTGCTCGTACATATAAGATATAGTTTTGCTTTTAAGTGGAACTTTTTCAATTTTTAATATATTTAAAAATAAATAAATGTAGTCTATTTTTTAATTTAATACATTCAGTGTCTCCTTGAAATGTTAAGTTTGAAAAAATCCAATAGTATGCAATATTATTCCTTCCTAATAAAAAGGTTGTTTTGATCACATGTTTAATATACTAATAATAATAAGGAAAAAAGTTGTCTTATAGAATAGGTAAAGACAGAAGAGAAGTATATTAGTTATTCTGTATGTTATTTTTTAATCAAACAAAGGAATAACTATTCATTAAGAATACATCAGTAATAGAATAGCTATTCCACTCAACTAAACATATCATTAAGGAAATTGATATTTACGTATCAATATATTATCCATATTTTGATAGTTTTCCAAATTATTTTGAGGTAAGGTAGTTTTTATAAATGTTTTAAAAATTAGAACGAAAATTAAACCGGTAAAACAAAAAATTTAAAGTTTAAAAGGTTCAACTTGTATTTAATCGTCATAAAACTGACTAAATATTAAATAAAATTAAAAATTTTGAAATAATTAAAAGATACTTTCTTTACTTATAAAAGAATTTAAAGTTTAATTGAAAAAAGAGAATATTAAATGAAAATTAATTAATTAATTTTTATTTATAAGAACTTATTAATTTTTTAAAATTGACCTATTGATTAATAAATTGATCAATTTTTAACAACATGAGTTATTAAAATAAATTGAACCGAAAAGTTAAAAATAGAACTAAAAAATTAAACGGTTCAAAGTTTTTAGAGTTAAAGCAGTTGAACCGGTTAAGTTTTTAAAACAATGGAGTTTATATTTTTATATTACTATTCTTGATCTATCTTTATTATTGAAATGTATTTTATTTTATTTAATAATCTTATACTTCAAAATTTTTGTTTCTTTCATTAAATTAGATTTTGTGAAATAAAACACAAACATTTTAATTTTTAATACTTTAAAATTTTAAAAAGAAAAAAAAAACTCCACAATATAGGTAAACCACCTCTTAAAGGGTTTAATCCCTTCTTTCTTCCTATTTTACCAATCTATTTATTCATCTTTTTTTTTAAACAAAGTTAATTAATAAGAACCATCAAATCTTTACATTTATGTCTCATTTAAAAAATTGTGTTTTATTGGGCCATCCCACAACTTAATATCCCACCAGCACCAACCATCCAATAAATCACACACATAATTAATAAATTATTAACAGTTATTTTATTAATTTAATTAAAAATTATTCAGTTCATTTATAATCAATTTTAAATTTTTATAATTATTTTAATTTACAAAAATCATAAAATTTTACTTTTGATGTTATATCTTCCGTTTTCAGTTTTAAAATTATTAATATTAATTGATAATAAAAACAATAACTAGTATACCTTAAAGTTTTTAAAAAATAATTTTTAAAAACAAAAATATTTAAAAATACTAAATATTGAGTATTGACAAATATAAATATTTTTAAAATTTAATTTTTAGAAAATTTTATTTGTAAAATAAAAATATTTATAAATATTTGATTACATATTAGTAATATTGTAGATATCACCCATCACTTCATAAATGCTTGTCATGTCCTAAGTCATTATCTTAATCGGAAGGAAGGCGACATCGAAGAAAGGACCGGTGACTGAAATGAAATCATGATAAGGTAGTCATACCAGAAGGTACGCTTGGATCACCTTCTTTTCAAGGAGAGATAATACTTGTTTGCCAATGCTTCACACAACATCTCAAGTCGAATCGACACGTTTTTGTAGGATTCTCACGAAATTCTTCAATTTCTTTATGAAGCAAACGATTATTCATCTCTTGCACACCTTCCGCGAATAGTCGAGATATTGAGGAATATCTTGAAACTCAGTCTGTTGATTCTGTTTGAAGAAAGGAAGGGTTTCAAATTATAATAAATAATTGAAAATATTTTAAATATTAATTATTAATTTTTATATAAAATATGATAAAATTTACAAATATTAATTTATTATTTTAATTGTATTAACAATAACAATTTTTGTTAAAAAAAACTAAAAACACAGTTCTTAGATTAATTTGTTTTTTAATTACCGACAAATATTGTTTAACTAATAACCAAACCACTCTCCTCTGACCTGTAAGTGAAAGGGTAAGGGTGCCTGGCAGATCCCATTCATGGCGGGGACTAGCACTTTATAGAACAAAATTTCAAACTTTATCTGAAGTTCTGGTGGGTATTCTTTTTTTCTTAGATGAAAATTTGCGTCGAAATTCCTTTAATTGTATATTCTTCAAGTAACTTGTTTTCTCTTTGTTTGGTGCTGAATCACGCTCTGGGTGTTCTGCATCTTCCCCTTCAAGTTCCTTCTTTCTTTTTCTTTTGTGTTTTTATGGTTATTAGCAAGTCATGTTCTTACCGTTAAGTTTTTATTAGAAAAAATATCACGGCTGTGTGGGGTAATGCTTCAAAGTTTTCATCTTTATGTAGTTGACAGACTGCTTCCTGGAGCTGCAGGATTCCCTGTTCTGCTTCTGAACTTCTGTTTATTCTATACTATGTAAGAAAGAGTTGGTGCTAAAAGAACTGCTTGATGGGTTTAATGTTTTGAAATTTTGTTAATTGATTCTAAGGACAACACTCGTGTTTTGTCCTATGGCTTTCAGTCTCTGCAAATTTGCATATTTTATTCATCCTTTTTTCTTTTTTTCTGGTTTTTATGCAAGTTGTGATTGACAAAAACTTAAACAGATCTAATGTGCTGCAATATGGGGTTGGTTGACTTAGTGTAGAGTGCCCAACCTTGATTTTGGAGCATTTTTTCCCCAGGTTCTTTGGATTGATGGATTCCGAGCTACCTTTGGTTGTTAGCATGCTTCATAATCGGATGCGCATTTTAATAATCGACTCTTCCCATACCATTCATCTTAGTAAAGCTTTTAATCAATCGCCTGGCTTCTTAACTACTTTTGGAAATGAGCTGCTTCAGGGAGTGCTGGTGTTTCAACATATATGTCTAGCAAGAGTCAACTATTTTCTGTCAGTCAGACCTTTTGTAGCATGAACAATCTGCCTAATTTACTTTTTCCGTTCATAGCCTTCAGCCTCAATATCTTCTTTTTTCTGATTTATGTAGTTTGTCTTCATTTCAGCTGCTATCATATCAAGGTTATGCAACTTAGGTGATGGCAGACTTACCGGGTTATGTGAGGTCCTGTTTGCATACTGGGAAGCTGGCTTTCTTGGCAATTTTGGTGTCTGGAGGGATTGTGTTGCAAATTCTGGTTAGTAGATGAGATCTTTGTTTAATAACCTTAAATCTTTTCCATCAGCTGAGTTAAATAAAGCACTGTCTATGCTGTCTGTTGGTAATTTCTCGATTGTTGTTTTCGATCATGCAGGCCTGTGCACTGTACAATAATTGGTGGCCAATGCTTACTGGTGAGTGCTTCTTGGGCTAGTTAAGGAATTTGCTCGACTTTTTTGTACTCTTGCTGTAAAAGTTTTCATTTTCCTAACAACGAACATACCCAATTATCTAAAACTGAAATATGGAAGATATTACCTCTTCTCCTAATCCGTATGTACGGTTATGGACAGTAACAGATGCATGACTCAACTGCTGGCATGATTTTGATCTTCTAAATGACAATAGGCCAATGTGTATTAGTGTTCTTAGCTTCATCTAGTCCCTATGAGTGTTATAATGCAAGCTTGAAATTGAGTGCTTCTTGGGCTAGTTAAGGAATTTGCTTGACTGTTTTGTACTCTTGCTGTAAAAGTTTTCATTTTCCTAACAACAAGCATACCCAATTATCTAAAACTGAAATATGGAAGATATTACCTCTTCTCATAATCCGTATGTACGGTTATGGATAGTAACAGATGCATGACTCAATTGCTGGCATGATTTTGATCTTCTAAATGACAGTAGGCCAATGCGTATTAGTGTTCTTAGCTTCATCTAGTCCCTATGAGTGTTATAATGCAAGCTTGAAATTGGGCATTTTGATGGCACTCTTCACATTGTATCTTGCAGTAATTATGTATGTTCTTCTTCCGATGCCTTTGCTGTTCTTTGCTGGGTCGGACAGTTCTTCTCTTTATACAGAATCCAACAGTGGGTTAGACTCTATAACTTGAAATGTTTAAGATTTTACTTATTCTTCAGCTTCAGATTGATCGGTATCACGATTAATATCCTTCTCTTTGTATAACTGGTAACAGATGGATCAACGCAACCAAGTTCTTAACAGGAGCTTCAGCAATTGGAAGTATTGCAATTCCAGCAATCTTAAAGCATGCTGGTGTTATTGGCTGGGGAGCACTTGCAATGGAGCTTTCGTCCTACTTTGTATTTGTTGTGGCTATAATGTGTTACATTCGCATGAATGATGAAAATGATTACAGTATTCTTTAGGATAGAGCGGTTCTTTGATGTTGCACATTCATGTTGTAGTTTCTCTGGACTGGTGTTTCTTTGTTATGGTGTTCAAATGATGATTTTTGTACTACCTTATTAATTTGGCTCGAGTTCTTGTTCAATGAAGAAGAAGCCTAGTTGATTTTAGTATTGAGTCAATTATATTCGCAAATGTCAAATCTGTTTCTAATTCACAGGTAAGCAACTTTTGGAAGAGAGTTGTCAAACCTGTTTCTAATTCACAGGTTAGCAGATTTTGGAAAAGAGGTGGACCCTTCTTGGATCATTACAGGAGCTTATGATGCATCACTTCCAAGGAGTTCAACTAAACCACCAAGATGCAATGACTTCTAGTTGTGGTAGACAAACATGCGACTGATCAGTGCCTAACTTATATGGTATCAGAATTTTTTCCAAGGCAAAACAATAAATTGTTACATTTATAAGAAGTTATGTAGTTATAACTTATATCCCAACGTTTTAGGAGTTGTGACATGAGTGAATAACTGTCAAATAACTATCTCAAAACATAATTTGATTTGCTTGTAAGTTTTCCAAGACTTCAATGTCATAAACCTTTGAAACTGCAAATCCATCTGCGGCCTTTCATCATCGAATTAAGTATGAATATTATTGCTGAAACTTTGCCCTTGTTCAACCACCCTAACGCCCTGACTTGCAGCATACATCATCATTCATCATAGATCCTAGAAGCCTTGCTTCTGAGTGCCTTCTCTATCACTAACAAATTGATGATAGTCAACTCACCGTCATGTTCCTCTTGGACTAGCAGATTGCTAAAATTTGGTCTTCTTCATATCAGATCAGGCCGATTTTGCTAAACATAATTGTGCTTGAACAATCAATCAGTTACTGCTTTTCCCCCGAAATGGATAATTTAAGCACCTTCCAATATTTCAAGTCCTTTGCCAATTTTATAAACAGATTTATTTACACCGTCTCTTGCCAATTATTGAAAAGCCATTTGCCACAAAAGGGTCTCACAAACTGCCAAAAATTTGAGACTGCACAATTTGTATATCATCAACCACCAGTCAATTTCCATGAGCTTTTTGGGCGTGAAGAAGAGACCACCTAACCGTTGCTGGCTGATTATAATTGTTGCATGCAGCTGACCAACTAAAAGAATTATGATATCCCACGGTGGAATAGTAATCATCTGCAGGATAGGCAAACATATATGACTAATCCATGTCATCAGTAGCCGTGTACCAATTCACTTGCTTCGTGATTGGGCAAAGAAACTGCAGAGAATGAAAGAGATTCAAAGAACAAAAGGTCAGTCTTTCTCCGTTGGCTTTCAATATATCCCTTGATGTAATCCCTTGATTCTATTGTAGGAAACTGCAGATTGATAAGAATCTCACAGTCCATTGAATCATCTGTCACTGTTGGATTGTTTAAATCAAGACGCTTGCAGCCTACCAAGCACATAGCTCCTGTTTCAGCATTATAAATTCCTTCAGCAGTGATTTCAACATGTTTGTACTCTCTGATATTTTCATCGTCTGATGTCATTATGTTCATTGAGTAGCTGATGTTCAGTAAACTGCTATGGTAGATTTTAGCAGGTTGTGAGCTTGGTGGATTCATCACATATTCATTCCCACTACCAGGATGGAACTGATCACCAACAGAGATGGGACGCGCCTTGCCCCATCCCATTTCCCTTCCTTTAGAGTTCTTGAAGAACATTTGGAATTGCATTCCTTGTGAATTTCCTTCTGGATGCTGCTTCTCTTTGTTTCTACTAGGCTTGTCTTTTAAGCAAGTGGCTCTTGCTTTCTCAACCATGGTGTAAGTGTACTGCAGCCCTGGAATCTCGGTAAATTCGTTTTGGTTACTTCCAAACACAATCCTATTGAAGTGACCTACATCATTCGTCTTCTTGTTGCTCCTAATTTGCCCCTCAATGTATCTAGTGTTTCTAATTGACCAAAGAGCAGGGAATCTAAAACTTAATCTGATTGAACAATCCCCAATATAGGAACCGTTCAAAGAACCAACTGCACTGAAGATTCTACATGCAACAACACATAGCTGGTTCTTCTTTGCATTCCATGACCCTTCAGCAATCAATGTTGTGGATGGATTGAAAGCGAAGTCAAAGTTGGTGAAGCCGCCATCTGGGAATTCGAGTAAGAATCTGAGGCTTTGTCCATCTTTTGAACACTCTACTAAACTCAAAGACATGACTGGGGAAAAATATCCTGAATCCTCACCAAAAGGACTGCAAGTCTTTGGGTATTTGCAGTCACTTGCATACTTCAATCGAAATGAAAGCAAACGAGAAAATATTGAACAGAGAGATCTGCTGAGGGGTAAACTGAGTGATGTGCTGGTGGGAATATTATCTCCACCGTGACAATCACCATCAATTGTTTTTGAAACCTCATTGTACTTATAATCCTGCTTATGAAGCATCAACAAGGTGATTGGATCAAAGAAACTCGGACTATCCTCCAAACTCAAGCTCTCTAATGTTCCTGTAACCAAACTTGTAATATCTCCTGAACTTTTAACATCATACAACTTCAGAACACCCTCAGGAGCAAGACGTTTACCTTGTTCTAGATCAATATAAGTTGAACCCACCATGCAGAGCTTGCCAGCAGATTTTGACCAGAACCCTTCAACTTTGAAACTCAAGGCACCAGTCTGAGATCCTTCAGGAATTACCTGGGGAGAGTACGAGTGACTCTGAACAATATCCTCCACATACAAGCTCATACCTGAGGTTTGGAGGAGGACAGTTGCCCCCACCTTATATACACCATCAATAACTGTATTGTAAACGTTGTTGGTAAGGAACACCAGCATTCTCCTGTTAACTGGGGAATCATAGAACTGATTGGGTAAGTTTGTAACATCCTGGATTCTATCTCCACCAAGGTAATAACCATCTTGCACCGCAGGAAATGGGATATTGGTGACTTCAGGATCTGTAGGAGCTGATTCGGGGACAATAGAGGCACAGTGATCGGAGTAACGTATATAGGTTTTGGAGCTAGAGACAATGGTGGAGGAAACTAAGAATGAGACAATGATGTGAAGCCGTGGGAGGTGATGACATATTGTTGCAGATACAGCCATAAGAGAACTCATAGCCATAGCGGTTCTGCAAGTAGTCACACAGTTCCAAAGCTCTTGGAAGAAGAGCTATTTGCTGGCATGACTTGGCCGAGTGATGCGAATCTTTTGCACATGGGGTTGACTTCCAACTCACACTTAAGATTTAAAACTTTTGATCATTTTATTCTAAAAGTTATTAAAGATATAATAAAATTAAAAATTTTGAAATAATTTATAAGATTTTTCTTATTAATTGATTTATTTTAGTTTATAAAAATTTATTAATTTATAAAAATTGATCAATTACTTATTAAGTTGATCATTTTCTAATAATAAGAGTTATTAAAATAAATTGAACTGAAAATATTTAACGATTTAAAATTTTGACTTTGGACTTTTTGAATCAATAGTTAAATGCTTGTGGGATGATTTGGAATTTTTTATTTCAATTTTCATCCTTTTAAAAAAAATTATTACTTATATTATTTAATTATCATGTAATTATCATATTTTTATTAATTTTATCCAAAATTACGTAGCATTAAAATTATTGAATTTCAATAAAAATTATGAATAAACAAAAAATCTATGAAATATCACGTAAAAATAATTAAATAGTGTTATATAGATTAGTTAATAATTTTTATAATAATAAAAATTAAAATCAAATTATGTCTATTATAATTAATCCTATGATCTTCTTAATTTATATTTTAAAAAATTATCCTTTGAACTTTATTTATTATAGTTGACAAACTTCTATTATAACCTGGTTTTGACAATGCCTTATATTGTTGATTTTATCAAACCAACATATGAAATATACAACATTAACACTGAGTAGAAAGTTCGCCCAGGCAAATGATCTAAAAAGTCTAGTAATATGCAACTTTATTCCTAAACAGTAGAGATACATTTATAGATATTCATTATATATATACACACATTATTATCATCATCATCACGCAACCCGAATCTTACATCAAAACGAAGTCTGGAGAGGTCTGATAGCATGCAATCATACCCTTACAAAGTAGAAAGTGTTTTCGGTAAACTCATGTATAAACGTGACAATGTAATATACACATATATACATTATATATATAGAGAGAGAGAGGGAGATAATGTTCATTGGTTTAAAAAAAGGAACAAAAAACATAAATATACAACTCAAATCAAATATTTAATATTTCAAACGAAATCAAGATACCAAATTTGTACCAAATATATTATATGTAGGCTTGCAAAGGCTACTCATGAGGGTTATGTTTAGGAAAGCAAGAGCACGGCGGAGTAACCAAGCAGCAGAAGAGTCATGGAAGCAATCAATACACGACCAGAGACGTCCGAACCATGTGCCCCGTTGCTTTTGGGACCGTCGTCATCGCCACGGTGAACGGCGACTTCCGCGACGCTTTTAGTGAAGTTATAGGCATTGGTCGCACCATTGACGACACCTTCCGTGGTGTTCTTGGTGGTGGTGTAGACGTTCACAACATCTTGTACCACGTTCTTGGTATCATTAGCCGCACCATTGATGGCGCTGACGGCATCAGATATTGGATTCCCATAGGAAGAAGACGAAGAATTGAAGATGGCGATGATAAAGAATCCTAGAAAGAAAAGACAAGAAGAGAATGAAGATTTTGAGCTCATTTTCATTATTTTGGTTTCCAAGACGGAGAAAAGGCAAGAGCATATAAATTGTGTATTGTAAACAAATCTTCATGTTTACTACTTTGGTTTTAGACAATTGTTGGTGTAGATTGGGAGGAGAAGTGTAAACATCTTAACCTCATTAGGAAGATAGAACTCAAAGAGTGAGGTGAGGGGTAAAATCATATACGTATTGATCACCGATTTCTCTTTTGGCAACGACTTTTGATGTAGTTGAAGCTAAGTTTGCTCGGATTCCTTGTTGCCCAAGACTAGCTATACCTTGTACCTAACTCCGTACACTTTTACATCGTTTAAAATAATATCGAATGTTTTAAAATAAGGAATAGAAGGTAAATCAGTAAGACTGTCAAATTAATTTTAGGTTTAAAAGATTTAACTGATATTGAACTATTATTAAATTAAGTAAATATTAAATAAAATTAAAAAATTGGAATTATAATTGAAAGAAATTATCCAAATAATTTAATGTTTAATTAAAAAAGGAGATTATTAAATTAAAATTAATTGATTTATAAAAATTAATTAATTTATAAAATCGGTCGATTAATTAATAAACCGATCGACTTTTAACAACAAGAGATATTAATATAAATCAAACTGAAAAATTAAAAATTGAATCAAAAAGTCAACTACTTTGAGATTTTTATGATTAAACCGATCGAGCCGATTGAATTTTTAATAAAAATAAATTATTTGATAAATTAAGAATTTAAAATCAAATGATAAAATTGATTTCATTAACATTTACAAATTTAATGAATTTTAATTTTTAATATGTTATTTTTCATATTATTAAATTAAAAAAATTTAAAAGATTTTAATTAAAAGACACCTACTACACAAGCCTTAATACTTGAGGAAATTGTAATTATATGAGATTGCTTAAGAAAATTGGTTGAATGATAAATTAAAAAATTGCTTAATATTTTTAATTTATTAAATAATAAACTTTATATAACATACATGACAGTTATATGGTAAAAATATTAATTCGATGCAACTCGCTTTATTATTAATTAAAAAATTATCGTCGGGTTATTTTTATCAAAAATTAAAAGTTGAAATATTTTAATAATATTGTAAAAAATTAGGGAAGTATTATATAATTGAATAAAGATTGAGTTTTTTAATAATTAATTCAAAAAATTAAAATGTATCTAAATCATGTAATGTCATCATTTCTTTCTTAAAAGCAAAACTTACCTTATCCAATGTCAAGTGAGCAATTTGATGATGACACCGCA
>JAOTAY010000001.1:24216238-24234250 GCA_025629805.1 Erythroxylum baracoense
TTTATAAAAGTTATAATAATATCTAATGTTTTAAAATCAGGAATAGAAGTTAAATAAGTAAGACGTAAAAGGTTTAAAAGATTTAATTGGTATTGAATTATTATTAAATTAGTTAAATATTAATTAAATTTTATAAATTAATTAATTTATGAAATCGATCGATTAATTAATAAATCGGTCGACTTTTAACAACAAAAGTTAGTGATATAAATCAAACTGAAAAATTAAAAATTGAATAAAAAAGTCAACTATTTTAAGATTTTTACGATTGAATGTGATTGAATTTTTTAGTAAAAGTAAATTATTTGATAAATTAATATTTTAAAATAAAATGATAAAATTAATTTCATTAACATTTACAAATTTAATGAATTTTAGTTTTTAATATGTTATTTTTCATATTATTAAATTAAAAATAATTTAAAAGATTTTTATTACAAGAGACCTACAACACAAGCTTTAATACTTGAGGAAATTGTAATTACATGAGATTGCTTAAGAAAATTGATTGAATGATAAATTAAAAAATTGCTTAATATTTTTAATTTATTAAATAATAAAATTTATATAACATACATGACAATTATATAGTAAAAATATTAATTCGATGCAACTCGCTATATTATTAATTAAGAAATTATCGTCGAGTTATTTTTACCAAAACAATTAAAAGTAGAAATATTTTAATAATATTGTAAAAAATTAGGGAAGTATTATATAATTGAATAAAGATTGAATTTTTTAATAATTAATTAAAAA
The DNA here is from genome assembly GCA_025629805.1 of Erythroxylum baracoense. NCBI lineage: Eukaryota > Viridiplantae > Streptophyta > Magnoliopsida > Malpighiales > Erythroxylaceae > Erythroxylum > Erythroxylum baracoense. Next base: position 24,216,998 of record JAOTAY010000001.1, read on the forward strand.
AATTAAAATGTATCTAAATCATATAATGTCATCATTTCTTTCTTAAAAGCAAAACTTACCTTATCCAATGTCAAGTGAGCAATTTGATGATGACACCGCACCTCCTTAAGATCGTCTTAGGAAACCAATCACCTCTCAGGAATTGACGTGGCCCACCTTCCACGTTATTGATTTATTCAAGTATTTAAATTTAAATTTTAGTTTAATTTTTTATTTAAATATTAATTCTTATTATTTACACACATTCGTGAGTCTCAGAGATTTGTTTATTCGCTTTCTAAACGACATGTCGAATGGAACAAGTAAAGGGAAATCATCAAACCACTAATCCCCCGTCGATCTGATATCCAATCGTTAATAGGAAAAGCGCGGGAAGTTCAACGAACTTAAAAAAATCAAAACCCCCAAATTCAAACGCTAAACCCTAACGCAAGCACTGTTTCTCAGTCTCTCACATCTTCTCGAGTCTCTTACTGAGGGAGACAACAATGGATCCTTTCGCTTTTATGACGGGCCTCTGCCGCGTGTCCTCATCTCAGGAGGAACTACTGAGTCGCTGCCCGTTCGCTCTCGAGCCGGAGGAGGCTGACTCCGAACTCTTCCCCGAGGATTCCGGCGAGTTTCCGGTGGAGTGCACCGGAATCATAATGGTTTCCCCTCCGGAAAGTGCCGAGGAATGTCATGAATGCTCTAATGCCTCTACTGACAACAACGACTTTTTTCACACCCCACCGGAAGGTTCCTCGCTGGCCAGTTCTCAGGAACAACATCAGCAACAGCTAAAGCGATCGGTGGCCGTTGATCCTGGCGGGAATCTCCCGGCGGAGAGAGCAGTAAATGACGAAAACTTGGTGGCCGTTGATTTGGGGAGGGATACGGATATGGGGTCTCATTTCGATTCGGGTCCGGTAACTCTGTTTAACTCCACGGAAATTAGGGTTTCTGAAAGGGAATTACCTTCAAATGATGATTTATGCGAGTCTCCTTTGAAGAAGTCTAAAATTTTGGAATTGGAAACTCCGAGGAATAGTTTAATTGCTGATGCTGGGAACATACTAGATATATTGATTAAACCTGTGGACAAACTGAAATATTTGTCTGAAAAATCTCAAAATTTGGGTGAAAACTCGAAACTGGAGACTCCAAGAGGCTGCTTAGGTACTGAAGCAGAAAGCTTTGTTGTCAAGTTCACGAGATCAATAGAGAGATTGTGTTCCTTATCCAGAGATAAAGTAAAACTGGATAAGAATTTGGTTTTACCTACTTCAAGGAGTAATTTAGATGCTGAAACATTAAATCATTCTAGAGATGCCGATAAGTCTAAGGGAAGTCATCCACGTAGAGAAAGCTTCCCAAAGAGAGAGATTGAATTTTCTACTGACTTATTAGATTCCTTTCAAGAAGATGAAGCATTTCGAGGGCTTAGTGGCAGTAGACTCGAAGGCATAAGTAAGGAAAAAGAGGACAGTGAAGCTATCAGACTATTGGACCAGAGAGAGGACAATTCAGCTAAAAAGAGCAGTAATGATATTGGCAAGCTCAGATCCGTTCTTTCTAGTGGTTCACTCATTTGTGGAAGGGAGAACGATCATAAACAAAAGCACAACATGCGAGTATCATTATGTGGAAAGGAAAATGCAAGACAAGATGGAATGGGTTATGATGGTGTTCAGTGCAATGCAAGTTGCGAGGAGCTTACCCTCTTAGATCTCCTTAGAATGCTTGCACAGGACTGTGACCATGATCCCTGTATAGAGCAATTAACCATCTACGAGGCTGCAAAAAGACGTGGCTTGACCTTTCCTTGAGGAGGAGATAATGACCATTATCCGGTATGGTCCCTCTACCTACTGATTGGCACAATTACTTTGTTTACAACTTGTACATGTTGAAACACGAGTGTTTAAGATTGTGAACTACATAGCTGCTACAGGATACTGCTCTTTTAATAGATAAATATACTGACAGGAAAGTTTTCTGCTTTCCTGACAATGTTGCAGGGGGCTAAATGCATTATTTTGTAACAAAATGAATGCTATTGTGCATAGTGTAATTCTATGTAGCTTGTATGGTAATTAGACTACTCTCTTCACAGATAACTTATAGTTCTTTCCTTTTCCGTTTATTAATGTAGTCTTGCAATGACCCCAGTATGTTGTTTTGGTTTGAAATGTCGGAATAATCCATTTTGATTTAGTATTGATAATTGTACACCATCAAGAATTTGCTTCAGATCAGCCTAGAGCCTTAGCTGAGAAGTGACTTTTGTTTCCTTTGCTACTTTCTCTTTAAATCAGAGAGCTGTAGTTGTTTAAAGCAAAAGATTTACCTTGGTTGCATAACAATAATGTTCGGCCCACCATGATGCATGCATTAAAGCTTCTGATCTGAGTGGAAATGGAATGGACATTCTGACTCCTGGATTGCTCTTTCACTGATTTTAAATGGTTGCTTTCAGACTTCTTTATCATATTTTTAGCGGATAAGTTGCAAATCTTTTTCATTGTTAAAACGTCAATGGCCTTTCAAATAAAAGATAGACCGAAAGAGAGAGAGAGCAAGAGTAAAGGTTGGGAATTTTTAAAAGAAGAAAAGAAAGACCACAAGGGAAAATAGCTTTGTGAAACTGACATGTGATCCTGATCCCATTTTAGAGCATATTTCTCTCATCAACATTATTATGTGGTCGAATAATAATTCACTCTTATCCCATTTTGATGCATGTGACGAATCAGATTGGATGCACCTGTCTTTAACAAGCAGTATAGAACAGCTTTACAACCTGCCTACAGGTCCAGCGCCACTTACATAGTGAAATATTTCTCAGGACTAGCATTAAAATAGTTTCGTTGGAATATGACATCGATATGTGGTTACTTTTATCTCAAACAAACGATCATTTGTTATTGGACACATAAGGGTATTGAAATCGGTTATACCATACCAAATATTTGTACCAAGTTATACCAAAAATTTAAGCTTGTATCGACTGATATAAAGGTGGAGGTCAAAATATCAAAAATATAGAATTAAAAATATTGACTTCTTTTCTGCTAAAATTAATTCAAAATACTTTCTGCCTTTCATGTTTGAACAGTTCATAATTTAGCTGATAAGATGCTGTCTAACATATTCTTCAATATAATAAAAAAACTTAAAAAGAGTTCCATACATAACTCTTGAAATGACCTTTTAGGAACTTTCAAGCTATATATTACAATCTGTCTTCCAACCTATACAAAAACAAAACAAAATAAAACCCACCAAAAATTTGTCACTTAACACATTAAGTTTGATTAAAGGGAAAAAGCAGCAACCATCACACCTCATTCAGTTCTTCATAATTGGTATGGCATGCAAAATCTGATATCCTAGCCATGGGATTTGGCAGAAGGTGGACCTATATACCCCTGAGTAATCAAAATAAACAGTTTTGGCAGTGCTAGGGGCGGACTTGATGTTGGTGTATGGAGCTACTACTAGTGTTTGCCTTTGTTCCAAAACTTAGGAGTTGGGTGAAGAAGTTCTGCTTGTGGAAATGAGCTACTACAGGGCACATCCAGCAGAAGATCTTGATCAGAACTTTCTTCAATAGAAAGAGGAGTATCCAGCATGAGGGAACCACCATCTGGAGGCATGGCAAATAAGCTTCGGGGGCTGAAGCAAGATCCATCATTATCCATAATTTCTTTGTTTTCATAAGTAGCCTTAGTGACAATCCGTTTAGGACTCTTCATTGTTCTTGCTTCTGAAAAAGTAAGAGCAAAACAATCCTTAAGAACAAGGAAACATGTAAGCAGATGATAACAAACCTGACCATCTCTAAATGTATAGGAACTGTGAATCTATAAATGAATTTACATTTTTCAGTATGCAAACGAGTAGAGATGATATTGCCCGTTATTTAAAACTAATAATATAACCTTAGTTTTTACTAATATTTTACGAAATTCGTAGTTTTGAGATAAAGATATATAAGAAAGTGCAGTTCCATTTCAACCATATACTTGAGATTAGTGAGTATTGGCTAACCTGGAAACTTTTTACCAAGATTATCACCAACTCTACTGGCAGGAGTTGAGTTACTTGGTCCAATTCCATTTTGTCCCCTTACAATGTTTGAGCTGCCATTAGCAACTGTACACTTCTGCACCCAAAGACAGACTTTAGTAATTATTTACTAGTGAACTATCACAAAGAGCTGAACTACCACATCCTCAAGCTACAATGTTTCTACATAAAAGGATGAGCCCAAACCTTTAGTCCATGGTAATGTTCCACCCATTTGGATTTCGACAAATTGAATAATGCCAGCCTTTTTACAGTCTTACAGTCTTCAGTTTTTGCTCCTGAAAAGAACAGATCGAAGACACCTTCTGCAAGCAGTTTCTGATACAAAAACATGTCCTCCTTGAATTGAGGGCTATTAAGCATATTTTTGAGGCTGCAAATGCAAAAGGAAATCATTTTAATCTTGATCTCAGGTCAGCTTCTGCAAACTAGATTGATTTATGTGACATAGAATGCATATAGAAGATGCCTGCAAATTTCATTAAAAAAAAAACTATAGATAAATTGCACGCAGACATAATGGGAAGTAAGGATCTTTGCCCAACACAGAATATAGGAGCAAAGTGAAAATTGTTAGCAGATTTCCACCAATCTCAAGAACCATTTGGATACGTAAAGCTGAAACTTTGTAAAAATATTATTGCATAATGTAACAGTGATATTCACTGTCCAACCAAACTGACAGTTATTACTCGCAGTGACAAAGTGCAAACCTATCAGGAAGTTTGGCAGTATCTACAGGAGGTAGATATTTTAGTAATTGCTGCTGCTCTTCTGTTGTCAAGTTTCTAGCAAACTCCTCGAAATTAAGAATATCCTAAAACAAAAATGCCGTGAATCATAATAAACATCAACAAATATGGACTAAATATTGAAAGTCAATTGTTATTGACACATCTCAAAATCCACAAATCATTTAATAGAAAAGGATATAATTAAAAAAATGGCAGATAACATTGAAATAACGGATTACAGAATCTTGATATTATATGCATAACAAGCCACCATTTCTGCGAGTACATTAGAAAAACCAGGACTTCTGTTCTCAGTGAGAAGTAACTGTAATCACAGACAAGAACAACAGATAAATATCAAGTTTGCCCATGAAGGTAAAAGCAAATGGAACTTACATTTAGATCGACATTACATAGTAGTGAATTATGATTTTCCAGGATCTGTAGTTTCTCACTGTGAGAATTGTCCCTGAAATTCAAAATAGCAAAAGTTAAACATAGCAAACGTAACTGTAATGCATTCCTCCGGTTTCCCAATATTTAATTTTCATCTTCAATGCAAACTGCAAGCATACTTGTTAAAACAGTGGATCATCCAGGATACTGACTGATTGTATCTACACCCAGATCAAAGATCCACCGACCTAAATGTGACTAGCCAAATCAATTTGTGCATCCATTGAAACCCAAGTAATTACCTTTTCAGTTCCGCTTGTTGCACTTGTTTTCCAAAAGGATTCTTATCTTTATCACTAGCAGCATATGTTCTGTTTATGCTCTTGCTCTCACTATATACAGGATGGCTCATAAAATGTGAATAAGCTTCATTTGTTGAGTATTGTTTGTTCTCAAAAGAGAGGGAGCTAGCTTCAGATTCCTCATCTCGAGCTATTGAGCTTGGATGTCTAATCAGAACACTTCCATGTCCAATCTCCACAGAAACCATTGGTGTTTCACTCTCAAAGAGCAAATCCTCTTCAGAAGAGCCAGAGAAGCATGAAGATTGTTGTTCATGTAATATAGTATAAAGATCTTTCGTCAGCTTTTCAACCGGAGATGGCTTCGGACGAATGACACATGTCCTCTTCTTGGAAGGTACCATTGTGTCCCACACAATTGATTGAGATGGACCTGAAACCATAACACACAGTTAAGTGAAGCCATTTATGAGTTCAGTACAAGTTTTTGCAAACTAAAGTGAGTTGCAATCCTTCATAACATCCGTCAGCAACATAGAACTAAAGGATCCAACTTTCAAGCATGTTAGCGTAAGAAATATAAACTGTAAGCAATTGCCATTAAGATCTCATTTTATCTAGTTCTTTTTTTTTACCAACAATCAGTGTAAGCCACTTCTGCTCCTTGATGAAGCCAAACACTATTTTTTAATGGTAGTAATAATGTCATGATGTATCTCCTATTGGTCCTCGTTCCTTTATTTCCTTTTACCACTTTGGAATTGTTACGAGTGATTTATAATCTCTTATACCAATCATTACACTGAGACCAGGAATATAAGCCAAAAGTGTAACCAGGAAATAGAAATAGCCATATCAGCCCTCTAAGTAATCTCTAAGTTTGCTCCCTGTTTCGGAAAGAACATTAATTTTTGTCAGCATTTAACCTGTCAATTCGCTTGTATCTGCACCACCAAACGGTGCACAGCTCTCCGAGTTGGATATGGCTGATCCAGAACTTGACCTATTACTGGTATCTTCGTCAAAAGCCTTTCGATAACCCAGGTTGTAGTCAGGATTTACCCCTCCAACCACCCCAGTATCATGGTTTGATTTTCTTTTCAGCAGTTTAACTTCTTTGTTCTTGTTTACTGATATGCTCTTCAACCTAGAGCTCCTGTGGTCCTCAAAATCATCAACATCTGCTCGGGCATGAAGTGGAGTATAATTCACGAGTGTGCCTTTTGTTCTCCATCTGGACCCACAAGCATTGCACAGTACCGGCTTCTCAGGAGGCCCATTGCGCCAAAGAGGTGTGCCTAAACCAGATCATTGTTGTAAGTTATGTTATATTGCCATCAACGTAAAGTAACACCACAAGATGCCACATAGATTAAATTGAACAACAAAGAGATCTGAACATTCAATATGCATATTTCAGGCAAAAGGTATTTGGAAAATCTTGTTCAATAAATTTCTAATATTGAAGAAACAAGAAAAGGGAAGGAATATATCTAACGCTTCAAAGAACATTCTTACAGTTATTTTCATTCATACATTACTCAAGCTCAGGCTGACACTTTCCTGAAAAATGGCAGAAGGAAAAAAGGCTGATACTTCACTAAACAATGGCGGGTAAAAGAGTATAATGGTGCTACTATCACTCCCTTTATAAACAAAACACAAACAGAGTAATTGCAAAAAATGCAATCGAACTCATTCATCACTAATCAAACAAAGGAACTTAAGGAATGGAGATTATATTCATAAACATCATTGGTGTAGCAAAACTGAAACTCAAATGCAATAACTGAATTCCTACATGTATATTAGCTAATCATATTCTGCATACTATAGTCCAAAGTGGTACTAATTGAACGAGATAAAAGCAAAATGATGTTGCAAAATGATGACATTCCCAATTAATTTTAAAGCTAAGGGCATTTTCACAGTCAAAGTTGATTCGAGATTGTATTAGAACAATGTGCATAACACGTTTAAGACCTTAGAATTCCCGATGCAATGTTTGAATAGTTTGATATTTTCCATATTAAAGACATGAACAGCTCCATCAGGAACTTAACAGCATATGCAAAGGCCCTAACTTCATTTGATCAATTCATAGGAACACAAACAGAAAAAACTACAGTTTTGACTTAGTATTCCGGATCATTACATTCTTTGGTAAACAAAAAAGAAAGCGTCAACTAATCCAATACAGTCTATCCAATGACCCAGTATAAAAAGACACCAAACTCTGTTCGTGTAAGGAAGTATAGTTCAAACTATACTAAAAAGTCGAAGAAGAAAAAGAACCAACAAGCGCAGAAACTAAAGGTCTATGAATTGGATAAGAAAACTCATTAGAAAACAAATCTATATCTCATTTGTCACAGAAACAAGCATCCCCTTGATCCAAATCAATAGATTAACAAAAAAGCAATGAGAAACAACTCAAGTTCTTCATATAATATCCTTACCCAGGTATCATTTTCCGTGTTATATATAGTCAAACTGTTTATTGGTACTGTAAAATTTTCACGGCACAAAAGATTGAATCATTAATAGAAACATTAGATTGAAAAAGGTGAGCTCAGGGAAAAACTATCCCCATCTTTAATGAGGGAAAAAAAATGGAGGAACAAGAACTCACTTGTAACTCCACAGTGACAGCAAGGTCCTTGCTTGCCCATGTCTTTCTCTTTTGCTTAAAGTGAAGGATATTGAAAATTCAATGAAAATTTACAAACAGAAAAACTGAATTTACCAAAAACAAAACTTTACAGAATAGAAACTTCTTTTTCAGAATTTTTCATAAGAATTTTTGTTTGTTCTCTTCAAACCTTTATATGTCTATACAAAAACAACTGGCACGTGAGGCTTTATGTCCCAACAAACCCAGAAAAAGGAGTTTGCCAAGAAAAGAGACCAAACGCCCAGAAACTCACAAGAGCTTGTGTCTCCTAATATCTCATGAAAAATCACAGAAACCCAGTTAAAAGGGGAAGAAAACCAAAAGGAAAATAGAAAGAACAGATTTTGATGTGTGTTTCAGCTGGGAATCTGTACAATCCAATAGAGAAGAGAAAAGCGAGAGAGAGAGAGAGAAAGGTAAGGCTTTGTTGTTGTGTGTGTACATGACATCTCTTCTCTACTTAGTTGTTTTGTATGTGAAGTAAATGTTGGAGCTTTCCTTTCTTTACTTTCCATTTTTTTTTTCTTCTTGTTGATGTTATTGATTTTATTTTAAATACCTCTCACTTTAATCCTTTGAAGTCTATTATTATTATATATATAATTATTTATTTGTTTTTAATTTTTCCCTTATATTATACATGTCCATCTCTTGGCTATTGACTTTTTTTCTAATTGTTGTTAAAATTTTTAAAATATTCAAGAAATCCCTTTTAGTAATAATATAATAATTTATAAATTATATTAAATTAATTTACCAATTTAAAATTTAAGACGATAATTATTTAATTAATATTTATATAATTAATATATAAGAATAACAACAATAACTTAACAAAAATTTATATGATTAATGTATTTTAAATTATTAAAATAAAAATAAAATTTGCAACTCTAACTAAAAATACTAAAAATAGAAAAAAAATTAAATTTATATTTTTTAAATTAGATTTCACTTAAGAGAGATTAGGGAGAGAACCAGATCCTCTGTACCTACTATCCTGTACCAACTTTATTTTACACGATCTCATTTATACAAATATATGAGACAAAAAATATATGAAAGAAATTGTGTAAAATAGAATTGGTACAGAATAGTAGATACAGAATATCTCGCCCTATTAAAGAGGCACGCGAGAGAAGAGAAAAGAGAAAGAATCAGAAGTGGGTTCGAATTGGCTTGCTGTTATTTTAATTTTTTCGGTATTTTTTATTTGTATAAAATATTTAAAAAAATGTTATTGCACATTCTTTCTTATGTGACGACATGATTTTGCTGATAAAAATTAAGTGGGCGAGTACAACAAGCGTTTAAACCCACCGCCACGGTCGCCGATTCGCGGTCACAATCAAATTCATCGCCCTCTGATTCGCTGTGATATTTTCCAGTTGGACCCACGTAAAATATTTCTGTCGTCGGCGATTTGGATCCTAAGGTAACTAACGTAGCGGTCAGTCAATGTGATTTCTCTTAGCTGTTACTTTATCATTAATACCAATGACTTCTTGTTTTTCTCCAAATTTAGCATTTTCCCTTTTTTTTTAAATTTAGGTACCAAAAATGCCCTTGATAAATACACTAGTGGGAATCTCATGAATTTGACCCATCTTGCTAGGCTTGAGCTTATCAATTAATTTGAGGTCTATTCAACTAAATGTAAATTATTCATACAATCATGAAGTTTGATCCAACGGTTGAGATTCATCTATCCTTAGACTTGACCAATGAATTGGTAGGTCAAAGAAAAAAGGTGACAAGTCATATGGTCACGCTTGACCTTTCAATGTTTTAATTTTTGGTTTCGGTGATTTACTTATTACACATTATTAACATTATACACCTCATTAACTCATACCTTAATACATTATTTACAGTATGGACTTGATGGGAATAGAACATAAGATAAAGTCCATTCAATAAGTCTCAAAATATTTGGGACGGGTCCTATATGCTAAGTTATTCAATCAAGGAAGGGATTTACTTTATTACTAACTTAAGTTCATTTATATTATTTTTTTAACATAAAAGCTACAACAATTACTTTTTAGATATATATATGCCGATGTTTTAAAAATCAGATTGAAAGTTAAATTAATAAAATAAAAAGTTTATGGTTTAAAAGGTTCAATCAAAATTAGACGGTTATATAATTAGATAAAGTTTAAATAAAATTAAAGAATTTGAAATATAATTGAAAGAAATTAATCTTATTTATCAAATAATTTGAAGTTTAATTGAAAATTTTATTAAATAAAAATTAATTAATTAATTTTAATTTATAACTATTTATTAATTTACAAAAGTGACCAAATTGATTAATTTTAAAAATATAAAATATTAAAATAAACCAAATTAAAAAATTAAGAATAGTAAAAAAAAGGTGGCCCACTACCAAATTATTAAATTTCATTTATTTTATTGGGAAGGTATGGAATTAGACTAGGAAAGTTCCTGTGGTCAGTCTCATTAGTGGGTCCCAACAGAGCTACTAGTTCTATCCTCTTACCTTCAAGGCTTCAACTTCCCTTTTGCCTTTGGATTTTCTCCCTGAGATTTTTATAAATATATTTTTTATTTTTTATTTTATTTCATCCAGGCCAGCCCTAGTCAAAGGGCAAATAATGATAACAAAAATCAAAGGTATTTAATATTGTTAGACTACATTAATTGACAAAAACTCTCCTCGTTATGACTCGTAAACTCGTGAAATTAAATATTTCACTTATAAACTTCAACGAAATTGTAATATAAATTTTTAACATATTTTTATTAATTTCTATAAGAATTATTTTAATCGAAAATATATTCAAATTGATTGATTATATAAAATTCTATCATGTAATCAACAACTATATCACATAAAAACATTTGTTAAAACACTTAAACAATAGTGATAGGACGTGTTTTTGTATTTCAAATTAGGAATCAAGTTTGATATGGCTAGTGATGGTCAAGCTAAGAAAGTAGGCTTATTAAAAATTATGTTCCAGTTATTCCGCTCTAACTCTATTTTATTAAATTTTATTTATATATTTATATAAGGTTTATATAAATGTGTTGATGAGATTTAATAAAACATAATAAGAACATTATAATCAGTATAAGAGATCTAATCTCGAAAATAAGAAGGCCAAAACAAGTAACCAAAATCTAAGGTATAGTACACCATCATACATCATGCCATTAGGGTCCATCATAAGAATTGTTTTTGTATTTCAAATTAGGAATGAAGTTTGATATTGCCCATGATGGTTAAGTTAGGCAACAGGGTCATTAAATATTTTGTTCCAGTTATTCTGTTCCAACTTTATTCTATTAAATCTTATCTATATATTTATGTAAGATTTACATAAATATACTGATGAGATTTAATGGAACATAATAAGAACACTATAACTAATACAAAAAATCTGACCCCTAAAATAGGAAGTCCAAAACAAGTAACCAAAATCTAAGGTATAATAGACCATCATACATCATGCCATTGGGGTCCATCATAATCTGACGGCCACGTGTACAACTAATATAATAAGGTGCATCTTTGGAGCCATGTGATACGCCGCGCTAAATTATATAGAGTAAACAAAGAAAGGAAAAGCCGTATGTAGCCTCTGAATCTGATTAGGAGACGTAACAGCTCACAACTAATGCTCAGATTTTCCTAATTTCTTATTTAATGTACACCAAACCATTAATCACATCTCACTCTTTTTCCTTTTTCCTTTTTTACTTTTAATATTCTAATAATTATATTAAATATAACTTGAAATTATTCTATGTTGCCATATTTAAAAAGTTCTTTTTACGGCGTTGACTGCTGTAGGGTCACCAAACTAGGCGGTGGCTTTAATGAGAGGAAAGAACACAGCTTTCTATCAATCTTTTTTATTTTTTGTAAATATGGATTTGTTTGCAGTCAATTTTGTGGAATTATATCTACAATTATATATATATGTGTATGTATTTATGTGTGTCTATATATATATATATATATATGTATGTATGTATTTATTTGTATATATTATCATCTTTGTTGTCGTCATCAACACCCGGTTAAAGTTTTATTAAGGTGCAGGGTATTTATGTGGTATATATCGTACTTGAATTAACTTTTTTTAATTTAACTTAGATTAATTCGTGGATTTAAAATTGAATAAGATGCAATTCATATGTTTTTATTATTTTAATAATAATTTTAAAAGAAACGAACAAATATTTAAGTTGCAAAATATTTTAAATATTAAATTATACTAAATTTAAGTTTTTAGTAAATGATAAGTGTAACACTCTACTACCATAAATTACATACCAGAACACTTAGCGAACTGTGCAAAATCAATATTCTTTTATATGTATATGTCCCATTATGCATAAGCATATATTATGCTTCTTAATTTCTCTTTAACTTCTTATAAACACTACTTTCACCTTATCGTAAGTCACAAGATGTTACAATAAGAGCCTTTATGGTATAAAAAAACTCACCTAAAAATGAAAATATGATTAATATTACCCCAAAATATAAAATATATTTAGATTAGTATTCTAGTCAAAGTCAATTGGGTATAAAACTCCTCGCTTTGTAGGAGTACGAGAAGAGTCATAATATATGTAACCTTTCCTTTATGTTTTCACAAATAACTATTTTCGTAACTTGATTATATGTCTTTATGGTCACAAAGGGCTCACATTTGATTATAACTATTCTATTATGGTCTATATCTTTACTTTCACCTTCCTTAGTTCGGTACATTTAATAAATAATTGATTTAGATTTGTAATTAATAATGATTGGCTCGCTTTGATATAAGGGATTATATTATTAAAATAAGAAGACTAATAATAAAGAGTTGTTTACTAATCACAAGATAGAATGAGATACGATCGCCTGATCCACTTTTGCTATCTTAACTTATATAAATATATGGATGAGATGGATTGAATCATAGTTGGAACGGTAAAAGTAGAATAAGTGATCGGGGAGGTGATCTGCTTTTGCTATCTTAACTTATATAAATATGTGGATGAGATGGGGTTTGAATCGATATTGGGAAGAAGAAGAAGAAGAAGAAGAAGGAAAGAAACAGACAAAAGCGTAAAGATGATGATGAAGTGATGGGGCTCTAATGTGAGTTAACTGGCGTAGACTTTTTTATACAACAAACTACAGACTAATACTATTACCGAATAGCATTTTCTTAATGCTTTCATTTTTAATGCATATAACTATAAAAAGCCCTTTCTTAATGATAATATAAAATATGATTACATGGGTATGTTATAAGACTTGTTTTTTGTAAATCTGAATTCTAACTTTTTCTTAATATACATGTTGAGATTCTCTTAATTGTAACTTTTTATTTCAATTTTAAAAATTATAATTCATATTTTTATCATATTATTAAATTATCACAATTTCTTCTATCATATTTTACTATTTTTTTAATGACATGTAATTTAAATTCTTAAATTCCAACAAAACATCATTTTTAAATTATAAATATCAAAAATTAACAAAATATAATAGAGACTTGTATAATAAATAAACAATAATTCAAAAAAGAAAATTTATATCTTTTAGAGCATAAAATATGAAAAATAAACAAATTTGTAAATGTAATTAAGACTTGGAATGTGAAGATGTATGACTATGAAATTTCACTATATGAATATGATGTATGACTAAAGTAAAAAATGTATATTCCTAAATTGAAAATTATGATTACATAATAATAATTATTATTTCTTGGATTAAATTTTATTTATATTGATCATAATTATTTGCTATCATAATTATATTCCTAATATAAGAAGATATAAGGGCTCCACAAGTCCTTAAACTTTATATAAAAAGAGATGTTTGTTAATGTTTTAAAAACTGAATCATTTCAACCGGTTTAGCAGTAAAAGCTTTGAATTTGTAATTTTTTAGTTCAGTTTTCAAATTTTTGATTCGATTTAGTTTAATAATTTTTGTTATTAAAAAACATCGGATAATTAATTAATCAATCAAATTTTGTAGACTTATCAGTTCTTATACATCAAAATAAATTGTTTAATTTTTATTTAACAATTTTTTAATTAAGCTTTAAATTTTTTTGGATAAAGATATTTTTTTCTTCAATCGTTTTTCAAATTCTTATATTTTTTTCATTCTTTAACCAAATTTATGACAGTTTAGTACTGATTGAACCTTTTAAAACTTAAAGTTTAAAAAGCAGTTAATTTTATACTCTCAAAGAAAACAAATAATCAAATATGCCAAAAAGATTAGGAGTTAGGGAGGAAGGAGTTATTAGCTAAGTCACAAACACCTAACAAATACCAACCAACCAACAAAGGACATTGAAATGTCAAAAAAAAAACTTACTATTATTTCTGTATGTGAGAAAAGACTGCGTACAATTGATGATTCTTCTTCGACTTCTGCAAAGCGACGAGCCTTGTGCAATAGAGTTTTTAATTAAAATAATGTGTTCCTTTTTTTTGCAAATATTTAAATTTTAACAAATGTAAGTTTCATTTTTTCAAATATTAAAATTTTATTTTATTTTTTTCTAGAATTTTTAATATACATACCAAAAGAATTATTTTTTCTTATGATATGCTTTATTCATATCTTCCCATTTCCTAACTTTATTTTTATATGTTCTACATTAGCAATAGGGGCGTAGGGATGGAATTTAATTTCTCTTAATCTCTTAAATTAATTTATATAGATGCCTTTTTTATTTTGTGTAGTTTAATATTTTATATACCAAAAATGTAAAAGTATATTTTCATAATTTTATGAAATCAGATGCAATTTACCTTTTATTCCACTCTTATAATTTTTAGCTAAAAATATTAAAATAAGGCTTAGGATGGCTAAAGTAGGAACTATGGGTTAAAAGGTCTTGTGTTCAATCGACTCTGTCGTACAGAGCTTGCTTAATGCGGAATACTTGATTAGTATGATTTACAAACTATTGTATAAATCAAAAGATTTACTCAGTGTACATCTAAAAGATAATGACTATAAATTATTTTGTAAAAAAATAAAAGGTTGAAGTAAAAAGTAAAAAAGAGTACGTTCAAACCATACTCGAGAGTTTAATAAAAAAAAATCAAATAGACTTAATGATTCATTTATAGCTGTGAGTGCGTGGTAAAGATGTGCAGCAAGTGGAGGCCTAACAACGTCAAGCTACTACAGCAGACACCTACCCCATTAAAACACGTCTTAAATAATATATTTTCAATACATATTAAATAACATAAAGTAAATATTTACAAATATTACCTATTTTCATTTTTATAGTTTTAATTATTCTAATTTATAATGAAACAAATTTGATCAAAATGAGTAAATAATTAATAAGGTAAATGATTAAATATTTGTATAAAATATATCTCAATATTTTCCTCCGATTAAGAATTTTGTGTTTGTTTATTATTACTTAACATCACTTACCTAATAAAATATATTAATAAACTACTTAGATGAGTAATTTAATTCGTCCTTAGGGGTAGTCGAGTTGGTAGAGTAAGAGATATATGACTAAAAAATCTTGTGTTCGAATCTTCCTATTTATGCTTTTTCAATTGAGTTTGTCGTATAGGGCTTGTTTAGTGTGAAGTACTCAGTTGGTGTGATTTGCAGGCTATTGCTTCAATCTGAAGATTTATCTAGTACACATCTAAAGGATAATGACTGTGAGTTTTTCCGTTTAAAATTTTTTTTCTCTCTTTTAGTATCATATGATGTCTCTTTTTTAATTCATTAAAAAAGATTATTTTTATTGCCGTACGAATGGAAAATATTCGATTAAAAATATTTTAGCGAAGATAATAAATTTAATAGACAAGAATTTTAAAATTCAATTATGTCCCTCGGTATAAAAAATAAGAAACTTTTATTAATTTTGAAAATATAACTTCTCTAAAAAAATTTTTAAATCGGGAGTAATAACTTTAATTCTGATGTAAGGTTACATATTATTAAAATTTAAAAAATCTTATGTATCAGTCAAATTTTTATTGAATTGTTGTTTTTATTTACTCACTTCACATGACCATACTACACATTATAGTAAGATGCCTTTTGACTATACTAAAATAAAACGGAATCAAATCTTCTGTGTCTATAATCATGTGCCAACCCTATCCCAAACGATCTTATTCATACATTTTTCTGAGTCTCACATATTGTGTGGATGAAATCGTCTAGAACAGGGTTAGCACAAAGATACGAGCACAAAGGATCTTGTTCCTTAAGATAGAGCATTGTATTTAGAAACCTATTGTTATACCACATTGTGATGGAGCAGTTAAACAATAATGCCATACCATATAATAATTAATATCTTCAACAAACACACCGCTAATCAAAATGTAAACCAGCTTTGAATTGGTCTCCTTTCTCTCTACTTCTCTGCACATACAGAGAAACAGCAGAAATCTGGAATGTTGGCTGTCATCAGGATTTGCAGCCCACGAGAATGGAACCAAATAATAAGTTCAAAGAGGAGGAAAGCACATTTCTCTTGGCTTTTAAGATAGAAGAGATGTTTTATTAGTAGTACTCAAGAGGAAAGTAGCTTTTAAACTTGAAGAGTTCTTTACGTAAAGGTGAAATATATATACTTTTCTTTTAGATTAAGAAGATTTTCAAATATTCGAAAAAAATTGTTCTAATTTTAGTTTTTTTAAAACGTTGATTAAAGAATAATAACCAGACATATATAATATGAATATTAGATAGAAATTAATCAAAAGTTGTTAATTTCTAACGAAAAAGTCACATGTTCAAGTCATAAAAATAACATCTTTTTAAAAATATAAATGTTGTGTTTAGATCTGCGGTACGGTAGGGATAAGTACTTATTCATCGCAGTTTTCAAATGCAATCACTTGTTTGAATATGCGGTAAACAACCGGAGGTTGGAGAAAAGTGTCGTGCTATCGCAGAAATCAATAAGCAAAAAAAAAGTTGCGGTAAAAAATTGCTTCTGCAGTAAAAATTTTACTTTCCATTAATAACCTTCACTGCAAGTATTATTTTCCATTATACTCTTAATTAATATGACTAATAATA
>JAOTAY010000001.1:24236342-24249756 GCA_025629805.1 Erythroxylum baracoense
TCAAAGTTCAAACATGATAATTTAACGACGCCAGGAATCCTAGAAATCTTACTTTGGGGGTTAATTTCGAAATCTTGTTGAACTTTTTAACTTTTTTGGATAAAAGTTATTTTATCCAAAGTTATTAGTACTTAGTAGTTACAAGTCTATAGACAAGGTATTCGTTAAACCCAGTCCAAGTGAAAGATGGTTCATGAGCATGAGTTTGCTTCATATACTCAAAGCCTCAGCCTCTTATTTTCTTCTTCTTCTCATTCTTCTCAGTTAAATTCTTCAACTTCATAAGACAAATTTTACAAGAACATTCAGTATAATTCAAAGATCTCAAGCTAAAGATGATAACGAGTACTAGACATAATTAGTACATTTCTGCCTAACTCACCATAATAATAAGAACTCGAACAAAAACAGCAACAAAGTCGGTGAAAAGGGACACGGCATGTTTCACATAATCCAGATCGCCAAGGTGAGCTTTCTCAATGATATCTTGGGTGTCAACAACTATGTAACCCACGAAAACCAAAAGCCCAAAGTATAACTGTGAAGGTCAAAAGAATGTAACGGTTAGGAGCTTTATAAAACAAAGAATGCAAATAATTAAACAAGAGAATGCACACTAACCTCAAACTTAAATATGGCTACGGACCAAAGATGGAGGATGCGAAGTGCAAGCAGAGGAGGATAGACAAGCCAGATGAGAGCAAACCACTAAGGTAAAGATCTCTCTTCTCCTTGCCACCATAGCAGCTCCTGAGAAACATCCAAAAGCGATTGCAGGCCACAAAATCTTGGATTTTTTATAGCCTTTTACAACACCAATCAAAGATTAATAAGAGTACCGTTTTTTAGATTATTAAAGTTCTTTTGTTGAGCATTTTGTATTTACTCTATTCCATACAATTATTTTGGGAAATTATTGCTTAAAATTTCCCTACATTTAGTATCAGAGCTTTTATTTGTATCTTTTTGCTACTAACCTTGCTTTAACACGTTCCACTTTCTCATTGAGTTTGTACTGTCTTATGTACCCAATTGACTCCAATTAATTTCTTTCCTTCCGAGAGAGTAGTTAGCTCCCATGTATTGTTCTTCTTAATTGCTTTAATCTCTTCATCCATGCTTTAATCCAACAATCTCATACTCCATCTTTATCAAATGTATCATCTCGACCAATAATTACCTTTTGAGCGAGTGAATTATATAGCTTGTAACCCTTTGTTTCTTGACTATGGCTGAAAAAAATGCATTTTTCTGCCTTATCATCAAGTTTCTTTCTCAATTCTCCGGGTACATGTGCATATTCAATACAACCGAACACGTGAATGAGGTTTGGCTTTTGTCCGCTCCGTGCTTCTCTTGGTGTTTTATCACGAACACTTTTAACTAGAAACATGTTCAAAATATAAACAGCAAATGCCACCACTTCTGCCCAAAAACTTTTAGGTACTTTTTTACAATGCAACATACTTCTTACTATATCCATTATAGTTATGTTTTTTCTTTTCGCTACTCTATTTTGTTGAGGTATATATCTAGCTGTCAATTGATGTTTAATTCCTTTCTTCCTCAAGAAATCATCACAAACAATTAACTCCGTATCTCTATTAGTTCTTAAAACTTTTAAGAGCATGGCCACTTTGTTTTTTGATGTATGCCACAAAATTCTTGATTTTCTCACATGCTTCAGATTTTTGCTTCAAGACATAAACCCATGTCTTTCTACTGAAATCATTAATAAAAGTAATAAATTATTTATTACTTCCAACTGAAGGAA
Source organism: Erythroxylum baracoense (assembly GCA_025629805.1). Classification (NCBI taxonomy): domain Eukaryota; kingdom Viridiplantae; phylum Streptophyta; class Magnoliopsida; order Malpighiales; family Erythroxylaceae; genus Erythroxylum; species Erythroxylum baracoense. The sequence continues at coordinate 24,238,117 of JAOTAY010000001.1, forward strand.
CATCAACCTAACACAAGTTTGCATACACTAGCTCAAGTGGACTCTTAGCTCTCCACGCATGTCCTTTAAGAAATGGATCTCGATGTTTCTTTCTCATGATGCAAGCTTCACATACTTGGTCAGGAAGTTTAATGACAGGTAAGCCAGTAGCTCATTTTTTATCTGCTAAGAATTTGAGGCTTCCAAAGTTGAAGTGCCAAGTTGGATGTGCCAAAGTCAACTTTCATCCGTGATTCCAATATTGCAACACAAGGTCTCATACTTGACATCCATCAGAAATAAATGATTTCTTGACATCGTCATTTTTGCTATTAGGCCCATCTCTACATCACTAATGATAGAACCTGCAAAGGTTCACCAACCCACAGCAAATGCACACAATAGGAAAACAGAAATGATAAACACCAGAATAGCAGAAATAGTCTCTGTATTGATTGATCTCCATGACCAGAAAATGACAAAGGTAATTGTGCTATAATTCGAGGTTCTAGCTCCTCCAGCCTTAGGCTCAACTATACGTAAAATGATAGAACAAAATGCATGACATTCCCCTCATTCCTCCTGTACTGTTTTATTTCACTGTCAGCTAACTAACTTTCCCTTCCTATGACGACTCTGCCCTTGTCCTAATATGACTAAGCTTACCCCTCCAATGCCTTGGTTTTTCTTCCATGGTAAGTGAACCTAATTTCTGGAGTCCTATGGGTCGTATCACACCAATTGTGCATCCTTGCTTGTTAAAGTGCAAATGCTAGCCTTTCTTTGCCAATCGTCCCACACTCAAAAGATTTTGACAAATACTTGGTGAATAAAATACATCAGAAATAAAATTCAGTGATCTATCCTTAAGTCTGATAGCAATCTTTCCTTTTCCCAAAACTTCAATCGTTGAATTATCTCCAAGTTTCATTGTAGTTCGAAAGTTCTCATCCAAGTCAATACATACTTCCTTTTTTCCACTCAGATGATTAGTGCAACCAATGTCAAACAACCATTGATAGTCATTGTCATCAATAATTGCATGACTAATCACTAGCATAGTTTTTGTACTATCATCATTTTCAGCCACTTTAGCGTAATTCTTCGATCATTTTCTGCCTTAGCACGACATTCTCTACTATGGTGACCATATTTCTTACAGCATGGCATTGTATATGTGACTTACACTCAAACTGAAGATGCCTATGCTTCTTGCATATATAGCACTGCATAGTTGTTTTATTTTGAAACAAGCTGCATCTTGTTCTTTGAATGGAACTGGCTTTGAAGTTCCTCCCTCCCTCATTTCTTAAAGTTTGACCTCCTTGGTTGTACTCTGTTTTTCTTGTAAACGTTATGTTCTTGAAATTTGATTGAGCTTTTAGAGCTTGCTCAATAATGCTGCCTGTTCTTTCATTCATCCACATCTCACGCGACTCTAATGATGCTTGAAGATCATCTAGTGTCATTGTGTTAAGATCTTTGGACTCTTCAATGGCAGTCACCACATAATCATATTGACTTGTTAAAGTAGACATGATTTTCCCCTTGATTCCCTTCTCTGCAATTTTGTCACCATTGTTTTTCATCTGGTTCACCAACTTATCAATTCGTGAAAAATAATCACGAATACTTTCGTCTTGGCGTTGCTCCATTAACTCAAACTGCCTTTTTAGTCCTTTTAATCATGTTCGTTTCACTGGATTTGCACCTTCATTTGTATTTATTAAAATCTTCCAAGCCTCCTTTGCGTTTTGGCATAGAAAATTTTTTCAAGAACTACCAACTCAATTGATTGACAAATTAGGAACAAGGCTTTTTCATTGAGCGATCACGATCCAGTTGTTTTTCTGCAACTGATGTTGCTTCTTTTGTTCATCAAAATCTTTTCCCTGATTTCTCCATAACCACTACTTCTCAGACATAATTCCATCATATGTTTCCACTTTAGAAAATTATGTTTGCCATCAAATTTGAAAATTATTGATTGCACTTGTGGAAGAAGTTCTTGTGTTTACATCGGTTGTATTTGTTATTGATTCTCTCCTCCCATATTTGACACCATCATGAACCTTTAGTTCTGATACCAAATTTAGTGAAATTTTAAGCAATAATTTCCCAAAATTATTGTATAGAATAGAGTAAATACAAAACACTCAACAAAGAACTTTAATAATCTAAGAAGCAATACTCTTATTAATCTTGGCTTTTGTTATAACCTTTTACAACATAATCAACTAGCTAGAGTTGATTTATTATCTAACTCTCAATTCTCTCTCTATACACCTTTTTGCTTGTACACACACTTTTACAAAAGAAACCCAAACCTCTATATATAGTGTTATAAAGGCAGTTAGCACATGATTTAAGCAAGAAATTTCCAGCTAATGACAACTCATACATACCAAGAATCCTAGCTAAATGCAACTCTTACAATACTAAGCATATGACTTAACTGCTAAGTATTTGACTTCGTCAAATGATAACTAATATACACCTAAGTGTATGTAATCAATTTGAATGAGTAATTGACTAAGTCTTAATCTTGAAGCTCGTAGAAAAATCTTTTCCTTTACAGCATTTTGTTTTGATTGGCCAAATCAAGATTAATTCCTAACATCCTCCCTTTTTCTACTTCAAGAATAATTCAACCTTTAATGAATTTGTAAAAATGTCAGCAATTTGATCCTCGAACTTACAGTATTCAACCATAATAAGATTTCATGATTGGTTTTTTCCAGTGAGACAACACATGCACTTAGGCCAGCCTTGGTATCTTCCTCCTAGTTGTCGTAGTCATTAGTGTATCCAATACATGCAGAACTGATCATGTTTATACCTCATATTTGATGTATTTTTGCTTGATAACTTATGTTTTTATTGTATATTTGGTAATTAATTTGTTCCAAGTGTGTTTACATAGTATAATTACCTTCATGGACTTAAAGGAGAAGAATTAGGATGACAACACAGCATAAAATAAAGATTTGAAGCACACAAGGGATGCACGGGTGTGCAATAGCCCGTGCATTTCTCTTAGGTCATACAGATTCGAGAATTATGGAGATTTTGGGTTATCCACAACTGTGCATCAACTCATGCATCTCCCCAAAATCCTAAAATTTACTATAAAAGGACGTATTCGGAGGCAATTGAGGTGAGCAGACTTCAGGAGGCGATTCCAAATGTCGAAATCATTTTCAAGAGGCCATTGTGATCTAGAGAAGCGAAAAACTCGAGCAATTCATCGAAATATCTATCGGAATACAAGATCAAATCTCTACATCGCAAGAATACTTGATAGAAGACAACCAAAGAGATTTAGAATTATGAACCCATTGTTTTCAATTTGTTTTTCTTTCGGTGTATGTTTAATTTTATATTTAAACATCTTGTTAGTATTTAGATTAGGTAAACCCTATGTTAATACTTTGATATATTTGATTCTTTTATTAATGCAATTGGTTTAATTGTTATATTGTAATCTGATTGCGTGTTTTATTTATGTTCTAATAGATCCAAAAATATTAGATCATAATTTGATTTCATACATAAAGATTGAGAAATCCTATTGATGAATAGATTAACTGCAATTGGAATGAGTTGATTGCAACCTTAGAGATAGGATGACATAAATCTTCCAAATTAGGGTCAAACCTAATAGATGGTTCACAATTCGGTAAAGCAATCATATAAACCTTAATAATTTGATTGAAAACCTTAGGATTAGTAGCTAGTGGACTGAAGGTCAACTATTAGCATACTATAGGAATCTGTACTACCCAATAAATCAATAAAACAATTGAGTAATAAAGATCAATCTATTAAGGGTTTAAGGGGATGCAAAACCTAGATACTAATTATTGATATCAGTAATTTTTTAAATGAATTCTTAATTCTGAGTCAATAGCGTTGCCTATTTTATTTTAATTGTTTAAGTTTTTATTTTCTTTATTAAAATCCAAAATTAATCCGTAGGTTAGATAATAAGAAAAAGGTAATTTTTAGTAATCATTGTCTTCGTGGGATTAAACCATACTTACCGATACTAACTACAGCTACGTCGTACACTTTTGGTTATTACAATATTGACTAACTCAAAAAAAGTCAATCAACATCCTATACACCGGATTAGCCTAGGAGTCCCCTATGAGGCCCGACCTACATTGTTAGAAGCTAAATCTTAAGCATCAATCGAGCCAACTTGCTTTCTTTCCCTGGTGTCGATAGTTCCAATTATCCCGATGCTAAACCCGAAAGAAGAGGAAGCATATGAATAAATATGGATAGGGCGTTAAAGTAGCTATAGCCAAATATCATGATTGAATACTGTAAGTTTGAAGATCAAATAGCTAACATTTTTACAAAGCCATTGAGGGTTGACTTGTCTTAAATCAGAAAAAGATGCTTAGGGGAGGATGTTAGGAATTAGTCTTGGTTTGGCCAATCAAAACAAAATGTTGTAAGGGAAAAGATTTTTTCTACAAGCTTCAAGATGAAGACTTGGTCAATTACTTATTCAGATTGAATACGCACACTTATGTGTATACTAGTTGTCATTTGACTAAGTCAAATACTTAGCAATTAAGTCATATGCTTAGTTGTGTAGGAGTTGCATTTTGCTAGGATTCTTGGTATGTACGAGTCGTCATTAGCTAGAAATTTCTTCCCTAATTTATGTGTTAACTTCCTTTGTAACACTATGTATAGAGGTTTGGATTTCCTTTGTAAAATTGTGTATGTACAAGCAAAAAGATGTGTAAAGAGAGAATAGAGAGTTATAAAATAAATCAACTCTAACAAGTTAGAAAATAAATCAACTCTATGTAAAAGGCTATAACAAAAGACAAGATTAATAAGAGTATTGTTTCTTAGATTATTAAAATTCTTTGTTGAGTGTTTTGTATTTACTCTATTCCATACAATTATTTTGGGAAATTATAGCTTGAAATTTCCTACACCACAAAGGTTGTCATCAGGACACTAACACACAGAGCAACTCATCAATAAGAACCATTATTCAATTCCTAGTTCAATCTTTTATACATCAATAGCTATTTAATTAATCATATTAAAAAAATGTGGCAAGCAAATAAAAGTAACCATCATAAGAAGAACCGCATGACGTCGGTTATTTACTACATAAATCTTTACAACCTATAGTCAAATGTTTAATACTAGATTTCAGAGAAAAAGGCATTTTATAGAGTATGGGATCAGAAGAGAGATATACCTTGGATCAATCTCAATAGCCAAGTCGATCAGAGGACCAATGGACGCCCCTTCAAAGGCCCCGGCTGCCATCAAAAGCGCAGCCCTTTTTTCTGAGGACAATATCAATAATAAATGAGTGAATTAAACAAAACAAAAAGGTGATACGTGAATGCTAAAAGTACACATAAAACACAATACCTCCAGATAAGGAGGAAGACTCAGTAACCAACACATACATCCAATGCATGCGAATGTAGTCAAAAGACCACCAATGTTCCACGGAAGATGCAAGTACGCACCAGCTGCCGATGCAACCACCGCACAGCACAACGCCATAAACACCTGCAAACGTTGAAACAGTTTTTCACAAAAAAATTAGAACATCCACAACAAATCCCCAGTACAAGACCGTAAATTCATGTTTCGACTCAGGTAAAACCCTAGCATCAAAAACTGTCGCAATCACGCTTTCAAGTTACAATTACGCTTCATTTTATGCACAACAAATTCATAATATCCCTGATTAGTCAAATTATACAATGATAAATACAAATTATTCTCGGAAACCAAACACTAGCTTTTAAAAGAAGAAAAAAAGGTAGAATACCTATTTCAGATTAGTGTGGATGACAGGAGAGATCTGGAGGAAGTTTTTAAGGGAGTCAGAGCTCCAGTTATTACTGGAAGCCGATTGGGAATCGAAGAAGGAAGTGAAGGGGTCCATATAAATATAAGAAGATCGATGCTTCCTCGTAACGACTATATTGCCCTTACGATCGTCCCGCATCTTTTTCATTCTAACGTTGGAGTGGGCCTTTTGGTGAGCGCGAAATTGATCGGTAAAGTTCTGTAATGGCAAAAGGCCAGAATAATCCCCACGCTCATTTTTTAACTGGACTGTAATTTTTTTTTTTTTTATAACTCAAATTTTGGACTTCACCCAATTAATTCTGAAATTTATGAATCACCCATTTAAATTCATAGATAAATAAATTTAAGTCTGATCTTAAACAGTAATAAGAGTACCTGCTCCAAAAGACTCGAATATTTTTAGATTATCAAAATCAACCATAATATTTACGAACGTACAAAATGAATTTTAATATTTAAAAATTGTTTAAAATGAACCATAATTAGATGAAATCACTGATGATATTAGGTTTCTATAACATTTTTCTTTTTAAGTTTTTATCACTTATTCCCCAAATTTAACATCCTCCAACGTTAACCTGGTCTCTTTCAACGATTAAAAAGCTTCACACTTATGTTATCATTTTATTGCTCTTGTATGTTCATGGTATTTGAGGATGCTATTGTAATGTCAGATGCGTGATTAAGGATGCAATTGTAACGTCGGATGCGTGATTCTTAAAGTGTAGCCGTTGTTTTGGTGAGTGCTGGTTATGTTAGAATATATTTTGTGGGCTGCAATCAATCGTAATTTTGGCTTTATTAAAAATAAGTTAATGATATGATTCTTATTGAAATGCCTACGATTCATTATTATTGTGATCACTATTGAACTTAAGCACTTTATACCGATAATATGATTAATGATGTAGGCCTAACTCTAAGGCCCATTATGGGTAAGCCTAGGATTATTATTTGTGGCTAGGTCCCCGCTACATTTCCTATATACACATGTATGGTCTCTCTATAGTTTGCCTCATTGAAAATTGTATTTTTTCAAAGAGAACGGAGTTGCTGTGGAAGCTCTAGCCATCACCAAACGCTTGCACGGTGTTCTCATAATTTGACGATCATATCTTTAACAAGTAAGTATCTGTGTTCCCTATCACGTAATTGAATACTAATTTTCACATCTTACATTTGGTATCAAAGCATAGGAATTATGTGATAAGGAATCCGATAATATTTGTTGATGATTCATAATTAGGATCATAGTTTTCACACTTTTATATGATCATATGTGTGATTTTCGTGTTAATGTAAATTAACAAAATTGATCCTTAAAACCTTACAACTTTTGTAGATCCTAATCTCATGAATCTATTGATGTATGATTTTTTATTTTTCAAGTATTATGCACTGAGAATTTTGCAGCACAAACCGCAGCTTGGGGTTCTTGAACCCCGATTCGAATTTTACCAAATTCATATAAAATATTACTTGTTTTGTTGATTCATGTTTTCTTCTTGTTTTTCGTTGATGATATGTGTTTAAATTGAAGAAAAATTGATTTTTTAGGGTTGTTTCTCGAAGAACTCGTTTCAAACTTTGAAAACCAATTTCAACCCGGTTTTGATCCATAAAATCACTGCGACTCTTGAAATTTGTTAAGGGCTTTTCATTGAAACTAGATTTAAACAAGTTTTTTCATAGATTAAGCATAAAAAAAAACAAAGAAGGATTTTGATCTCGACACTCGCGACCAGTTTTCTGCAATTCCAACCCAGCTGGAGGAAGAAGGCGCATCCTGCACAAGCCCATTCTCACTCGTGGCACGTGCAGGAGTATATGGGGCCCACAAAACATATTTTTATGCTCCCTTTTTTCTGTTATGCACCATTTTTTTAGTCTGATTTTTTCATATATATTTCATAATTTTTCCGCTGCTTTTAATATTTTTATAAAAAGAAATATTACATTGCATAGTATATTTTATTCATTTTCCATCTTTTTATTTAACCTGACACATTGAAAATTATTATTACCTTATTTTGGATATGTTTATAGTAGTCACTCTCTCTCAATCATATCTTACATGTATTTATTAAATTGCATGTGATATTTACTTGTTTATTCAGCTGTATAAGTACAAAACCTATGAATGCAATTTAATTTGATCCATGTCAGTTGAGGTGTCTTTTATTTTTACATCTTCTTTTGAACTGAATTATGGTATTGGGCAATATATTTTAATTCCTGTATGAAGAGTTTCATGGATTACTGTGGGTGATTACCACCAAAGTGGGATCAATCATAATGGTTTGTGAGATTTTTTTAATAATTTTAGGAATGTTTCTGATTAATGCATATAATTGCCTGCCAAAGGTGGTAATTGTGTGTTTTAGTTGGAGACCTAAATTCAAATAAAGTTATTGAGGATTACAATAGTCCTAGGGATCGGTCTACTCAAAGGAGATGGAATTTCAAGATTAATGTACCTTCATTTTCATCTCATCTTTGAGGTTCTAATTTTTGGTTGCACATCCTATCCAAAAGAGAATGTGTGATTCTTAGTTGGGCCTCACTATTATTTTTTTTGCCCTTATTATTGTTATTCATTATGTTTTGTCTTACATAGTTTCCTTTGATATGAATAATATTCAAGTGACCGTAGAAATTTTAACTGGCCTAAATTACAAGAGATGGAGGTAAGACATAGAATTTTCCTTAGGAATAGCTGATCTAGATATGACATTAAGGGAAGACATACTTGTCGTCCCTGATGAAGGAAGTACACCTGAATAGAGAGAGAGTCTAGTTAAGTGGGAGAAATCTAATCGACTTAGCTTGGCTGCAATTAAGAGGACTATTGCTGAACACCTATTGAGTAGTTTGCCCAACACAACATCTGCTAAAGATTTTCCGACTGCTATAGGAGATAGATACTAGGTATCCAATAATGCTGAGTCTGGATATTTAATGAAAGAGTTGATGGATATGAGGTATAATCATAACGAGGGTGTGGGAATTTATTCTGAGAATGGTTCACCTTCAAACCAAACTGATAGCCCAATCCATTGACCTGAATGAAAATTTCATTGTTCACCATGCCTTAAACTGTCTCCCTATTGAATTTACCCAAATCAAAACAACATATAATACCATTGGTGAGAAGTGGAGTGTTAATGACCTTATTACCAAATATGTGGCCGAGGAAGAGAAACTTAGGAAAGAAAAGAGTGATTTAGCCCTCCTGTCCATTCATGATAAACCCCATTCTGGCAAGAGTCATATGAAACATAAGAAATACTTCTATAGTGCTTATAACAAAATCAAGACTACCAGAAATTTGGTAATGCTCACTATCACAATGTCGGAGGTTCTAGGCAAACTACCTTTAAGTAAGGTCCTTAGTGTGTCTTCTGTAAGGTTAAGGGGCACCATAAAGGAGAATGTTGTAAATTCAAGGCGTGGTTAGAAAATAAGAAGAAATATGGAGGTAATCATTTTGCTTTTGTTTGTTTTGAGTCTAATCTAGTTGATGCCCCCATAGATTCTTGGTGGTTTGATAGTGGTTCCACTACCCATATTACTGTGTCCTTACAGGGGTTCACAAACATGAGAAAGCCAAGTCTAAAAGAAAGCAAGCTGAGGGTAGGAAATGATCTTGAAGTAGCAGTGGAGTGCGTTGGAGATGTTTCCTTAAGGGCCGTTTGGTTCCACTTCTGTTTTTCTGTTGTTGTTTTTAGTTTCTGTTTCCTGTTTTTGGTTTCTATTTTTTTCCTTAAGAAAACGAAAACATGTTTGGTTAAGATTTGTAATACAAAAACTGAAAAACAAAAACATGTTTGGTTGAGATTTGTAATTAAAAAACTAAAAACAAAAAACTTGTTTGGTTTTATCATCATGTTTCTATTTTTTTGTAATTATAATCTTATGTGTAATAATTATAATATAATACAATATATTTTTAAATTAATTAATTATCATTGTAGCTAAAATTAAAATATATGCAAATCAAATATTATTAAAAAATACACATTAATTGTATATAATAAAATTACATAAATTAGAAATTATATTAAGTCATTCTAATCAATAAAATTTGTCTATCATATTATAATTCTTGAAAACATAATAGTACTATCATTTACAAAAAAAAAACATAAATCAATTAGAAATAATATAATCACTCCACACTTGCCTAGCAATTTCATCTCGCTTCCAAGACATACCTCGAAGTTGTGCTAGAGTGATATTCTACTTTACTTGAGAACTTACATCTTCATATGCACTTTCCCTAATTTATTCTTTATTTTCAGCACAACTGTCAAATAATTCATCGCTTTGTCCATAAATTCTAATATAGCTGTGTATAACACAACAAGCAATAACGGTGTATTTTTGTTTCTTCATATCATAACTCGGCATGTTTTTAAGTATAGGGAATCTTACTTTTAAAACACCAAAACATCTTTCAATAACATTTCTTAATAAAGAATGCCTGTAGTTAAACAATTCCTGTCGACCTTAAGGTCTTCCTCTACCTCTATAATCTCACAAATGATATCTTTCACCTCAGTATGGTGAAAGAAATCTAGGAATATTAGTGTAACCCGAATCAACTAAATAGTACTTGCCTAATATATAAAGAACATAATATTAACAAAAAAATATTTAAAATGAATCATAATTACCATGTTTATTTAAAATAATATATTACCTTGTGGAGGTATAGGAAATTGATTTGTTGAATTTGTTACTGTCTCTAAAAGAACTCGAGAGTCATTTGCGGTACCTTCCCATCCAGCCATTATATATGTAAAACGCATGTCAAATGAGGAACAATACATAATATTTTGGATTGGATTAATTCTTTTGCCCCTGTATGGCATTTGTTCATTGGTCGGAACATGTGCATCAATATGTGCACCATCTATTGCTCCTACACATTCCTAAAATAAAAATATGTATTAAAGTAATTATTAATCATAAGAACATAATTAAAATAGTAATTAAATATATAAATGTACTTAAAAATATGGAAAGAATTTTGAATTCTATTGAATCTCAGGAGGTGTATTAGTAAAAGATGGTGGACTAATGAATCGTTTTGCAAGACGAATAATTGCATATAAGACTTTACGAAACTACTTCCAAATTTTTCAGGTCAAATGTTGAAAGAGTTCTGCATTGACTCTAGTTGTTTCACCATGCCTTATAATCATCAAGAAATTGCTACTTGTTGCTCCACAGTTAAATGACTTGTTGCCTTTAAGTCTCCTAAACTCTTCAACTCATCACATAAGCTCAAGAATATTTTCTTTCTCATTCTTAAGTTTTCATAAATCCTTGTATGATTTCCATTCAAAAGTTCCATTATCCAATCATGACCTTATAGAATAGAAGTTCTACATTGTTGCTTTTGTAAATGAAAATATTTGTTCTCTCCCCCAGCTAGAGAAATAATGATTACCTTCTTACGTTCATCATCAGAATCTGATTCGAAATTTATGTATCTACAATGATACCATTAAATAATTAATATGACATTCAATCAAAAAATTTAACCGAAGGTAGATAAAATATTCATATATTAAGTCAAACATTCATACAACTCACAAACTTAAAATGTTCAAACTATAGAACAACGTTTAAAATAAAAGTGTCAAATTAATAAGAATTTGATATGCAATAACATGAAAATATAACTAAAGCGACATAATCTAATGCAACTTTTTTGTATCTGTCATCTTCATAAAAATATCCCTATAAAGTGGAGAATCATGTAAAGCCTTTATAGCTTTTCCATATTGC
>JAOTAY010000001.1:24249856-24260197 GCA_025629805.1 Erythroxylum baracoense
ACCTGTTTCAGATGAGTCTGAACGACAGGAGAGATCTGACGGAAGTTTTTAAGCGAATCATAGCTCCAGCTATTCCTTGAAGCCGATTGGGAATCGAAGAAAGAAGCGAAAGCGTCCATTGTTTGGAGAGAGAGAAAACTGCCTAGAAAACGTGATAAGATGTCAATCGAAATGATGCGAAGATAGTTGATTTTGATTTATATATATAAAAGGAGATCGACGCTTGGTCGTAATGACTATATTGCCCTTAAAACCGTCTCGCATCATTTTCATTCTAAAGTTTGGAGTGGGGTGGGCCTCTTGGTTAGAGCGAAATCGTTCGACAAAGTTCTGGAAATTACCAAGAGAATAAGGACTCTTTGGGAATTAAGTTGTTTTTTCTGGAAAAGTCGTGGTTGACTGAGAGCAACATCTTAGCTACGAAGCAAAACATAAATAATGCAATACGTGTTAAAACCACTAAGGTATTGCCACGTGTCCGCTATTGGATTAAATGCGGTGATGATCCCCCAATCGTGAATATGATTTTGAAAGAAAGTTTTAAAAAGTAAATTGTATACCAAGTTCTTTAATTTTTTACTTTATTGCTCATGTATTTATCATTTTTAATTTTTTTGTTAGCAAAAAAGAATTTTTATAGCATGAACATCTATTTAATTTTCATTTTTACTAATTATTAGGATTACATTTTCTATTTATCAATTATTACTTAAGAAATGATTATATATCAGTTAATTTTTAAAAAAAGAGTGAATTATATTTAAATTTTATAATATTATTCGATTGAAAGAGTGCAAGTAAGAATTCAAACACATGACTTTTTAGCCTTATGTTCTCCACACTCCACCAACTCGACCACTCACTAGAACTCCGAAAAAGCCTTGATTAGGGGGCAACATGCACCTAGTGCTTATGCTTATACTTTACACAGTCTTATCTCTAACTAGTTAGGAAAAGTTTTCACTTATATTTATATTAAAAATTCTTTCATAGTATTTTTAAAGGCTTATGGCCATCAATTTACTGCTTTAACGATGATAATAATTAATATAAATTAGATTATGATCACTATAACTAAATCATCTTAAATGATTTACCAGTGTGTAAAAGTAATTTAATGTATTTTACCATGAAGACCAACAAATTAAGAACCACGAAAAACACTAAAAAGGGTAATTGGCTCCTTTTAAAATTACAAAATAAATTTTAAGTAATTTAAATTAACATTTATAAAATAAATAAAGTCGCTGGATTCAATTGAATAGGTTAAAAGAAGCTCATAAGTTCCCTTTCAGTTTCAGACAGGAAACTCAAAAACCAGCCTACACAAGGAAATGTGAAACTATCTACCAAAGTCACACTAACAGTAACATACGAATCAAATCAAATAAATTCCAGCAAACCCCACAAATTCTGCAACCATATACAAAACCAAAACAAGAAATTTAAGGATCCTTTCCAGACAACAGAACCCCAGAAATTATACAGTAGTAATCCACAGGAATGCTCGTCTCCTAAGGTCCCAGCTGTTCCAAGTTATTCTGTTGGTGGAGAAGACAGTGAAAGCTTCAAGAGGAAGCCAACCATTATTCCGATGAGCCCCACAACGAATGCAAACATGAGCGAGAAGCTCGGATCACTTTTCCGATATCGTCGCCTCTTCAATATGTCCTGAAATAAGAATCCAAAACAAAAATCATCAACAAGGTTGTGCTTCTGACTACTGAATTAAAAAAGAGGTGAATCATATTAAGTTATTCACCTTCTCTTTATTTCTTATGTCCAAATCAAATCAATTCCCACCAATATTAGGTAACCAGTTAAAGTAATACGCTTACCAGCCATTAGTTTAAAGCTTGAACCGGAAAGTAACAAGGACCTAGACTGAAGTACAAAGTATATACCAGTTCCTGTTGCAGTTGATGTGTTTGCCGAACAGCTGCATCCCTTTCATCCTTGAGACGCTGTACAGCCTAAACCCAAAAAAGAGAACATGTTTAATCCTAAACAGACATATATACTACAGAAGTGAAATAACAGATTGTAAGGGTTGAAAAGCTTTGAAACTTTAGACAGCTTAAGCCACAGTTTGCTCTAGCCCTACCAAACAAAATTCCAAGACTACACTAAGTGGTACCCAATTATCCAAGATTTTGAGAAAAATTTCCTCCACACTATACACGGAGTTATTCTACTGTTGTTCGTAACAAGATGATCGCTTCAGTTATTCACAATTGTTGGGCATGAAGGCGCTCGATGATGGTAGCTGCAAGATATGTAGAAATGTATGCTAACCCACATCATTTTCTTTGTACAAGCCATGCCTTAGTGTGACATTGGTTCTTAAAATTTGCACACATCAACCGCATATGCTCAAATCTCAGTGAAGAAGGGGAACGGGAATTTATTCCCCTTAAATTCCCTAGATCCCGTCTGCACCCATATCTTTAACTGGTCCAAGGAAGTAATTTAATCGAAGCGCAGACAAACTGACCCAAACGTCACCTTATCGCTAAACCCAACAAAAAGAAAAAAAATGAAAGCCAACTCACAGAACTAGGATCAGAACTTTGTGTGGAACCCCTTAATGCTTCATCTTCCAAACTCCCTTGAGCTGATGAGGGAGAAACATACACAACTCTGAGTTTGCACTCCTCTATTGTCTTTTCACCATTGTCCTTATTAAACTGAAGTCACAATCAAACATCGGTTGCATATAAATAAGATTAGTTCCAAAATAATACAATCTAGCTTACTAAACAAAAAATTTTTGTATTCTTTTCCAAGTTAGTATTCTCACGAGATCTGGTGGAAGTTCATCAACATCAACATGTGGCTGCACCGTCGTACTCTGCAGGAGAAACTTATCTTTGCATTGCATATCTGGAGGGTATTCTCGTTGAGCTTGAAGAGTAACTGAAGGCCAAAAGGTGATCAATGTTTAATGTTCAACAAAATGAATAATTATGCCAACTGGAAAAAGAATAAAATAGCATAAAAGCATGACAGAGATAATATACAAGCAATGGGTAATAACGATTCGAGCCAATTTATTCATCTATGGACAAAAGATTTACAGCATAACTTGGTGGCTGCTCAGCTTATCATTTTGATGCTAAAACATTTAAGCTTTAGAAAGCATCTCGTTTATATAAGGTCTATCTTTGGTAGAAAGGGGAAAAAAAGTTTTGTGAGCGACAGGCAGCACCTCTAATGACACATGAATCCCAAGGTTGTATAACACCACTGTTGGGTCTCACAAAGTACTTCTTAGGTGAAGTGGTTTTAACCTGAGACAAAAAGGCAAAGCAATCATAATCAAGACATTCATATAAGCAGCCATAAGCTTGCAGAGATGTATTCTATCGATAAAGGCAGATTCGACCTTAAAAGCAACATGGTGCTCTGTATTGTTTGCAACTTTAAGGTCGCAAAAGCTTTGCTTCTCCAGTTCAACTGATCAGATAAGCAACATCATAGTAAGTCCAAGAACTTGAAATTTTCATAAGGATGCTGCTGGATGAAACAAGTGTACAGATCATATGATGACCCTTTTGTAATGGGCATTGATGTTCACAATTACAAATTACAAGCTTATATAAGGAGTGATTACATTGATAATCATTAGCATACGTCACTCACAATTCTATCTAGCGCATATTCAAGCTTACCCATCCCAGTTCAAAACCCATACAAATAGTTAGCACAATCATTTTTTTACGGCTAAGTATATATTTTCTATCAAAATTTTTCCTAGTACTAACAGTCATCAGGAATTGATATCCAAATTGCAACTTAATCTTTATCTGCTTTAACCCACCTTCTACAACAATGCATCACCAAGTAAACATATCTACCATATTGACATCGAGTACAACGCCTTAAATATAGCTGACAAACAAAGAACAATTTCAACATTTGGCAACTATTACAGGCAAGCAGCAAGTAGTGTAAAGTTGATGAAGAAACTCGTAATGGATGACAAGAGAGATTCATTCTTCACTGTAATAAATCAACTTTTCTGTTTAGGAGGCAAAAATCTTCAACCTTGCTCCTTATCTTAATCTCTTACAAGAATGTAACTACAAGGCAAGGATACATCATACAAGAGGTTCAGCATGCGAACTGTAACATATGAAAATTTTAAAAAGAAAAGATTGTCAGGTTCCAGCTTATTCATGATTTGGGATTTCCATCCACATGTCAAGTTTGTTTAAGCTACTCCTTGCAAATATCATATAGCCTAGAAAATACTTCCCTTAAAATTGTAAACATTCATGGGTTGGAAAAGAAAATTCGTTAAAAAGATTCAAGCCACTCATAACACGGGGGCTAGGAGCAGAGACTATGAGCTAAACTACGAATCAAAAAGCCAAATGTAACTCTCAACTTTTAAATCTGTGCACCTGTAAAGTTGTCCCTCAACTTTAATTATGAAAAGCAGATAGCTTGCCATGTTTGATTATTTATATAGCTCTTATTACCACTTTAACAGCCCCAGCTTGGATGAACATCTTCTCCATTATTGGAGTATTACAGTTTGAATCTTAACAAGTTACTACAAGTAAAGATAGAACTGGGGAAGGACCAAAAGGTAACCATCTAATTCACCCTAAGTTAAATAAGGCCAGCCAGTGAGTCCATTCAGAACAAGGTTAAACAGAATTTAGCACAATTCAATTGCAACTCCTCATATCATGTGTTTGGAGCATCAAAAGTATGGAATTGAAATTTCCATAGAATCAACATAATTTACTCCAATTATAACACACATTAGACCATCCTAAGTAATGTCTAAAACACTGTAATTTTATATGGTGGGAAAAATTAAGGATATATTAGGAAATGACACATTCTTAATCAATTCCATCAGTATATCAAGGCAAAGATAAAGAAAAGTTCAATTAGATTAAATTACATTATCGTTTATTCCAAACATAATGATTCATTTCATTTGAATTCCAAAATTAATTGGTTCAAATGCCAACTTGGTTACTAAGTAAATGCATGAATGTTCATAACATGCCTTCTGAGACGCAACACAACAAAGATAAAATAATGAAAGAAAGATGGCAGCAATTTTCCAACACAACTTCCGATGGATCTCAAAGCTTAAGCAACAGCCAATAATTCAACAAATTCAAACATGCAAATCAATTATCAAAGAAGCTATCTAATTCACAAGAGAAACCAAACAAAAGCTGTCTAAAAATGGAATCATGCAAAATCGAATTATCATAACAGATATACATATTGCCATTTCTAGACGGAGATGGGATGAGGTGAAGAAGATCAAGAATAAGTGTATAGCTCAGGTTGATTCATTCGCACGAAAATTTCAAAGCAACCATCGCCCACATATATCTCATCTTAACACTCTCAATCTAATTAATCCAATCAATTAATTCTTTCTTCCCCATAACATGCACAGCACGCACAAATGACGTAATTTGACACGCGCACCTCAGGAAATGAACACGATCCGTAAAACTGAATTTGGGATTCAATCCAACAAAAAATGGAATACAAAAAGAAAAGGAGGAAACTTACAAATGAACCTGAGCTCGTCGGGATGTACAGTAACCATTCGAGAACCACCACCGGCGGTCATGTCGGCACCAACCAGTCACACACTAGATCAATCTATGAATCTCAAGCTCAAAATTTTCCACAAACCAAATCAACCAACAACACACAAAACCAATCAACACCCGCCAATCCACTCAGAAACAACAGGGAAACAAAGGCGCGACCGAACCGAAACGAAAAAAAAGAAGAAGAAGTCTCACTGAAAATTGCCGAGAGAGAGCGAAGAAACAGAAGAAGAAAATCAAGAGAGACAAAGATGATGATATGTAGTTAGAGGAATGTGGCGTTTGAATTGGGATTAGAGACACGGAGTTTGATTAAATAAACAAAAAAGAAAACTTGGGTCAATGTTTAAGGCGAGTTTTTCGAGCTTGAATGGTCCGTCCTTGTCTCGCTCGCTCGCTCGCTCTTACACTAGATGAAGAACAAGCGGAGAGAGGGTATTTTGGTGATTATGGGCACACCTTTGGGGTAAGAATGTAGACATGACAGACGTAGCTTAACTTGACTTGTACAATTCGGAGAGAGAGAGAGAGAGAGAGAGGTACGACACGTGGCCGTCATTTATGAAGGTGACGCCCGCTTCCAATGCTGCTAATTACTTATTTGGGTGACCAAGCTGGATGTGGGACCCTACGACGTGTCACTTTGCTGTTCTTTTTTTTTTTTCATTTTGATTACTTCTGCTTTCGTCGTTTTTTAATTTCTTCAATTTTATTTTTATATATTATTGATAATTACTACATATAAGAAAAAATTAAAGATAAAATATTTTAATTAATTAATTTTATTTTTATTTCTTATATAATATTCTTTAATAAATTATCAATAAAATTATTTTATTTTACTAAATAAATAATTTTAATTTTATGTAATAAATTAATATTTATTTTCAAAAATATTTTAATTATTAAATTAAATATTTTGAATTGATAGTATTTAAAAGTGATTTTCATAAATTTTAAAAACTAAAAAAGTTTTTAAAACAAAATTAAAAATGCAAACAAACCGATTTTTTACTAAATTTAAAAATAAAAATGAAAACAAACAAACTCTAATTTTTATTTTATTTTAATTAAATTAAATCTTATAAAATCAAGCCTTCAACGTCTGATTATTTTCTCCTGAGTAAAGGACTTTGCGGAATTTTTTTTCAGTCTTTTTGTACTTTTATGATTTTTTTATTAACTTTTTAAATTATTTTTTAATCCCAAATGTAAAGATGAGGAATTAAGAAATATTTAACTAAAAAATTGCTAAAACATTATTAGAAGTAATGATCATGACAAATTGAGTTTCGTGAGTTGTAACGAGAGATCGAACTGAAGAACATGGTGCAATGCGAGAGTGATAAGAGTGGCTTGGTATAATTTGAGAACAAAGTGAGGAGTAACAGATGCGAGACATCTGTGCGAGAACAAAGAGCTGCCTTTGATTTAGGGATTTCTTTTCTAAAAAACGACATAATTTTAGTTTTGTTGTTAAACGACCTAGTTCCGTTAATTTTCATTAGTTATGTTAATTTGATCTTACGTGTATTGGTACTAGAATACGTGGTAAATTACGATAATAAACTTAACAGATACACTAACGTCAAGTTATAATTAAAAAAATTGAAAAATTGAATATTTAATTGCCACTTTTTAAAATTCAATATATAATTGAATAAAGATTGAAATTTTTTATAATTAACCCTAAAAATTAGTAAAAACACAAAAAAATAAATTAATTTTTTTTTAGTTTATTACAAAGATAATTAAAAGATCTTAATTTTATAATTTCTTGCTATCATTTCACTGACGTAAAATTATATCTACCGAATGATTTTGATTAAAAAATTTGTCACGTTCTACACCTAATAGTGCCGTTTTCAAGCATCATTACGACTAAAAAGTAAAAACAAAACAGATGCTTGTATGCACAAGTGAACAAGATATGCAAGACACGAAAATGAGAAACAAAGATAGGTTTGCTTAAACGCAATATCAATTTTGTTCTCTGAGCTTAAAGTTGCGCCCGAGCAAGAAAATGAAAGTTGGGATGTGGACAGAAAGTTCCAACCAAAAGTAATTACTCACCATGATTGAGACATTGGAATTAAATAAGGTGCGAACATAGAGGCGCTTGAATGCACAACCTTTCAAGACTGGCGAGGTGTTACATATCTCCAAGTTCAGGAAATTAAATAAGGTGAAAACATGGGGGCACTTGAATGCACGTACCTTCCAAGACTTGAGAAGCGTTGCCAGACTTGGGTTTCTAAAAATCAAGCAAACCTACGATTAAGCCAAATCATGATTTCATCTAACTAACACATTCTATGTCAGAAAACCTTTAGCTAAAGCAAAACCCTTCTCTGCAATGCATTTTTGGTTTTCGAGGTAAAGAGATGCAGGTATTTGGTGATAATGTTTCTTCTTTTAACAATGGTCGATCCTCATCAGCCAACCGGATACACATTATAGCAACCTTGTTCAACCAAAACAAGTTAGCTTAGAACAATTCTCCATGCATCAAGCTTTCAAGATGAACCCCCACGATTCAGATTTTAGTTTTCATTTTAGTCAAATTTCTTGTATCAATCTATACAACCAAACTTCTCCCACCTAAAAAGCGGTCTCAAGTAACTTCAACTGATAGAACTTAACAGAAGCAGAATGATAGAACCTGAATTCAGAAGTAGATAACGCGATATATAATTGTCGATTTACAAATATCGGCATAAATTTCCTGCACAGGAACTAGACATATCTGCCAAAGAGGTTCTCATTCAATGACAAAATGCAACAAGTGCAAACATCAGTCATCTGAACTAGTGTTATTGGTTCAAAAACTGACATGTGAAATTGTATTTGCTTTTGCACAACGAAGATCCATCGTTTCCCCTTACAGATTGACTAACTTGAAAGTGAAATCCTGAAAATGCAGTAATATGGTTCTTGCTGTATTTGGGCAGTCAAGATTAGCCCTTCTCAGAGAAGAACATATGAGTGGCCGCATATATGTTCATTTAAAAGTCGAAAACCTGGGAAGCTTGTCTCTAAGATAATACAATCTTGCCCGTCTGACTTTCCTGTGTTTGACCACTTTTATCTCCTTGATATTTGGCGAGTAGCTGCAATAGCAAAAGTGAACCCTATTAATGTCGTAGTCTCTTCAAAGTCAAATACTGTATGAATATAGCACTAAACACACTTAGCTTGACTACCAAATTTATCTAATCTCAAATATTGAATCCTATAGAACATAATCACACAAAACTATATCGGTCTTCACAAAAGTATGATTCTGCAAGTCGGAAGTACTCACACAGGGAATACAATTTCAACCCCTATGCCAGCAATAACCCTTCGAATTCTAATCGTTGTGTGGATTCCAGCATTCTGCTTGGACATTACAATACCTTTGTAAACTGAAAGCCTACGCCTATTCTCAGGAACTTCCTGTAAGTAAAAACACATGAATCAATATCCAAAATGGGCTAATAGAAAAAGTTATGACATCATTAGTCATGATGCAGTAAGCGCAAATGCAAGTTACCAGCTTAATCTCCACTATATCCCCAGTCCTAATATCTGGTGTTGGTCTTTCGTTTTGTGATGCCTCGACTGCTCTTTTGTTCAGTATCTAATTAAAAGAAAAGGGGAGTTATTCACAACAATAAGCAACATTCTTAGTTAAATGTACAAGAAAAACTCTCCTCGAGTAACCTCGGTCCAATCATAGAAAAAAGAAAACTTTCACTCGTCCTACTTGATTTAGTTCCAATTCCTCTTTGAACACTCCTACTATTAAGAAGCTAAGAAAATTACCCCCATTATCTCTCCAAGCTTGACACGAGACTTTCTGGGTTCTTTGACTGTTTCATCAGCCTTAACGTCCTCCCCTTCCTCAACAACATCCACTGGTCCTTCTTCTTCCCCAACATTTTCGTTATCCACCACCGTTTCACCCCCACCAGATACTGACTCCTCCGCCTTCGTGACAAAACTCAAACTGGAAAAGCCCGCATTGATTCCTTGCATAGAGCTGGACCCCACAAGAGAAAACGGACTACCAGAGCTCAGAACACAAGCTCGTTTGACATTACAGGAGAACCCCAGTCTTCTTGGAGGAGGAAGCTGAACTGGGGTTCTGGGAATTACAACTAATGCCTGGAAAAAACTCAAAAAAATCATTGAAGAAGTTCACAAAATCAAATAACCAACAAATAGGCACGGATAGACAAGTGAGTGCGGTCACCTGAGGCAGAATCTTGGAACCCATTTGGGAGAAGATCGTTAGGATATAAGAGCTATGCAAATAAGGCGAAATTGGGGAGAATCAATGGTAAGCCATGACCGTCAAGAACCAGCTGGTTAGGGAAATTGAAGAGAAAATGGCTTATCCTCTTGCAGCGGTCTGTCGGGTTCTATCCTTTTGCACTTACACGTGTACGCTTTCCATGGATTCGGAGCTATTCTCGGGTCGAACCTCCGACCTTAATTTCCCAAATTCAGGCGAATATTAATTAATTGTTACTTTTTTGAATTCGACATCCAAAATCAGACTGTATTTAGATACAACAATGGTTCGGGTTAAGATTGGCCGATCTGCAACCTAGCTTATTAACAGGCTGACCTGTTAGTAGCCTAAGTGCCTGTTTGGTTGAGCTTATATCAATAGAGCTTTTGTCAATAGAACTTTTGTCAGTAGAGCTTTTCTGAGAAGAGCTTTTTTAAAAAGTCAGTAGACTGTTTGGCTGTCAATTAA
>JAOTAY010000001.1:24268165-24279818 GCA_025629805.1 Erythroxylum baracoense
TAAATTAATTTAGTTAATAACTAAATTATTGTGATATATTCTTTGAAAAATTTTGGTGTAAAATTTTGGTGTAGAATAATTGGAGTAACACTAAATTTGGTATAAAAAGATTCTAAGAATATTCTATTTTACACTAAATTTAGTGTAAAAATTTGATGTAATGGTTAGAGATGGCCTTATTGAGCCAATGGAAAAACCGAAAAAGAGAATATGACACGTATTAAAATCTCAACCTTTACTTGTGCCACGTGGCATCAAATAGGTAACCCAACACTACTTCACTCACAGTACTCACCGTCACGCAAACCTACGTGGCGTGGAAGCAAACTAACCGGATTTTGACATGACCTCCATGTTTGAAACGTGTCCTCACGCAGTTGCAGACTGTCTGCCCGTCCCGCCATGCTCTCTTTCCCTCACGTCTTCTCTGATCTCTCTCTCTCTCAAAAGATAAAAAAAGTCTCCTTCATTGATGGTTTCGCCTTTTCTAAACCGGCAATCCAATCATGACCCAACATTGGTTTTCTTTCAAGTTCGATTATTGCTTCTTTTTAGGGGGCAAGTTTTTTGCTTTCTTCTCATTTTTTTGATTTTTCTCTTCCTGGTAAAAATACGAAATGTTGTTTATTTTATAGCAAGGTTGATACTTTTTCAAGAAAGTTGAAATATTTCGACACAATCTTCTTTGGGGCAATTTGGATTTGGTTGAATAGAGATGTCTAGCAATTTTGACATTGTGAGGCAAACCCCACCTGGCATTTTGGTTATAAGAAGCTTAAGAGGCAGAGACTGGAGCCTGAATACGTATAGGTACATAGTTTTGTTGATTACTTTCGTAGCATATACTTGTTATCATGCATCTAGGAAACCGAGTAGTATAGTCAAGAGTGTGTTGGATCCTGAGGCAAAACATTTGCATGAGTATCCATGGCCAATTGGCAGCATCTTTGTTAAGGATGAATTCAGGGTTAGGAACAAGGATAGGTTGAAGTCTGAGGGTTGGTATCCGTTTAATGGAAAAGATGGGACTTCCAAGTTGGGTGAGATTGATGTGGCTTTTCTTGCATGTTACTCTATGGGTATGTATGTTGCTGGACATTTGGGTGACACATTGGACTTGAGGTTGTTTTTAGCGTTTGGGATGATTGGAAGTGGCATTTTTGTGGGTTTATTTGGGATGGGATATTTTTGGAACGTTCATGCTTTTTGGTATTTTTTGGTAATGCAAGTGGTTGCTGGGTTGTTTCAAGCCACAGGTTGGCCTTCTGTTGTGGCTGTGATTGGGAATTGGTTTGGGAAGAGAAAGAGGGGGTTAATAATGGGCATTTGGAATGCACATACTTCAGTTGGAAATATTAGTGGCTCCCTTCTTGCTGCTAGTGTTTTAGACTATGGTTGGGGATGGTCTTTTATAGTTCCAGGTGCCTTTATTGTAATGGGAGGAGTGTTGGTATTCTTGTTCTTGCCTGCTTATCCGGAGGACATTGGATTCCCTTGCCCAAATTATACTGCAGCTAGGGATTTAGAAGGCCATGCTCGGAAGGATAGCACTTTGGGCACTTTGGAAGATAAACAGAGTACTGTTGCTCCTTGTGGATCAGGGCTTAGGACAAGTGTTGGGCTTGCTGAAGCTTGCTTAATTCCAGGAGTGATACCTTTTGCACTTTGCCTATTCTTTTCCAAACTTGTAGCTTACACGTTTCTGTATTGGCTGCCATTTTATCTGAGCCAGACAGGTAATTTCTTCCAGTTGACTCTGTTTCTGATTGCAATTTACATTTTTACTCCAAATGTATCATTTTGTTAAATGTTTTCTGATTTTAATTAATGTTTCTGCTATGCTATTTCTACAGATCTTTGCAACAAGGTGAGAAGAAATTGCTAAAGTTGTTCATTTATCACAATTAAGAGAAGTCTTTTCTAGTGTTGGTTACAATTGTTTAATATTACACTAGTAGCATCTTTGCATCAGTTATCCAAAAGATTTCGACGTTTGTTTTGAAGTTTGGAACATACAGTCTGGAATTTTTGGCACTTGATGACAACGAGATGAAGTTATGCTTCTGATTAATGAGCTTTTGTCAGTATCAATGTTATTGGTATTTTGCGTAAAATCTAATGAGAACTGCCCCTTTGAACTAATTTGTGGCTCAGTTTTCTTCTCAAGGTTTTGTTGGTCACTGTGTTTCTTGCATGCAAACATATTTCATGAATACATTCTTGGTCAATATAGCTTCTGATCTTTTACCTTAGTTGGAGGCCTATAATGAATTATATGAATGTTCTTCCAGTAGTCACAGATATTACCCATAAACACCTATTACTTGGAGGGAATGACACATAATAGACTAGCTTTGAATCAGCTTGTACAAAAAGTAGACTTCTTATGGATTAAAGGAGTTCATAATAGAACTGTGATTTTTCAAATGAATGCTATATGGTGTGTGCCTATAACCAATAGTGGCGTACAGAAAAGCTGCTGCATTTTTTTCAATCGTGTTCTTTTATTCTTTGGGGGGGACGGGTTAGTGGGAAGAACCAAGGTTAACGTAAATTGCCTACAGACTAGAGCAATATACCATGCTTTGTGCTGCTTCCTTTTGCATGAGTGCATTTCATAATGAGATGTAAAACTCTATGTTATTTGAGCACCAGCATCTAAAAGGCTATGCTGCTGGAATATAACTAGGCTGTTATTCTTTCCTGAAAATCTCAAACTGGAGTTTTACATGTGTCTGAGATGTTTCATCATAAATCCTGTTTTTCAGTACATTGAAAAAGGTGTTTCTTTACAGAAATTGGAGGAGAGTATATGTCTGTGAAATCTGCTGGAAATCTATCTACTCTGTTTGACGTTGGGGGTATTTTTGGTGGAATTATTGCTGGATACGTATCTGATAAAACTAGATCTCGGGCCACTACAGCAGCCAGTTTCATTTATGCTGCAATTCCTTCAATGCTTTTATATCGCACCTATGGGACTGTCTCAAAGAATGTGAACATCCTGCTGATGATGGTTGCGGGACTGTTTGTTAATGGACCCTATGCACTTATTACGACTGCCGTTTCTGCAGACCTTGGCACCCACAGTTCTCTTAGGGGGAATTCTCGAGCTCTTGCAACAGTGACTGCCATTATTGATGGCACTGGATCAATCGGTGCAGCCCTTGGTCCGCTTTTGACTGGATTCCTTTCAACAAAGGGCTGGGATTTTGTGTTTCTGATGTTGATGATATGTGCTCTTATTGCGGGTCTTCTTTTATCACGCCTAGTCAAGGCTGAAATTGCTGAGAAGATCAGTAAAAGGAGGCCTTCATCAAGTGGACGGCACAACCACGAAGGTAATGACATGAACTCCCCTGAAATGCATCACTCTTAAAATACCAAAATCCAAACAAGTTTGAACATTTGGAAAATTTTTAATGAAGAAATTTGGTTAAAAGGATGAAATGCAGGGTCTTGCTCATAAAGTAAGGAAATCTGTCCACAGTTGTGATGAATGTTTAGCTTGTGGCTTTTGCTATAGAAAATTTAATTTCTTGTGTTAATGGGAATGAATTCAGGAGAAGGAAGCTAATTTGGTTGTGAATTGAAAGCCACTATCTAGGCTTCCTCTTATAGGAGGTGTTTTTGGTTTTTAAATTGTTTCTCTGCCCTTGTTTTAGCGTTTTCCATGAAGCTCACACATATAACACCAAAAGGACTTATCCTGCTGATTTCTTTTGAAAATTATGTCAAGTGTCTCAAGAAGGAGACAGTCTTCCAATACATGATATGTCTGGAGAAAGTAAAGTGAATCGTAGAACCTTTCTGCTGTTTCTATTCCCTTGCTTTGAAAACAGCTCATTCCTTAAGCTATTCAAACCTTTTTCCAATCTCTTTTATCGTTGTTAATTGAAGATGTCACAACAATGTTAATCGATTCTGTTGCCACAAGATGTCTGGATTCAATAAGAAGTTTTCGCGACGGCTTCTCCCTTTTATTTGTTTAGATAGTTATCTCGTTTTTGAACTACTAGTCTTTGAGTTGCACGTTCTCGAATCAGTCCGGTCAGGATTTTCTGTTTCTTTGTAGCTGAGTGATTAGCATTTGGTTAGTTGCAACATTCTCATTGTATGAGTATGATCCTCTCCCTTAGAAGTATATGAACCATAATTTACCTCTTTTAACAGTTTCTTTCTTCTTTTGGCAGCTACTGCATCTGAACCACTTCTAAAATGAACGGAGGAAATGAGACCATCAAGAAGCAAGTCGAGTAAAGTAATTCGCACAAAGAATATGTGCCTGTAAATTTAGGCATGTGTCACGTATCTCTGATGAATGCATGATGAGAGTGCCAATCCTTTGTTTTTTAAAGGTCTGTCAAATACAAGGAACTGCTTTGGAGGAAGCGGGTTGAGGTGGTCACTACTGTTAAGGAGGAGCTTCATCTTCCTCGGACTCTCATCTGAAGCTGGGGTTTGGGGTTTAGTTATTGCTGTTTTAACTCTTTTGTCATTAGGAGTTGCAGGATAATGTAAAACCTTCTTTGTAATTCAGTATAAACTTATTAAATTATTATTTGTTCTTGTATTTCTTCCAGGGTAAGCCGTCTAATGGGATAAGGTGTGGCGGAGGGAGGCTTAGGCAATAAAGGTGGAGGAATTGGTGGTTTTGGTGGTGGCGGAAAAGGCAATATTTCTAGACAGTGTAGTGGTGTAGTGGTTTGGCGAAACTGTTTAGTAGAAGAAAAGGATGGATAGTCGTAGAACATTGTAGAATGGCGTCTTGTGACAAATCAGAGATTGGATTACACAGCTTCTCAAACTCAGCTTGGCAATTAGAACAACAATAACAACCAATGAATCTCAGTGAAACGCGAAGAGGGCCAGTAGTATTAATCCTTATCCCTACTTAATAAAAAGATTGTTTTCGTTTTTACCATCTCTGCTGAGATAATTCTCCTTTGCAAAAACCCACCAAATAATACTCGTAGGAATTCCATTGCAACTCAACTTGAAACCTCTTTTCAAGTCACGCTGGCACTCTGTCTAAAGCTATTTGGTTCCTCAACAATAATGCATAGAAGAAACAATTTACAGGAAGTAGAAAGAAAAGCAGTACAACCATGTTAAATTGCAAATCAGCATATTCATCAAGGGACGATGGAATCACCGTCAATCAACTGATCTAATGAGTCCTTTACAGAGTTGAAGCTTCACAAATATGGACACTGAAAAAGAATAAAAGGGTACCCAGGACAAAAAGATAGGCTACCTATTTCAACAGCTCCTCAACTATTCAACCTACCCTTGATCAAAGCAAGTTCAATGAATAACTCTGAAATGAAATCTGTATCAAGTTTGTAACTTTTTGTCTCTACTTCAAAATGGTCTTTAAACTAATTGTCCAAAACCATTCCCAACTCAGATTTTGAATGTTCATGAGTTACCTCCTCTCAGAAAAGTGGCATTTATCTGCGCCTTCTTTGTTTTCTTCTGCACTCGAAACAAGAGTCACATGGAGATTCATTTCTACTTGAGAAACTGCCTTGAAGCTTGCCGATGGGTACTTTGAGGTCTTCCACCAGTACTTTGCGTAGTTTATCATTCTCTTCCATAAGCTCTTCAATGATTTGTTGGTGTTTTAACACCTAAATTCCAGAGAAAGTTTTAAGGCTTCAACGCTGGAAACTTCTTGTATATGAGGGAAAAATGTGCTTCAATGGTGGTGGTGCTCTGACCACTTAACACAAGCTGCTAACGGGATTTACAGGAGAACTATAACATATAAACCTCATTATGCATCACATCTTAATAGTTAAACCTGGAATCTCATTGATGGAGATGCTTAAGTCTTATTTTCACTAGACTAAGCCAGATTTTTCCAAGGATTAGGCTTTCAAGGAAGAGACTTAATGTAGCTTCAAAATAATGAGATAAATTTTTAATTGACCAGTGATATTACCATCTGAAGCATGTTGTTTTCTGTCCGGATGCGTCCCTGCAATTGCATGTTTCATATTTTAGAAAATTAGATGGGATACATAGCATTGTAGACATACACGGTAGCATAAACTCAAATGAAAACCACCTCTACTAAAAGATGCCACTAACAAACTGAAAAGCGGTTCCTAACTGTTGCGAGACAACAACACCAAGGAGGAAATGTACACAGAAAGTTATCACGGGTTCTGAGGACCCTAAAAGAGTTTTCCTGGCGTAATTTTCCACAAGAGAATCATGGACGGATATAAACCAGACTAAAAGAAGGAATTAAAGAAAAATAATGAGAAAATTCGTAGTATAAAGTTTTGAAGTAAGGTTTTCCAACAACAAATAAGGTGCAAACATGGATTCCTAAAACACTTTTCAAATTTCAGAATAGTTCTGCATGTTTCAATCAGCATTTTAAGCTTACAGTGCAATATCCCTGCACAATAAGGTGATCATACGGTAGGGGATGAACGTGCAATGTTTGCACGGAGGTGTCAGCCTTGTGAAACATGTTCTACACTAGTTCTGGCTACAACAAAAGATTGCATATATGCAATTCAAATACACCACATGGGAGTGCATTGCAGCCATGTATTTACAAAGATTAAATCATTTTTCATCTTCATGTGTCCAGAAGGCATACATACAAAGTGTATATGCTACATACTTTCTACCTTTAAGTGCAAATTAACAAGCTGCAATTCATGAAAGAAGATATGGCTGGTAGTATACATCAGGCATACCATTTCATTTAGATTACTGTCCTCATCCCTGAGGATTGGGTTCTGGAGAAAGCTGCTAATAACCTTTTCTGTCCTACTACTGAAGGATAACTCCAATGGATTGGTTTCTGACATAAGATTTTGATGTCTTGAATGAGCACCTATGCTTCCATAATCATGCAGGCCATTAGATGTTTTATCAGGAAATTTTGTTGCCAGCTGTGAGATATTTCCTGGTGGCTTTTGAATTGACAATTCGTTCAATGTGCCCGTGTCACTTTGGGAAGATACTAGAAGGGACCCTTGATCAACTGGTATGTTGGAAGCTATTCCAAATCTCTTCATCACATTCATTATCACTTGCTAGAAAATTGTTCTGAGTTTCAGATACATGCACAACAGACTGCAATAAGCAGTAATTAGAAAAGTAAGATACAAGATAATTATGCACGTACAACAGAAGCAGCCTGAATCTTCTTCAACACTCCAGGTTTCACAGCAAGGCCTACAAGAGAAACGATAAGGCTTAGCTATGTTGGGCAGATATTTGGAGAGGTACAAGGATACATTTATAATGACTTCTGCAGAGTACACCAATAATCCTATATCAAGACCAGCACATAAAACCAACGGCAGGGATGTGTTGAAGTAAGATTACATAGAGTTCCTTCAAAGTTTCGACTTAACATTTAATCTTGTATATAAGAGGATAAAGGTCTCTGTCCCATTCTATAAGCAACAAAAACGTAGAAAATGATTGCATTCTCAGTAACAATCCTCCTGAAATGTAAAGCCTTTGGAAACTATTGTCATGATAAACTGACCCACAAAACCTCATTTGGAGACTATTCATAATTCACAGTAGAAAGATGATACAAATTGCTGTACACTATCATTTCATTGCATTACTAAACACCCCATCAAGCACATAATGCATTGTTTTACCAAATGCCTTATCTTAATTTCACAAAGAGACAGACAAAGAATGAAGAAAGCTCTTGGTTAAGGCTATGATTGTCCTGTAGCAAATCCAATACTATGAATTTCAATTTTAGCAGCCCCTGCACCTAAAGCCTGTCAAAATCCTTCATGAGTTCGAGGTTTTCATATCTTTGTACCAAGTTGGACATTGATAACATTCATGCTCCAGATTGAGGGGAACTCTTGAGACTATGTATATTATAGAGGATACTTTGGAACTCTCTATTGTTGTACCCTCTTTTACGTATGTATATAATTTACTCGTGGAGAATGAATAATTAGGCTACTCACTCATGCTTACACAAACAATACTAGTTCATCTAGCATGAAGAAAAACTGACCCAACAACCTCATTTGAAGATGATAACTGCTTCACTGGAGAAAGATAAGAAAAATCGCCACAGAATAAATTGAAATTTCAGAAAGTGACAGACAAAGAATGATTAAAACTCTTTTTAAATGCTATGACTATCCTGTAACAAATCCAGTTCTATGAATTTCAATTTCACCAGCCAAGTACAAGAAAGTGATTGATGAAATAACACTAACCACTGGGTTCTATAAAAGATAGGAATATCTATAACGTAAAGATTATGGGCTCATTACCTTATCAAATGCCCCCATTAAGCACATAAGAACATCCAACCAACAGGCCTCTAGCAAAGTACATAAGAAATTAAGCATGACATACCAACTCCAAGCCCATGGCCAAAACCAACTCCACATCCAATGCCAGCTTGAATATTGTTTGCTCCCAGTTTCCTCAACTAAAACCGTGAAAAAATTTGCTGAGGCTAATATTTGCGAAACTTGTCAAATAAACCCAGCAGGAAAGGATGGTATCATTCAGGTGTAAGTACAAATATTTAACTTACAGCACTATTCACATGCCAGCTAACACCAGAAAAAGCATCGGTTGCACCTCTAGTTGCACTCATAACTTGGTTTACCATTGGCAGTGCATCTAGAATATAGTTTATATCAAAAACAGCTGTAAGTATGTAAATTTAAGAATGGCTGATCACCAGCTTCTTTGACAAGAACATGTCTTACCAAAGAAGTCCAATTAGCATGGTGGTTATAATTTCATCGAAGTTCGTAATCCAAGTTCTCATAAGTTACCACATAAAGTTAAATGTGAGTCTTTACGTGTTTCAAGTTCTGAACAATGAACATTAAAAGAAGGTTGTGTCGAGTTGAGTAACATGCGTCCACCATTAAGGGGTGTGACCAAAACTAATATTGTGGATTGTACAGATGTAGAAATGCAGTGATTTAAGATGACAGTAGCAAACAAAACTTGGAGACATGAGCACAGATAAACTCCTCTTATACTTCACACTTTTGTCCGGTGTAATTTAGACGATGATGAGACAAGAGATGCTTCCGATGCATTAAAACAAAATTCAAAGAGCATGTCAGTCTGGTAATCTTAACACAGTTCAACAAATGAAAATTAGACAAAATTAAGAGTAACCCAATTCCCCAAGCAAATAACCCTTTTTAAAATTTCTTGGTAACACACCAAAGCAAGCAACGAATTTTATCAATAAGAAACGATTTGGCCAACAAAAACAAATTATTATTCGAACCCAAACGCAAAATTCATCAGCTTTCCTAAACTACATAGGATTATATACAAAAAGAGAATAAAGAAAGCAAAAGGAGAGCCGGAGAGGGTTTACTTAGATTTAAGGGACGACCAACGCCTATGCCAATTCCACAACCAATGCCAAATCCTGTAAAGACTTGAGCCACTTTGAAACTAAAAGGGTTTTCTATTCCGAATCCTGCTTCTAACCCTTTCCTTTCATCTCTCACAATCACACCGCTACTCTTACTGTTAGTGTTGCTGTCACTGCCCTCCATATTTAACAAGGTGTGGTTCCTTACTCTTTGTCTCTATGTTTGAGCTAACGAATTCCCATCTCTTTAGTAACAGCTTAGCACAGTATTACTCGGTGAAGAGGAAGCTCCAGTGCCAACTTCCGGTTTCTTACAGTGCCCGCCCATTGACAGGAGTTTATCAGTTGGACTTGGACCGGAGTAGAAAGAATGGACCATTTGAGTTGGACTTGGACCATTTTAACACTGTTGGACTTGGGGTTAAGTCCAAAAGGTTTTTACAATGTTCTAAGAATGATAATCTTATACAGGTAAATTTTCGGTCCAGTTTTTAACCTTTTAGTTTGATTTAATTTAATAATTTTTATTGTTAAAAATGGATCAATTTTTATAAATTTATAAATTTTTATAAGCTAAAATAAATTATTATTTTATTTAATAATTTTTTAATTATATTTAAAAATTTTATAGATAAAGATAATATTCTTCAATTATTTTTTAAATTTCTTAGTTTTATTTAATCTTTAATTAGTTTTACGATAGTCTAATATTGGTTAAACTTTTTAAACCTTAATCCTCTTGTTTTATCAATTTAGTTTCCGATCCAGCTTTAAAAATACTTGTCTTTTTCATTCATAATTTTATTGGTTTATCGCAAAATCAGAATCGTCAAACTAAGATTAAGATTATTATAAGTCGGTTAAAAAGATGCAAACATAATTTTACTTGTTTAAAAAATATTTATGTTTAAAATTTTTAAATTTTAGTATTAAAATACTGTAAAACAGCCTTTGATAAATTTTTATAAATATATTCTAATATAATTTATTATTAAAATAATATGAAAATAATTATACTGACTTTTTCATATATTTAACACTCAGTCATATTTCATCAAGCACGATAAAATTTTGTTTCAATTTAAAATTAATTAATTTAATTGAAATGCACCTGAAATACATGAGTTGAGGCTTGAAATATTCTCATGTATAATATAAATATTTGATTAGAGTTATAATTAAAAAAGGCCTAAAATTCAACTTAATAAATAATTTTTAACTTTTCAAATACGTTCAAGATTTGACAAATTTAAGTTTCAGTTTAATCTTTTTTTAATTTTTTAAAATTTAAAATTAATTTTTATATGATCTGAGTTATTGTCATTCTGTCAGTTATATAACAATTGGTATTAAAATAAGACTCATCTACTTAGGTTGCATATTTATAAGTTTGTCCTTCAGTCTTATAAAATAGCTTTTATATGCAACTTTTTAGCTATATAATAATTGTAAGTAAATTTAAATTGATAAATATAGAGCCACCAGCTTTTAATCTTAGAAAATATTTGGTGATGACTCTTTGTTACGGTCCGTTTGTAAGGTATGGGACTTAGTCCGACTTCGGTTACATGAGGAACTAATGTGGGATTTATATAAGTTTATGGACTCTTTTACCTTTTGAGCTAGCTTTTGGGGTTAGACTCTCCCATAAGACCTGTATCAATAAGTATCAGAGTTAACACCACTCTTTTGAGTCCTCGTGCCATAAGTGTTGATGCCGATATTGCACTGTTCGCTTAGGGTTAAAAAAGATCTAGCACACAGTCAACTCGTAAATGCCATGCATAGCATTAAAAAGATTTTGTAATAGGCAGTCTTGCTTTTAATTTAATTATATCATCAATAATGTCAAAATATTGGTCAAATTATGTTTTCTAATTAAGTTAAATTGAAAATTTGAAAATATTTAGAGTTAATGGTATTATATGCTAACCCATTTCTTTGTTAAATGTAGAGATGAAGAAAAGCAATCCATGTCTGAGTCGGACCACCTCCTTAAATGTGACAAAGCAAGACCGCTGAATCGTACCACAACCTTAAATGTGACAAAGCAAAACCTAACTACTACATAAAATCATCTTCCACCCTTGTGTTCACATGCAATAACATGCCTCATTCTATCATCTAAAGCGATTGAGAGAGCCACATCTAGTCACTTGGGATTAGGTCTCCTGTATTACTTATAGTATTTATATCATATTCTATTAAGTGCTTGTTTGGTTGAGCTTATATCAGTAGAGCTTTTGTCAATAGAGCTTTTGTCAGTAGAGCTTTTCTGAGAAGAGCTTT
>JAOTAY010000001.1:24303172-24313924 GCA_025629805.1 Erythroxylum baracoense
ATATTAATTAATTTATTCATACAATTATTCATTTATATATTTGGTTATTATTTTCAAATTATTTTCTCTTCTTTTTTGTTGGTCTATTAAAAAAAATTTATGAGTTAAGGTCTCATTCAATGTTTTAAAACCGAAACGAATATTGAACCGATCAAAGAAACGTTTAAAGTTTAAAGATTCAATCGATATAAAACCGGTATATAATAAATAAGAAGTGAAAATTTTAAATTAGTCAACCTTTCGATTCAGTTCAATTTACTTTAATAACATTTACATTTAAAATTTTTTTTACAAACCAAAATTAATCAATTACTTTTTATTTAACAAAAATTTAATTAATTTTTTATCGACAAAATTTTTAATTTTATTTGATCTTTAACCAATTTTATAATAACGAAATGCTAATTGAACTTTTAAATATTAAATCTCTTACTTTATTAATTTAACTTTTGATTTATTTTCTAAAATATAAAAAAACACTAAATTTGGAATTGTTGGTTGCAAAATGATAAGGAAAGAAAAAAAAAGAAAGGTTAATTGAAATAGTACTAAATGGTCCATTTTTAATCAAATAACATGGCTTTTCACATTTGAAAGATATTATCATTTAAAATTTTTGGTCTCTATAACTCTTGCATGCTATTCTTACTTTTGTAAGTTGTTATGTACACCTCACCAGTCGAGAGGTGTTATTCTTTATTATCTATCTTTTGGGATCAGATCTTTTGTATTGGTTATAATGTTTCTATTATGTTTCATTATATTTTATCTAAATATTTACTTAAATCTCACGTAAATATATGATTAAAATTTAATAGAATAGAATTGAAATAGAATAATCGAAACAAGAAATTTAATGTGCTATCTCTCAAGACAAATCTTCTAAGTATAAGTTAGTGAATACAGAAAATTTGATTCCCTGTACTTCTTGTTTTGTTTTCTTTTTTACTGTATTTGCCCTTTTGCTTCATCTTTCTGCCACAAACCACTACCAGTGTCGTTCTGATTCTTGATTTTTTTCTTTTTTATTGTTTTGGCCCTTTTGCGTCATCTTTGTACTGCAAACCACCACCACCCTATGTCTTGCTTCTTGATTTTTTTCCTTTGTTGAATCCCAAACATGTCAACACGGGACTTGATCCTCTAGCCCCTTAATTCTGTCCTAATTTTGTCTCAAATCATCCTAGCCATTTATTTATGTAGGTCTTATATAAATAAATGGCTAGAATAAGTTGGGACAAAATTGGGCAGGATTAAGGAGCCAGAGGATTTGAGGGGATGCCAATACAGTCTCGGAGTCACCGACAATAAATTCTTTTGTAAGAGGCATTCGATTCACGAGTCAGAGAACACTGACTAGTTTATATTTTAGCCGACCGGTTTTTATTAACAACAATTAAAAGCAAATATCGAACAAATGAGTTTGGTTTGTACTTGACTCAATCGAATCAGTTAATTTAGTCCAATTTTTACATCATTAGTCTCTTTACATGCCAATTATTAAAATACTTAACTGATTCCACGTATTTAATTGTAAAAAGTTAAAATTAACTAATTTTTTAATTTAATTTTTAATTTTTTAGTTTAATTTATTTTAACAACTATTGTTGTTTTTATTAATTAGCAGGTTTTATGTAACTTAATAAATTCTTATAAACTAAAATACACTAATTAATTTTTATTTAATATTTTTTAATTAAATTTCAAAATTTTGACCAATAATTTTTTTTATTTTAATCATATTTTAAATTCTTTAACTTTATTTAATTTTTAACTAAATTTATAACATTTTAATACTAACCAAACTTTTGAACCTTTAAATTAATTTTTAAAACACCGCTAATTTCATATCTCTATAAACTCTACATGACTACGTGCATGTTTAGTTGAGCTTTTGGAGAGTGAATAAGTATTTTTTTTACCTCAAAAGCTATTTTTAAGAAAATGAGTGTTTGACTATAAAATAAAAAAGCACTTTTTGAGTAGATTTAACTTTTTTGACAGCTAAAATACAGCATTTTAATAAACTCAAATTTGGAGCTTCTCAAAAAAGCACTTTTTCAGATAGATTTTTCAAATCAATTAATGAATCTATTTTTTAGTTCCTTTATTCTTATGTTTTACACACAATTTCCATAATACCCACAAACACATCTTCACATTTATTTTGAAATTTATATAATATTATTCGACTTTTTTTATATGTTTTAATATTTATTTTTGATATTAGTTTTACTTATGTTATAATCCATAAAAAAGATTTGATTAGATATATTTTTATTTATATTTCATATATTTAAAATTATATAATAGCTAATATATTGTACTTTGCATATTGTTTAATATATTTTAAATAATATTTATATGCATAAATAATTTTTATTACAAAATAAAATATGGTTAAAATTAAAAATACTTTTTATTTTTATGTAGCCAACTAGTCTATTGTATGAAGCTCTTTTTAAAAAGCTCTTTTTTAAATGACAGTCAAACAGTCAACTGTTTCTTAGAAAAACTCTTCTTAAAAAAACTCAACTGATAAAAACTTTACTGATATAAACTCATCCAAACAAGCACTTATTCAACATATGACCTGAAATAGAAAACTTTAACATATTAAAATACAGATAAATTAATTCTTGCTTTTTAAAATATTTTAAATATTTTCCTTGGAATTTTTCATTTTATCGTGAGCCTAATTTTTTAAAATACATAGTACTTACCTCACAATTATTTAGTCTAAATAGTTTTTTATTTAGCCTAATTACATTTTTTATGACTGATTTAATTTACTATTTTATTTGTCTTTTCTAATTTGTGTATTTTTTAATTATTTCACCTATTATTGATAATTTTTTACCATATTCTATACGCATATTGTACATTTTTATATTTTTATTTATATGTATTTATTTATATTTTTGTATTATCATTATTTTACATTACACATAAGTCTATGAAAAACATCTCCAAATCATACGTTTCAGCATAACTCTAATTGGATGTCATTGTAACTCAAAATTTGTAGTTAAAGATTATAAGATGGTGCAACATTTCTCAATGATATTATTAATGTAATAATAATAATAATAATAATAATAATAATAATAATAATAATAATAATAATAATAATATAAACTTAGATCTATTTAATTTTCATTTTAATTTTATTTTATTCTAATTATATGATAAATTTCTAATAAAATATTTCACAAGTTGACGATTTAAAAATACACGATAAAATTATATCATAAATTTTCAGTAAAATATTTCACGAATAAACGATTAAAAATTATATAATAAGTTTTGGACAAGTGATAATACGTTCAAATTGAACCAAGTCAACTTCCAAATTCAATCAACTCAATTTTATTTAATTTTTTGAGATTTCTTAAATTATAAAAAAAGTGAAATTCAAAGAGATGTTGGGGATGAAATACAGAAGATTGGTCACTGAACTTCTGGGTTATAGAAGAGAAACAAAATTGGACATGGGCGGTGAATTTGGTTCTTTGGTTGGCCGTACTTTTGTGAGTGTGTGCTGCTCCAAGTGTACATTGCTTCACTCCTGTTTGGCGGGCGAGAAAGTTTAATGTGTCTTAACACATAAGCAAAGAATTGTTTCCAAGGAAAAGTTTAATGTGTCTTGACATATAAGCAAAGAATTGTTTCCAAGGAAGGATGAAGCTGGTAAATAAAAAGGAAGCACATTACAAATTAAACATTAAAAGTAAGGACTTGGCTCTTACATTTATCTTAAAGCAAAACTAGTAAAAGAAGCTAACATAAATTAGAAATGGGACTACGAAACAGTTACACGAAATTCTGAACACCAAAACTGAAGATGCTGCTACTCAAGTCCAAAACATGATGACTCAACAGTAACCTACTTTCCCAGAAAATTTAATGTATGTATGCATGCATACTAAATTCAAGAAGTTAATCACAGGCATGGAGAAATATCTAAAATTTACAACCCAAATGACTAAAAATCGTAGAAGGAGATGTTTTTCAAGGATATGCCTGTTGATATGCTTCCGACTCAAAAGACTCTTCCCACAGACCACAAAGGGTAAAACCCATGCATGGAGCAACGCAATAGCATCTTACTTGCCACCCAGTGAGGGAAACTGACCAGGGTCTTCAATAGAGGGTGCAGCTACATCCTGTACCCCTCCTCTACCGAATCCACCACCTCTTGATCCACGGCCTCTGCCTCGTCCACGACCACCATAATAACTCTCCCCATCAGCAGGCTTCAGGAACTCATTAATGCTCACAGCCTATTATAATCAAACAATCATCATAAACTAAGCAGCAGTATACGAAATAATAAGTAGAACAAAGCAGAAATACAAATATGTTTGAGTTGCTTTTGTTATCAAAAAGCAACAAGAGGAAATAAACATTTCATAAAAGCAGTCGATTTATAAACACAGAAACAACATCACACCATGAAAATTATTTAATCAGTTCTGAGGCAAAACCCAGCAACTTCAGAAACAACTGGACCATAATTTAAAGGCAATAACTTTAACAGAAGTCGCGGACAGGGGGTTTAAATCAACAGGAATAAGAATGTTTTCAGTCAACAAAACAACTTCAAACCAATCACTTCATGTTAATAGCAGCAAAAGCATGGACAAGCTGTAATTGAGAAATTACTAGATGATCAATTAACATAGTTAAATTGCTATATACAGGTGACTACTTATTCAAGGCACAGCATGTACCTTCTTGGCCCTAGCTTCTTTGTCAGCAGCATCTTTCTGTCTGTCCTTTTCAGATCCCTAACAACCAAAAGTTTCAAGTCAGCACTCCATTTTAGGTCTACCACATAGTACAAATGGAAAATTCCTGCAGCTAATGCAATTAGTACCAGCTTGATGAAGATTTCATCGTTTTCTTTCTTATTTGAGAGCTGTTGCATGGACTCAAAGTCTTTGTCCAGATTCACCTTTCGAACCTCAGGCTTCAGAGCAAGCAAAGCTTTCCTTTTCTCTTCAAGAACCTTCTCATACTCTTCCAGAGTCATCTCCTGTTATTAAGCGTAACAAGGATATATAACCAAGTCCATCAGCAGTGCTTGGAGAAGTAATGAACTGCCTCATGCAGTCAATACTTCTGTTGATGATTACACCAAAATTGCATTACTGCATTGGTGTAATTACTTATATAACTAAATCTAAGTGTGGTGAAAACTCCAAATCATCACACAATATTTGCATGTAAGCTATATCAAAACTGTAAGATAGTTCTGACACTATCTCCAAAGCAAGGATTTAATATATATGAAATCCACAGGCAGATACAAGTCACAATTGAAATTTTTGGACAAGTATTTGCAAAAGAAAAACACCCCATAACAATCATAGAAAACCACCAACCAACTGTAGGCTAATCAAAACTGTTGGTAGCAGTTTATAACTCAGTATATGTTTTCTGCTACAAATACAAACAGTTACATCTATCAACTGTAAACTCAAAGAAATCACATATCATTTATGGTTTTTCAGAAAAAGAATGGGTAACTGTGCACCATGATTTACCCAAAAGAAGGCGTAACTTTTCTAAATACAAAGCCATATAACAGCTAATGTTACCCTTGATTATTTCAACATGTTAACCTTGATTATTTCAACAGTATTTATTAAAGCCCCAAATATGCTGCAAGGACAACGAATAAAACAAACCCACTTATTGACTAAAACCGGCAATTTCCTCTAGAAGTAGTAAGATTGATGAAAATAAACAAAACCAAGTTCAAGTAGCAATTAACCTTGTTCTCAGGCTCTTTCTCCTCAGGCTCATTAGCAACGTTATCCTTGATAGCATCTCCAACATCCTCTTCCCCAGATGGCTTCTCAACATTGATGTTCTTTTCATTGTCAACAACAGGTTCCTCTGTCTCTCTTTAGTTTTTGCAAACAAAAAAAAAGAAACATTAATGCATGAGCATACCAAAAAGAAAGTATTAACACTAAACTCATCATACTGGATACTTACGGAGTAACTTCATCAGTAGAAGTTCCCCAATTTCCACGACCAGATCCATCACGCTTAAACTCATTCCTGAAAAAAATGCACAAGGAGAAAAACTGAGACAAAGACCTGCAGCAAGTGTTTATTATGTTGGAATGCAGACATTTGACTAGCAGAGTACTAACCCACGCCCAGTTCCACTGCGCCTCTCATACAATCTTCGAGGACGTTCATTATCTCCAGCTTCTCCATTGCTAAAAGCACCCCGGCGGCCACCTCGAAAACCACCACGAGGAGCACCATAGGGGCGCCTCTCAGAGGGTTTCCCAGCATCCGCCTCTTCAGATGCTCGTAACCCTCCAGAAATTCCATTGCTGCTAGCAAAGGTGGTCTCCTTGTTATTTGAATCACTATCAAATCCACCACCACGACCACGTCCACGACCATAGCCTCGTCCGCTGCTGCGGCCTCCACCTCTACCACCTTCATTCTTTGTTTCTCTCACTGCACAGAGAAAGCAAAATGGAAAGCTTATAAGTTAAATATGACTTTTTGCCAAGGTTACAATAAGAAAGAAAAGAAAAAAAAGAACTTGCATTAACATGCAATAAAATAGAAAAGCATTACTTAATAATATCAAGTAAATTGATCAAGAATTTAAACAAAACTTAACAATCAGAAGACAGGGTGCAACAACCATAACCATTAGAAAAAGCTTTCATAAATTCTACCATCCAAAAAGTCCTAAACTAATCATTTGCATTTGCATTTGCATGCTAACCGACTGTACATCCAATGTCCATGCAATTAGAATAGAGAATCCAAGCCGCTGAAGCCAAAACGTTCCCTCCTTCTAGAAAATAAAAGGAAATCGTATCTTCAACCAAAAATTAGGCCAAAACAATCTATATGCAATTTTACTAACTATCATATTCCAAGTAATACATACTTACTTCCTTTCATTACGTTATTTTGCGTTGAATTCAAAACCAATTCATAAACCAAAATTGCAATACTAAGCACAAAAAGTATACTTCTTATAGCAAGGAAAACCAAAATTAGAAAAAGATGAATAGAACAAGGTAAAGGGATCATTACACCGTCTATGAACCACAGCATATAGATATATATCTAAATAACAAAAGAAATATATTAACCAGCTTGTGCAGGAGGCAGAGGCTTGCTGGGAAGCTTAGCAGGCTTAACATCTTGAGCTTGCGGCTTCTTGGGCTTCTCAGCCTTAAGCTGAGCCGCCGCCGCCGCCGCCGCAGCGATGAGCTGAGAAGGGTCTTCATTGTCATCGTTACCCAGCAGATCGAAAGGATTCGCTGTTGCCATTTGCTTGGATATTCTCGGTCAGAACCTTTCTCACTTGTACTTTTTAGGCCCAAAGCAGCAACCCAGCTTCTGTTAAAGCACGGTTAAGGCCATGGGTCTATCTAAGATTGAAAGGACGTCGAGACAGATTGTGTGTTGTGTTTGGTCGCTGAGAAAATGGATGGAAACTATGAGAGCAGAGTGGAAAACCCTAGCCACTGCGGCTGATAAACGAAAGGGAGCCTCTAACCTGATC
Organism: Erythroxylum baracoense; assembly: GCA_025629805.1. NCBI lineage: Eukaryota > Viridiplantae > Streptophyta > Magnoliopsida > Malpighiales > Erythroxylaceae > Erythroxylum > Erythroxylum baracoense. Next base: position 24,310,728 of record JAOTAY010000001.1, read on the forward strand.
TTAAAAACCCTAGTGGGAATATTCACGTGCGGTCAGTTCTACTGTACGTCCTTGCATCTGACTATGTTGACTCCATCGGACAGACACTCTCCTCGTGTCTCGTAGGAAAATTTCTCAGCTTTTGTTTTTCTAACATATCACATGATTTGGATTTCCTTTTCTTTTGGGTTCTTTACGAGAAAACAATTTGATTTTTTCAAAGCAAGGAATTCGCAGTTGTTATACTTTAAATGAGTATTGTGTAAATTTTTAAGTTGACGTAATAACTTACAAATTAAGCTAATCAAGTATTTTATACTAAACAAATCTTATACGATAAGCTCGATCGAAAGTGAGATATTGCCGATTCCTAATTAAGGATTTGTAATGTTAGACATCATAACCTTTGTCTCCCCAATTATTGTTTATTTTAGTAAAAGAAATTGAAGAAAATGGTTATTAGAAATAAGGAGACACTAAAAGTTTTTAAGAATTTAAATTTAAATTAATAATGGTAAAATAATAGTAAATTATATTAAAATAATATTATTTTTATTTCTATCTTTAATTTATTTAATAAAATGAAATAATTTTAATGAATTATATTATAATAAAGTTCACTTTAAATAGTTTTTGAATCAATTGAATTACTTTTTTATTGTTATTTTATTTATGAATATAAATATAAACTAAAATTATAATTTAATTTTAAATTATTAGTTTGTTAAATTCTTTATTAAAATATGTGATTTTAAAACTATTATATATATGCTTAATAATTTATTTTAAACAATATTTTTTATTAAAAAATGGTTAAGTATGCTTTTCAAAAAATTATTATCCATGATGATTCATAATTATACAACAGGGTACTGACTTAAGAATTGTGCAACTTAGCGAGAAGAAGTACAACCACGGTTACGGGTACTGTTTCGTACCAGCCGAAAACTGAAACAGTACCCGTATTTAAGGTACCGGGCTTTATCGGTTGGTACCGGCTAGACAGTACTGTGTCCGTACCGCAATTCCTCAAAAGTATAGGACAAAAATAAAAAAACCCTAATCTACCCGCCCCCTCCCCCCCAAATCTAGATCTGGCGCCTCTGCTTCTCTTCTCTCTCCGTCTCTCGCTCTTACCGTCACCGCTGCCTCTCATCTCAAGTCTCAGCCTTTTGATTTTTCTCTCTCATCGTCGCTCACTCGCTCCTCCGGCACCAACTCATCCTCTCCTCTCGGTTCTCGCTATTGTCGCCGTTCTCTCATCCACTCTCGACGGTTGGCGGTGCTCTCCGATGGTCCTCGGCTGCTCCTCCACCATGCGACGTCTTCACTTCTGGTTGTCGCCACTTCGCCCACTCCACGCCTTCCTTTGTCACTGATCGCCCGCTCCAATCTTCACGCGACACGCCTCCGCCTGTCGCCACTATCTACCATCTCAGACGACCACCAACACCAAGACGGTGGTGGCCACATCCGACAGATCCCGACACCTATTGTGAAAATTTCTGATAATTGTTGGGTTAGTTTTTTTTGATAATTTTTGTGACTTTGTGTTTGTGTTGTGACTTGTGAGTTGCGACTGAGATTGTGATGGTTTGAAGATGGTTTGTATTTGAGATGGTTTGAAGTTGGTAACGGTGTGAATGTGATTAAGCTTGTGTTTGAGAATTGAATTGAGACCGATTTGGCGACTTGTGGTAAATTGTTTGTGTTGGAGGAAGTTAGTAAATTATAAAAAAAATGTGAAATTTGTGGTTGATTATTGGTTCAATTGGAACTTGGATTATGGTTTTGCGTTTTGGTAATGAAATTTTGAAAACATAAAATTTGGGTTTGGTATTAGTTTGGTTGGATCATGGATGAGATTTGGTAATTAAAAATTTAAAATGGGTTTGGCTTTGGTAATGAGTTGGTATTTGGTAATGAAAATGAGTTTGGTATTGGTATTTGGTAATGAAAATGGGTTGGTATTTGGTAATAAAAATGAGTTTGTATTTAGTAATGAAAATGAGTTTGGTATTGGTATTTGGTAATGAAATTTATTTGGTTCATTTGTTAATTGTTTGGTTCATGAAAATTCAAAGTCATATATTGCAATGTATTGTGGTTAATTGTAATGGTTTGTTGGTTGGTTTGTTTAATTGGTTCACATTAAAATCATAAATAAAAATAAAAACAGAAAATTAAGAAGTCATTATTAAATTTTAGATTAAATTAATTTCTTATTGTTTAAATTAATATAAGAATTAAGAAGTTTGATTTATTAAATTTTAAATTAAATTAATTTCTTATTTTTTGTTTAAGAAGTCATTATTAATTGCAATGTTTAATATATATACTAGTTTTTAAATTTTCAATTTTATTCTAATAATTTTATCTAAATTTAGAATGAAATATTTTATTATCCCTAATCTTTTTAATTCATCTTAATTATTATAAGAGCCTAAGAGGACAATTAGTATAAAAAAAAAGCTAATGGTTTGGACTTTGGAGGTTCTTTATATATCATTGCTAATTTTGTTGATAAAACTAACATCTTTATATTTTGGTTATAGATAAATGGAAGGAAGCTCAACTACTCCTGATCAAACTAATTCAGGAAGATATAATGATCCAGCTTAGTCTCATGCTGCATTAATCCCAGGCTAGAAAAATCAAACAATTTGCTTGTTTTGTACCAATCATTTGAAAGGTGGATGAATCACTCGATTGAAAAAGCATTTAGCTGGGGTTAAAGAAGATGTAGAACCCTGTAAAAAAGTAAGTCATGATGTGAAGTAGCAAATGGAAATATTGCTTGATGAATATCAACATGAGAGAGATAGAAGGGAAAGGTTAAATTTTAAAATTGGTAGTGGAAGTTCATTTTCTAGTTTTCGTGGTGATTATGGAAATGTTAAAGGTGGTAGTCGTAGTAGTGGTAGTAGTACTGGTAGTGTTCCATCTCAAGGTTAAGAAGAAGCATCTGAACCTGATGTAAGGAAGAGAAGAAGGAAGACTAGTTTCTTTGTACCACGAACAACCCCAAAGTCCCAACCTTCAATTCGTAGTGCAATGCAATCAATAGATGCAGCTCACAATGTTGATATGGCAGTAGCTAGATGGTGGTATGATACAGGTTCGTCATTTAATGCTTCTCAATCTTATTATTATCAACCAATGATTGATGCAATAGCCTCTTATGGTCCGGGATATAAAGGTCCTTCGATTGATGACCT
>JAOTAY010000001.1:24326502-24338699 GCA_025629805.1 Erythroxylum baracoense
TCGCTTTCGGTTTAAATAGACAAAATGTTTTGAAAAGAAAAAGTGGGCCCACATGAATGATAAGTGATAAGAGTATTAAAAAAAAAATTATACCGACTTTTGTTTAGTGAAGTGATAGGACACGCCACCCTCGCAGGACACGGATTCGGATATCACTGTCGATATCGAGTTCGGGTCCGGCGAGAGTGGGGTATTACACATATAAAGTACTACGTGCCCATGTCCTCTACTTACACGACTTTATGAATCAACCATTTAAGTCTTTGGAACCTTATGAAGAAGGACATAAAGCGTGAAAATATACACAGTTATGTACATGCCCGTGTTCATGACTTACATGGCCGTGTGTGACGACCGTGTAGTTCTCTATAACTGTGTACATCTAAGCATGAAGCAGGGTTGAAGAGACACAACCACTTATACGGCCATGTGTATGATCGTCCACTATACAAAAAAACCTATTTTGTTATACAAAAGAGAAGAGACGTAGGTTTTGTACGTATGGGTGACCAAAACACCAAACAGTGAGGAACAAAACAGCGATAACAAGTAGTATAATACTCTCATTCTTTTTTTATTATTTTAGGTATTTGTTTGAGTGTTTTTTAATAGACATATCAATTTTGGTTTTAATCTTAAAACTTGACGTAATAGCTTGTGGTTATGAGGTGAGATATTAAACTTTGTAAATTCTTTTTTTATTTATAGTGAATTTGTTTGTCGCTTTGATTCGTAATTTTTCTCTTTACACTAGAGGGTCTACGTAAATCTTGGTATTTGTTTCGTTGTTAAGTTCCTTATTCTTATATTGATTTGCCGGTTAAAGTTAAAAAGTATTTTGTTGCTGATATTTTAGAGAGTTGTATTATTGTCTCTCCACATAATATCCAGTTTAAATATAATAATTACAATGAACTCATTTATATTATTATTTTATTTTCTAAATAAAATCAAGTTTCTGTTTATCTTAATATTTTTTAAACCTTTATCATTTATTAGAAAGTAAGTGAAAAAATATTCTATCATCTCCATAATCTTTGGTGAAACTTGTAAATTTGGAAATAAAAAATATCATAATAATGTGAAATATATAATAGAATTATATATCATTTATGTTCTAAACATCATGACTTAAGTAATGAAAAACTTAATGACAATTATGGAATAATTTGAGGTTTTATATTGATTAAATTAATATAAAAATTTCCAAGCACAATGTCATTAATTTAAATTTTCCATTAAAATAAGGGAGCTAAAGGGAAACTTTACTAATATACCCAAAAAAAACACTCTAAGAACAAGAGACTTTAAGACAATATTGATGAAAAAGTTATTTACTAAAAATGTAATGGTAAATTGGTAATATTAAAATTTGAAAGGAAAGTTTAATTTTCATCCCGGGTTAGATTAAGCCGCAAATAAAACTAATTTTTTTAATCAAAATATTTTATATTTTAAAAAATTAAATTAAGATATAAATTTGAGATAAATCTAAATTTGGTATTTAATTCTTAGACTCACTAAATTAGATCACCCCGAAATCAACAATTAAACTTTAAGTTAATTGGATTTTGCATTTTATAAGAAACTTGATCCATCTATGAGTCAAAATTTTGAATAATTCCAACTTGTTGTCAATTCTATCTGCGGTCTGTTATGGTCACCTGTAATTTCAAAATTAGTTAGATAGTCCTTTTAATTTAAGTTGAAGAACAGTAATACATAAAAGTTACTTTTATCGTTTTTGATCATTTGTATTGATATGAACAGAATCCACAGATTCGAGGTTTATTAGTCATGAAGGACTAGGCAAGCAGCAAGAATTTGCCAGTCCCTGTCTTTCAAGGCTCAAACTCAAGGCCTTTGCCTTACTAGTATACAATTGCTTCACATTGGACCTCTGTTCATTCACCAACTTTACTAAACTCCTCTTGGCATTTGCTCTGAATGGACAATTGGACGCAAAGTACCCATCCACCAAGTGCAGATACGCCTCCAAGTCATGGCAGCACGCCACGTCAGCATTTGGCTTCAGATACGGCGACATCTTCGAGTCCACACGTAGCTCCGTCCCCACATGAGTGTACGCCAATGGCGTGATCTTATCATCAAAACCTTCCACCATAGGTAACCCTGGAACTCTAGTGATGACGTCTTGATTATTCACTATACGTAAAACCTTAACATTATTATTATCGTTGATTTGGTCCGCGAAACCTCTGTTTCCGACTCTTGGTCCTCCGAAAGAGAAGACTGCAATAGGTGGCATGGAAGGTGAACATGTACTTAGTTCATCGCCAACCAGTATTGCCAAGGCGGCTCCGAGGCTGTGGCCTGTTACGGTAATGCTTAGTGGCTCACCTTTGTAGAGTTCGACCAGCCTTTTTACCTCCTCTACGACGGACTCGGCTAGGCTGGGGACATGAGCTCCTCTGGTTTTGTAAAGGCTCAAGAACCCACATTCGACCTTGGATTGACCATGGTCTGGTTCAGTTTCTTCGTCACAACAATCTTGGGGGTATTCCACCAACTGGGCTCTCATGTTCTCTGCCCATTCTAGGCACGTTGATGTCCCACGCAGAGCAATCACTATATCTCTCCGACCCATCCGTTGGATCTCACGCCGGTCGTCGCAAACCGCCACATAACCCATCCAACTCGACCTTTGGGTCATCCAACTCAGATCCGGAGCGAAATCATCAACCCACTTGGGAAGTCCGACGGAGGACGTGGCGTAAAGGCTTTTAGTCACTTTATAACTTCTGTCCGGCAAGGCCACGGGGTGCGGCAAGGGAGGTTCGTCGGCTGACAAGGCAGGGTTGGAGTGGAAAGAATGGTAAGCTGCTTGAACAAACTCTCCGTACCTCACTACCTCTCGCCGGAGATTCTCATCGAGAGGGTCAAGAAGCCCCAACCAGTCATTACAACCGTGGTACTCTCTCCACCGGGAACCAAGATTGTTCCTCGGTGAATACTCCTGCGTCTTGGACAACAGTCGTTGAAGCCTGTTCATATGCCTTGGTGACATATCTTCGGCTGCTTTCCTCTCCGGCCAAACTCTGGGGACATTGAGTCCTTCAAGTAGAGCTCTACCTCTATTGACCCACGACCCGTTACCGGAAACTTTAGGAATTGGTCCAACTGGTAGAGAGTCAGCTTGGTTAGGCTCTAGAGATTGTTTCGGAAGTAGCTTCTCAAGATTAGCTAGATGTTGCTTATTCAATTCATACGAAACAGGTTTCACGGATTGTGAAGTTAGTAAAGACGACGAAGAACATCTAATCAGAGGACTCGATTGTTTACACTTGAAGCTGTTACGTCCCGCCTGAAAAAGGTTTAGGTTTTGTGCGGGAAGTGCCGAGCTGATCTGCAACATCTGGATTGAGAGAAAGGAAAGAGTCAACGGTGTACAAGAACGCAGAAGACAACTTCCAGTTTCTAAAACAAGTACGATAAATCCAGCATCCTCGGAGTATATATAGGGGGGGTAGTTCACAAATGCCCTTATCTTTACATTTAATTACGAGTGGAGCACTTCTTATGTGTTATTACGCGGAGGGTATGGATGTAAATAGGGGATTAAGCTAAACTGACCATTTCTTAATCATAAGTGAATCTCTCGCCGTGTTCCTATGTCGTTGTTTAAGATAGTCAAATTACAACCTCGATTGTCAACTTTCAACCACGTTGGCTCTGTTCTTCTGTTCTTAGATCTATTTCCCTTTATTTTTAACTTCTCTTTATTTTTACATCTCTTCCCAATCAAACAATCTAATGGGATTTACCATAAAATCAATCTGCTACCAAAGGATTTGGGGGTTGGTCTAAGTAGCAAGCGATTCAGTATTTAGTTTCGCTTAAGCAAGGTCTTAAGTTTGAGTCTTGTGAATGTAATTATCCATTTTAGAGACTCACTCCTCGTAGCTAAGTGCGCGACGCAAGTTAGATCGGGATGTTATCGAAGCAAAGCCTTGGTAAATTGGGCGGGCCACCCACAAAAATCAATCTACCATCATTTTAATTGACAGAATGCCTTGTGAAATTATGCAAGATAATTTCGTTCTAATCTTGATTAAATCTAATTTTTAACTATCAAACTATAACTATTTGACCTGAATTCAATCAAGAATCAAGCCGAACCTGGACAATAAACGAAGCATATTAGACTGAAACCTCCATCTCTAATACTTTGATCAAGTGGGCTTGAACACTTCTAACTGTGTAGGAATGCGTTCAGACAGAAAAAAGTTGGTTGAATTTCATTGAATACGATGGTTAATTGGACTTCAATATGTACGTAGTTGTATAAATTTCTGGTCTTCTTGTAGACTTGTATTGGCTGACGAGATAATATTGGAGAAGCTTTGAACTCAAACGTATAATTATTTTGAACTTGAATTATACTAAAAGACACGAGTAAAATTGTCAACAGTTAATTTGTTGACTTTATATAGTAAGTACTAAAATCTTAAACACATAAATGGCTTTTTGAAGTTGCAAATTTGATGCATTGCAACAAGGATAGGCAATGAGCAAGGGCAAGAACAACACCTGCTCCGGGCTTACTCGCCCCTATTTTGCTTTATTTTTTTTATGAGGGTCCATTCTTAATACTCATGAAAAACAAAAGAGACAAAATATGATTTTTTTAACTTTATTTGGGGCATATAAAACATTAGAAACGAGGCTTATTACAATGGGAAGATTACGATTTATGCTCTTTTCTTTCAAACAAAAAGGGATTTTTAATTTTTTTCTTTTTATTATTTCATTTGAATATAATTTACCCTCAATTGTATAAGAATTAATGTTTTAAAAACTGAATGAGAAGTTAAACCGATAAGATAAGAGTAAAATTAAATAATTTAAAATATGATTGAAAAAATTTGTTTTTATCTGTCAAAGAATTTTAAGTTTAATTACAAAAAGATTATTAAATAAAAATTAATTGATTTATTTTACTTTATAAAATTCATTAATTTATTAAAATTAACTAATTAATTAATAAACTGATCAATTTTTAACAAAAAAAACTATGAAAATAAATCAAATAAGAAAGTTAAAAACTAAATTTAAAATTTAAAAAGTTCAAAATTTTACGATTGAAATCAATTGAAAATTTTAATCATCAGTAAGAAATTTGCCAAAAGGATCAATAAACAAAAGCATTAAATTTTAACTTAGTTTCGGATAATCTAAAAGGATTTCAAATTTTGATGGTTTCTCTATTTTCAATATTTTTAAAAATAAAGTTTTATTTTCTCTGTAGTATTGTTATATTATATTCCAAAATTAGAAGTGATTGAATTTTAAATGACACCCAGAATTTGAAACCGTGGGGGTCAAAATCAAATACTGTGATTATGTCCTTTCTCACAGATGGAATTTAGACTTTTCAATCAAGGTGACTGATTGACGGGAAGTGACGAAACTGAGTCGCCAGCAATTCTATCCATATATGAAAGTTGAAACAGTTTCTAATATCTGAATAAAATTAAACAAATTTTTATATTATATATTATTACTCAAAGTTGAATCTTCTGAATTGATCCACAATACTTTAATTGTATCTCTTTTGGGTAACTTTTCTTCGTCAATCGTCGACCTAGCTATCAGCCATGGATGAACATGTACGGCAGGTAAGATTTGTACAATATGACATTTTGGATCATCTGACTTGAAAAATAATATGCATCTGTTCTGCCTTTTCAACGTCTTCCCTCACCAATACGTATTGGCTTATGTTGATACGTTTTTGGTTTTGTGTTTTTTTTTTAACTCTTTGAAATATAGAAAAAGGAAAATACGAAAATGTCAAGGCTAAAAGACATGAAAAAGCTTATTGGAAAGGACATAAAACCAAAACTGTAATATTGAGATGATTATGTTTTTCTAACTTAAACAAAAGATGGTCTTAGCTTGAGACAGCAGCAACCTTCAGGGATTTGGCATTGTACTTTGTTGATGTTTTGCTTTGAATAAGACCAATTGCATTCCCCCTTTATGATTCAATACTTCAAAGCATGCAATTATGTAGTGGACAAGTTCATCAATGTTTCCTTATCTTTCTCCCAAAACATTTGGACCCATCACCATTCTCGTCAAATCACCTGTTTCCTATGATGTTTTTATTCAAAACATACCTTAGTTTGATGAAGTTATTGTCAGAATTTATTATCCCCAACTGTCATTACCAATTGAGGTCAAAGACCGGCCCCCTCCCTTTTTTTTTAATAGTTAGCCAACAAGATTTTTTAGGAGAGTCTCAATTATAGGAAGTGTTAGCCAATAAGATTTTTTAAGTCATCTACATTCAGACTAATCTCTATTCACAGCGGGTCAATCCGTAAGAAGTAAAGTGTTAGTTAAACATGTTTCTCTATTCTCAGGACTCGAACTTGAGACATCTTGTTAAGAGACGAGAATATTGAACCACTCACACCAACCATGTAATACACATATAATTAAATGTAATTTAAGTAGTTAGTTAACAAATTAACAATTTAAAATTTATTTATTATATTATTTATTTTTCTAAAATTACTAAAATAAAAGTCACTTCTTAAACTACGATTTCAAATTAAAACCTTCAAATTGATAGAACAAACTCTAACAATTCAACCATTCTTTCAAGTAAAATATTCAAATTGAAGAAAATGGTATTTGACTTATATGAATATATAATAGTCCTAATACTTTAGCATCCATTCTCGCTTTCGTCATGCAATCCAGCTTATTTTGACAACAGCATAACCAGTTAAGTCTGAAAGTGTAACGAGAAAAGTGTGAGGCGTGGAGCTTACAAAAACTGATCAAGAATTTAGATATGACTTTTCAATGGAACAGTAAGAGGACAAGTTCAAGTCAGATATTATAAAAATAACATAGCAATTTCTTGATGGTCAAGAATTTTTGCACGCCAAATTAATATTCAGAATTCCTTAATTTGTCCGTTACGTAGTTCATAAAGCCATTCACGTACGTAAATCTGGTCTTTGCACCTTTGCTTATCAGATTTTGCTACTTTGTTATGAGGGATTCAATGTTTTGGTCAAGTACTGAGGAAAGCTCTCAGAAACTCGACATTTTCAACTATGGTCTCAAGGTCGCGCTGTACTTTCTTCTCCAAACTAACAAAGACAACGTTCAAAAGCTCTTCTGCCTAACATAGAAGAAACTTGAACCTCATCCAGTTTATAGAATTTAAGGACAGACGTAGCAGTAATCAGGATTTTAACATGAGACTGTTCCACGTAAAACAAAGTTTCATGCAACAAAGTTTTGTTCTATTGTTTTAGTTTTTTAATTCTCAGATACAAAATGTTGACCACTCTTAATTATTACAAATGATAATACGTGACATTAGAATTGGAAATTGTGTTGAATTGAATTCACAAGTTCAAACTCAATTCAATTTTTATCACATAAAAAAAAAGAAATAAGCATAAAGTCAATCAAAATTTAAATAAAAATTAGGTTTGAGACAATTTCAAACAAACTAAGTTAGATTCGGATTGTGTTTGGATATACGACGTTGTGAGAATAAGTACTTATCCATTGCAGTTTCTAAACGCAGTTACATGTTTAGATCTATGGGCGAACAATCGAAGATTAGAGAATTAAAGTGCAGTGTCATCGCATAAATTGATAAGTAGAAAGAGGATTGCGATAGGAAAATATTTCTGCGGTAAAAATTCTACTTTCTATTAATAACCTTATGATTTTTGTTTTCCATTATACCTTTAACTAATAAAAAGCAAATCCAACGTATCGTCTACTTCGTTCTCTCTAGTTCTCCGTGTTCTTCATCCTCTTTTTATATTTTTATATATTACTAAATTTATTTTATTTATATTTTCTTATTTTAATCTAATATTTTATTATTTATAATTTTATATTTATATGACTAATAATATATTTTTATGAAATATTTTATTTACTAAATTTATTTTATTTATATTTTCTTATTTTTAATTTAATATTTTATAATTTATAATTTTAAATTTATATAACTTATAATGTATTTTTTAATTATTTATACAACAATTAATAGTTTGTTAAATCAATAAGTTTTTTAGTCATTTTATCTCTTTTCAGCAACCGCAACCGTACTTGCTAAATACCTACTTTCACTTTTCAGCCGTTATCAAAACAACAATTCTAAATACATAAGTACTTATCATTTCAGCAAATTATTAATCGTTACCGCTTCTCTAAATCAAGCTTGAATTTGATTGGGTTTGATCGGTAATTCAAATTTGAGCTTAAACCACTAAAAAATAACACGATCTTGAAAATTGTTTAAAAATAATATTCTTTTAGTCTTAAATATTTAAAAGATCAAAAATCAAAACAACTCTAATTTGTTGGGAGAATTGAATAATTAAAATAATCTTGATTTAAAGTTCAATTAATTTAAATTTAATCCTGAGGCTATTCTCGTTCTGCCGTCCTACTCCAATAGAGTTGGAAAACAGGAGCATTGAGCCAATAAGGGAAGCTTGGACTTCTTTCCTATCGTCCAAGCTGCTGGTAAAGTAGTGCCTTTCACCTTCCAGAAAACGTCATTTTTTATGCAGTCTTATCTCTAACTATTGGAGAGGTTCCTACGAATTTTTAGTTAAGATTTTTGTCTAATTTTAACCAATCATTCTCTTAAAAATATTATTAAACTTATTAACAATAAATATAAGTAAGTTCGATAATTTTGATTCGACTTGATCGGATTTAATTTGAATTATTCAATTTTTTAATTAAGTTTATATTTATGTGCTAGTTGAAAATTAGGTTTGATCAGTTTAAATAACATAACTTTTTTTAAATAACTTAAAATTATTTTTTAAAATGACACCGTTTTGTGGAGAAGATTTAAACAGACTCAAACTAAAATCGAATTACACAATTCAAACTTGATTCAACTGCCTACTTAACCCAATCCAACTTAATCAATTATCATTATTAATCTATTATCATTATTAAGCAGAACCGTGGTCAAGGTCAACGTGGCTTTACCATGATCTCTTTTCCGACAGCCGAAGTAAACAAAGACTCGGCACTCTGAAAAGTCTAAAACGGTACCAATCAACACGACATTCTGGTCATTTGTCCAAATTCATTTCCGTCAGCAACTGCTTGAGCAGCCAACCAACGCCCAGCAACATACCAAGTTGCAATCCTAACACTTTCTTTATTTCGATTCGTTTCACTTTCTGTTATCTTATGGTCGTTTTTATATTTATATGACATAAAAAAGACATTCGGAAATTTCCAGGTAATTTAAACCTTTACCTCACGACCCAAACCCAATGACGCATACACATGTACTCATCGAATTGCAATACTGCGTCATTAATACTTCTGAGGTTAACATATTATATATTATATATAATTGCCAAATTCTTTACAACTTTAACATAATTTTAAATTAATTTAATTTTTAAATTAACGTTACATAGTGAATAATTTTAAATTTTGGTTAAGTGTTTAAACTTTAAAAAATTGAAAATTTTAATCTAAGAGATTATTTTCGTTGATATTTTATTGATGTAGGTGTTAAAATAAATATTTGGAAGGATTATGTAAATTTTAATTTGATTTTTTAAAATTAATTTTATATAGTGAATAAGTTAAAATTTTTTGAATATTTCAATTTAAGAAATTATTTTATTAGATATAATTGACAAAATAATGTTAAAATTAACATTTGAAAATTTATATAATTTCTTTTTTGTACAATTTTTAACATTAAATAAGGGATTTTATTTCGAGTGAATAATTGCTAATATATTTATAAAAAAATTATAAATTATGATAACAAAAACAAAATTATATAAGCCTTTTAAATATTAAATATTCACAAATTATTAAAACAATTTTTTTAATTGAGTTGACCAAGTTTTAAGATTTATATGCTAAACTAAAAATATTAAAAAATTGCTTATGTCTTAAATCTTGCTAACATATTATATAAAAACATTTAACGAAGTGCATAAAATCCTGTCCTCCGCATTAGCGGAAGTGGGGAGATGGCACCAATTCAGTTCAGTATGAAGACAATTGGAGTGCCTCTAGTCCTGTTAATTCTCTTCTACCTCTCGTTCTCAGTTTCCAATCGTCATCAAAACCTTCTTCTCTCTTTCTACGATTTCCTGGTGGTGTCAAACACAAAACCAGGTCGTTTCGCTTTCTTTGTGGTGTTCAACTTCATCACTGTAATCATCTCGTTCGGAAGTTCCAAGACACCTGAAGCAGATCTTGAAGGGTCCTTTTCTCAAACTTCTCTTCTGTACGAATCTAACTTTACAACCATCGATTTAGATGATAAATTCTATTGCAGCAACAACGTAGCTGATAATACCATCGATATAGATGATAAATTCTATTGCAGCAACAACGTAGCTGATAATGAACATCAGGGCTACGATGGGTCTATTGAAGATAGTGACGAAGATATTAAGTCAGATGATATTGGTAGCGAGGAAGAAGACGATGATGATAAGAATAATACTGATAGTGAAATGGAGAAGAGAGCAGAGGAGTTTATTGCAAAGGTGAAGCAGAAATGGAGAGAAGAGTTACTTACTGACAGGCTTCTCTGCATAACAGCTGCTTAATCCAATTTCATGATAGGGAATTCTCAAATTGTCATCTCTGTAAATACCAAGTAGTGTTTTTTCTTTTTCCTGCTGTTTTCTGTTGTTCTTCTGTAAATTAGTTGATTTCTAATGAATCCTGTAAATTGAACAATGGATTGTATTGGTAGTGAAGAAGATGATGATAATTATGAGAATGATACTGATAATGAAATTGAGAAGAGAGCGGAGGAATTTATTGCAAAGGTGAAGCAGAAATGGACAGAGGAGTTACTTACTAGATAGACTTCAAGTTAGATGATATATGTATGTATGACACAATTGGCAAAGTCTCAATTTGTCATCTTTGTAAAATACTAAATAGTGTTCTCTACTGTATCTGCTGTTCTCTTTTGTCCTTGTGCAAATTGTGTGATTTATCAGGAATCCTGTAAATTGAATAATGGATGATATTGTAAATTTGAATGGTGTCTGAGTACTTTTACATGCATGCATGAAGATGATAAAGGCACTTAGGATTTTAACCACTTGACCAAGGAGCCAACCCAAAGCATGTTATCCACTAGTGAGCCCATTTGAGCTTATTATCCGTTCTTTGCTTTACCATGTTTAACTTAACCTTTTCTTAATTGATTTATCTTTCTAACCCTTATCATGGTTAGTAGAGCATGCTTGTTGAGTTAAACTTGTGAAGGCTGTGCATATGAGAATATCAGTGGTATATGACCTCTATTGTACTTGTTGTCAATAGGGAAGAAAACAAAAAAAAACAAAAAACAAAAAAACAAAAAAAATGAATGAAAAAAAAGGGGGTTTCAGACCAAGAAGAGAAAAGAAAGAAAAGGATTCCCCATGTGCTTGATTGCTAAATGTTTGAGGAATGAAAGTTTGAAAAAAAAAAAAAGAGAGATGTGCTTAATTGTTTGATGATATGCAAGATGCACACATATGCGATATTGATTATCTATTATGCTCTACTCACTTTGATATTTAGCCTTTTCTTATCTTTCTTTTACCTTACCCCTAACCCAGCCAAGTTGCATCCTTGTTGAAGACCTTTTGATTTATGTTGTGCATGTAATACTTAGTAGTGTATTCAAGATTGAAGAGCAAGCTTATGGTAGAACCTTGCATTGTTTGAATTTATGAGAGTTACAACACATATGAGCCATAAACACGTGAGTGTTGGAGTGTGTGACAATGAGAGGACCTATTATTTTGACACGGTGAAGATTTCCTCTAAATCTATTGTGCTGTCTTGCTTAGCTCTTACATTTAAAGTGAGTTCATTATTTTTATGGATTAAATGTCACGGGTTCCTTCTTGTTTATAATTCTTGTATGTCTTTGATATTGTTGGGAGGTTGAAAAATTTTGACACTTAAGAAAATGTCCCCTGCATTTGCATATTCAATTCTTTTTGTTTTTACATCCACACTTAGTTTCTGCATTCTCAGTTGTCTTAGACTTGCAAAATTTATGTTTTTAACCTTCCTCGAGGACGAGCAAAAGCTAAGTGTGGGGGATTTTGATAACTTGCATTTTATGCATGTTAATTGTTTGTGTTTTGTGTTCTTTTGGTAGGCGTTCGTGATATTTTGCTTGT
>JAOTAY010000001.1:24352553-24380701 GCA_025629805.1 Erythroxylum baracoense
TTATAATTTTAAATTTATATGACTAATAATATATTTTTAATTATTTATACAACAATTAATAGTTTATTAAATCAATAAGCTTTTTAGTTATTTTATCTCTTTTCAGCAACCGCAATCACACTTGTCAAATACTTATTTTCACGATTCAGCAGTTACTAAAACAACAATCCCAAATATATAAGTACTTATTTAAAATAAGTACTTATCATTTTAATTGGTTGATTTTAACAGGTTATCAACAACTACCACTCTCCCAAATTAAGTCTCGGATTGAAATGAGTATTTCTAAACTCATTTTTTTAAAACATAAACTCAATTTTAATCATGTAAAAAAAATTATTATTACAGATATTGTTATAAATAAAAATAATTAATTTTTCTTTAGTTATGAAAGTGGTTATTTATGTAATAGTTTATTTACTTAGTATTTATTATGATTTATTTATTTATTATTTTATTTTTTCTTTTCTTTTCTTTTCTTCTTCTTCTTTTTATTCCTCTTCTTTTTGTACTTCTCTACTAATTAAAGGGAAGACTACATATTACTGAACTGCTCTAAATCTTATTTGTCAGTGCAATTTATACTAAATGTTCTTGTTCTTGTTCTTGTTGTTATTGTATTAGTAATATTAGTTATGATAATGATTGCCTCTACCATGTTTTATTGTAAGCACTTACTACTGTACATGGTAAGAATCACAATTATTGCTATTCAGCATATATAATCCACCTAATTTGGCCATTTACTCCCGTCGAAGCACTAAACTTGCGAATTAGATCATTAAGAGTCAATCCTAAAACGTTATTATATAGATAACATTATATTTTCCACTCAATACACTCAAATGGTCACTACCATTTATCAAAATTTTAATGCAAATGATCATGACGAGTTTATTGGATCCATCGCCATCATAAAATGTCAATTAAACATTAATTATCACTTAAAGATCAAATTGTAATCCTTATTTGCCATTAAGTTACAAGGTCAAGTGCTATCCTTGATAATCTTGATTAGTACGTACAATTTAACACAAGTTTTGTTAAGTGATAGATATAAAGGGATTTAGAAATATACAATCTTAAACTTAACTAATAAAGATACTACTATCTTTCACATGAAAATGAGATCAGATTACTAAAGCAGACCGTGTCCATGCTTTGCACATGTCCAATTTTCCTGAATCGTTACAGCGTACGAGTGATGATCTCTTCATAAGATACCGGTGAAACTAAAACTCCTTTCTGTTTTATAGACAATGGGATAAGTACAATTACTAATCGGACCGCGTCCATGCTTTGCACATGTCCAATATTCCTGCAATTATTACAGCATACGAGTAAACGAGTGATGATCTCTTGTGTCTTATGAAAAGCATTGAAGATCATCTGTTTTCTACTTTGTTGCGATGGGTATGTTTCTTTCTTTATGTCCACTCCATGCCCCAGCTTGCATCAGATTGACGGTGACATCTGACTCTGTTGGACAAGATAAGAACAATTAATTGGAGCACGTGGCTTCAGCACCTTGTTCCCCATTAATCATATACTGGCTTGCAAAATTGTACCAGCTCCATTAAACAGCTCTCAAACAAGGTCTAAGTTGCTAGTTAGTACTACAGCAAAAGCCAAAAAAGCGCCGCACTTGTCGTCGAACACGCACACAGAAACAAGTGTAACAATAGCTGAAAATTTGGAACGTAATCCTCTAGCCCATGTACCCTATCCTTATTTTATCTGATAACATCTCAATCGTTTATTTTTATAGAGATCCATAAAAATAGATATTTGAGATGTTATAGGATAAAATAGAGACAGGATACATGAGCTAGAGAATGGCGGAAATTTGGCTATTGCATCGTTGTAATAGAATAGATCGTACTCCTTCCTTTCACTGATCCTGTCATTAGGTAGCAGTGTTATGTGTAGTCTATCATATCAATCGATGTTTAACACTTAATAACAACATTTACTGGTCCACTGGCAAGAAGTCATGATTATTTAAGCACTCAAACTAAGAAAAAGAGGTGAAAAAGAATTCATTGCACTTTCTTATTTAACTACCACATCAAGAACCTACACATTGGTGGCCGTAAGTCGTTGTCGGTGATTGACAAGTGACGTGCAATAAAAAAAGGAACAGAAAAGACGCGATCGATTTACACTGTTGGTTTGGAAACGTTAATTTCGTTTTAACCAGACAACTAGGTACTACAAATGATCAAACTGAACTAACAATTTTAGATTTGCATGTTACACATGTTGTACCTGTTGCCGTTCCTTACATGACTTGCCAACATGCAATATGACCTCGTGCATCGTTCTAATTAGTTTCCATTGTATGTTTCATTTGGAGGAGGGAAAAAAAAAAAAAGGAAGAAAGCCCTTCTCCACTATTAAACAGTCGATTTTGTGAAGTCGTTAGAATTTTCTTTGTATCAGAAAACATTATTTAAATATAAGTTTAATTAGAAGGTTAATAAATTCTTAGTTGTAGTTGTATCCATATTATATAAAGCAATGTTTTAATCGAACCAGTTTGACTGGTTTTATAGTGAAAATTTTCATGTTCGGTTTTTAATTTAGTTTAATATTTTTTTTTGTTAAAAATCGATCATTTTATTAATTAATCAATCAATTTTTATAAAATAATCAGTTTTGATAAACTAAAATAAGCTAATTAATTTTTATTTAACAGTATATTTTTCAATTAAACTTTAAATTTTCGATAAGCAAGGATAATCTTTTTGAATCATTTTTCAAATTATTAAATTTTTAATCAGTTTTATAACAGCCTTATATTGGTTGAACCTTTTAAATCTTAAACTTCTTATCTTAGCAGTATAACTTTCAGGCTGATTTTGAAAATATTAATATAAAGTACTTATGACAAAGCAAACTCTTTTTTTCAATTCTCTTAATTATGGTATAACTTGATTATTGAGGGATTTATTTACAAAATATAAACTTCTAAAGTAAATTAAAAACAACAAAAACAACTATATGGAGCAAACCTTCCCAGAAGAAGTCTTTAAAAGGCAGCTTCATCAACGAGATGATCACGTTTAGCATAATGTACTTAAGGAAGTTACTTCTCCACTTTCTTTGAGGTAGAACAAACCATTCATACTTTTATGCGTGGACCTTATGATATTCGATTAAGATGTTACAACCTTTTGCCTTTCTTACCCGGATATACTTTTTGATAATATAATTATTTAAAATTGTTAAGATATATGGTATATATTTTACTATTTGATTTTGACATTTTTTGATATCTAAAGAGAGTAAGGAATGGAAGCACAACCAATTTGACACTTCTACCGTACTTCATTTTATAATATACTTCTTTAAGGCATGCAAATTTTATATCCACATAATCCACTGAAATTTTTCTTAGGGGTTGTTCAACAAATACCATCCGCCCTCAGTGGCTGCAATTGGTAGAATACATGAAAAGGAATAAAGGAGGCGCAGACGCTGAGGAGTACCTTTCTCGCTTTGTGTTAGTGGAAATCAATAAGCATGAAAAGAGTGAGGATTAATTGGCCCTTTCCTCGAAAGTAGAAATGGATAGAGTTTCCAAACTCAATACATTAATCAGGGCCGAAAAGGGATTTATCAGTTACCGTATTTTTATCGTGTTTTATCAAATCTCATCCATATATTTATATAGACTCTACATAAATGTATAGATGAGATTTAATATAACAGGATTAGAACACAGTAACTAGAATAGAGGATTTGATGGGGAGAAAAGTTTAGAGACTTGGCACTTAAATAAGGTTAGTAATATCATGTGCTTCAAAAAATACTACGGGTTTAGAGCTTATCTACCTACATATGTACAACGCAATCTTTTATGTGCTTATCCAAAGAGGAGAGTAAGGAAGAAGAAGAACAATTTTAATTAAAATCAATGTATAAGACAAAGTGAAATGTTTGATGCAATTTATTAATTAATAAATTATACCAATAAGTCAAATAGAATATATAAAACCTATTTTTTATTAGAGATGATAATAAATTACCAAGGTTGAATTCCAATGTTGGACAAAGTGATGATGTAGGTTACGTTATTAAAAGTTTGAGTAGGTGATAAGGCATTGCCTTTTTCATACGCGAGTTTGAAAGAAGGGGACAAAAAAAATGTATATAAAAAATCACGCATGCTTAGTTTCTGCTCTAAAAAAACTGGCTACTGGAAAACGTGTACATGAGCCCCTCTTTTGGGTTTTATATTTCATATATTGTATATGAAGATCAAAAGTTTAGTTATTCATTTAAGGACAATCTATTGAAAAAGAGGTACATTTATGATACAGTCAAGAATGTTGGGTGTGTTCAAGCTTTAATTTACTTTCACGTTTAGCAAGTGAAAATCTAAATGGAACAGAAGGCAGAGTTGGATTGACATTACACGGTTTGAATCATGTTCGATGGAAATTAAGTAAATCGTGCTTGTAATTGTTTCTTATAATAATGCCAACGTGATATTAATTTACCATTTGCAAGGTTCAGAAAGAAGCAAAGGTGCAATTGTTTTTGAGCTTTCTCTGTTTAGTATTCACTAATTGAAAATGTGAGTACAATAATAGTGATGGAAATGATAAATTTAGCTTCAAATTGCCAAATGACAAGTATAATACTTTTCGTATATAAAATGACAAACAACAACAACATCCAATATGAATCCAGCTGATACGTAAAGTCTGGAGATGACTGATAATATATAGCCTTATCCCTGCTAGCAGAGAGATTGTTTCCAAATTACCCACATTAAAAAAAAGAAAGCAAGAGAGACAGAGTGAGAGCGAGGGAAATAAATAAATAATAAAAATAATAGTAGTAATAATAATAATAGTAATAAAAAAGATGAAGAAGGAGAAAGTTAATAATAATAATATTAACAATTTCAAAGTATATATCGAATTATGACATTATTAAATTAAAGGATTATCATGTTAAACAATCGAGTATAGAAAGATTAGTTAAATAATTATCGATATCCTTAATCATTAATAAAATCATCATGTATATAGCTAACTTTAAAGATGTTTCATATAAATTAATTAACATGAGTGATAGTTAACTTCATTGGGTGAAGTTATTCAATGCTTCACCCAATGAAGAAAGCTTGAAAAATAATTATTAATTCTAATAGATGGCTTCATGCATAAATCTGCTTTACTTACTTTGATCATATTATTGGTATTAGCTGGTAGAAGAAAGTTTTAATTACATCTAAGATAATTATTTAATGCCTTTAATGGTTTTTTCAGTCTTTAAATTATCATATATTTAAAGTAATTCTTTAATTGGATCATATTGAAGTCATGCTTGTCTAAACTCTTAACGTCTTGAATTCAAATCTAATCCAAAACCTAATTAATTAAAATTTTATCCCTTGACTTAGTCGACCAAAATGTTAAAACCTAGCCTCTTCTTTTGTTTTTAAATTCCCCTTTCCTAGTCGTTAGCTGGTGTGTTAATATGTTCACATATGTCTGTTGTTTGCGAATTCAAGTTGGTTTGACCTTTAAAAAGTATTAAGAGTTTTAAAAAGTAATGTTTTAAGAATCGAATCGGATATTAAATTGTTTTAAAAACTGGGTCGGAATTTAGACAGGTAAAATAAAAAGTTTAATGTTTAGAAGGTTCAACCGATATTAGATAGATATAAAATCGACTAAATATTAAATGTTCATATCTATAGAAAAATTTAAAGTTTAACTAAAAAAGAGATTATTAAATGAACATTAATCGATTTATTTTAACTTATAATAACTTATTAATTTACAAAATTGGATTAATTAATTAATAAAATAATCAAATTTTAATTATAAAAATTATTAAAATAAACTCAACTAAATATTAGACGGTGATGAACCAGTTAACACAGTTTCCAAGTGTTACCTGAATTCTTACAAAAAGACTTAGGCACAACTAGCTAGTGTTTTCCAAGACTTCAACTAAGACTGTCGCTTTCATAAGGAAAAAAGAGAACACCTACCAAAAAGCTGTCCTTATTACTCAACATAAACAACTGCAGACACGTAAATGTAGAACTGGGTTGTTTTGCACCGAACTACATAAATAGAAGTTAATGCATTGTCTCCGCGTAGGAAGAAGGTAGGAAACACGAACACCGACCCAAGTGAGAAATGTGAAAATATTGGAGAAAAGGACGAAAAACCTACCAAGTCCATCTGAACCATAAACCTACTACCTCATGACTATTATGCAACTCTTATCTTAAAACTCGTTCAACTGTTATTTAACTCTTAACTAATTATTGTAATTGTTTTTACAATATTCAATGATAATTATTAACAATAAATTAATTATATTTTATTACAAATAAATAATTTAGTAACTGAACATTTTGTATAATCTTATTTGTAAATTAATATTTATTTACTAATATATTTTAATTATTAAATCGGATGTTATCATTTAGAATTAAATATTTGGATTTTTTTATTTGATTGATAGCTACTTTTGAAAAATTGAAAATTATGTATTCGAACGTAAATATATTCCGTTAACAATAAAATCATATTATAGAAAACAAAAGGTTAAAATTTATTGTTTTCATACTTTATGAAATAAGAAAAATAAAATAATAATAGAAACTAAAAACTCATAAATCTTTAATGATGTCAAGAATTCCATATCAGACAAGTGTGAGTGTATTCAGACATTTATAGTAGTATGCAAACTTTCCCTTTCAAGCTAACTTTTTGGGGTGAGTTAGGCCTTTAAATATGATATCAGAGCCTGTTTGCTTCGATAATTTGGGGTGGTGTTCGGTTCTATCCCTTTGTCCAATATGCCCAACAAATGTCCAATCTTGCTTTGAGTTGAGGGAGATATGTCAAGAATCTCACATCGGATAAGTGTGAGTGCATTCAACCATTTATAATAGTGTACAAACCTTTCCTCTAAAGCTAACTTTTAGGAGTGAATTAGGTCTTTCAATAAATGAGATGAGATTGATCCCTGCCATCCCTCAAACAAACATAAAATGGTAAACATTTAATTTAATTTCACTTAAAACAATGAATCCCACTTCAGGTGCATTACATAACAATTCAGGTGATAATTAATTCAAGCACATAACTTAATTCCTTTCTTGGAGCAACCGGTGAAGTTATTCTTTTGTGACCATAAAATCACAAGTTCAACTTGCGGAAATAACCTCTTTACCCTCCCTAGATTTCCAGTTTGCACTGAATACATTGAATTTAAGTATAATTATGAACATTTCAACAACTTACATTGAATTAAACTAGTACTAAATAAGATGAGATTTACTTTGAATTAGTTGGGTGTAAACCTGATTAACTTTGTGTTCATTAGCTCAAACCAAGTCTTTTTTTTATTTTTTATTTTAGGTTGGGGTTGACGATGCAACAGAAGTCGTGTTTTGAAGATATGCTATTCAGCGCACCGGAGATGACGAACTTGTGGATCACTAGCTACTATATATGTATACGTCATGAAAAGTAATTCAGAGGTCGTCTCCTTGGGGTGCAAGTTCACTGAAAAGATGGAAGAGATATATTATCGTATGTACCTACTCCATGTAACTTTTGGAATTTCCATTTCCACTTTGTGACTTAAGACTAAGTTCTATGTTTGAAATTATCAACAAATTAAGGTGTTAGTGCTTGAGATGAAATTGATTTCTATGGCATGTTTATCTAGCCAGCAGCTTGGTAATAGACAGATTTTTGTTGCCACCTAACTTGAGTCGGTAGTAGTAGTAGGCTGATCTTTATTTAATGTTTACAAATATTTTTAATCTTTTTTTAATATTATTTAATTACTTAATAATTATTTGGTTAAATAAAAAGACATAACAATAAAATTTATATAATTTTTGAATAACATTCACAAGTTAATTATAATACTCATTTTAAATTAAGAGATCAAATTAAGTAATTAACCAAAATATATCGATGATAAAAAGTATTTATATAATTATTTTGTTGAAATATTCTAATTGTAACCAATTATTATTATTATATGTTCTATGTATTTTATTAAAGTTATAAACTTATTTTTTTAGAATTAAATATCTAAAATCTAAATTCTTATAAGAATATTTAACGAAACATTAATATATATAATATTCATACCCTTATTATTTTTTTAAAATTATGTCCTCATAAGTCATTTTACACATAAACAATTAATACTAAACAGCTAATTTTACCAAACATCTCTAACAAACAACTAATATAATATACTGATTAAATCATTTGATATAATCAACTACTAACTTTATCAGCTGATTGCTAAATAAAGTCATGAACATAGTTAGCAGTTGTTCAAACTACAACTAATTCGCACTCATATTAAAATTGTCCGTACAGAATTGGTCGAGTTTCACCTAACGAGAGGAGGAGACATTTAATAAAGAGTCTTGATGTTTCAACTCGTGTATATGTCACAACTATTGATTACATTTTCTTCTTTCTTCGATCCTAGAAATAATTTATGAATTCAATGTTAAAGTTTCACAAAAACGCATAACAATGTGTCAATATATCTCAAAATAAGTTAAGATATTGAATTTAAGTGATTATTGAAAATTTAATTGATTAAAAAACTCAATTAGTTTAGTCGATTCACTTGGAAACATCTTAAATCGTCCAATTTTTTGATTCGAATTTTAACTTTTCAGTTCAATTTATTTTACTAACTTTTATTGTTAAAAATTGATCAATTTATTAATTAATAAGTCAATTATTATAAATTATTAAGTTCTTATAAACAAAAATAAATCAATTAATGTTCATTTAATAATATATTTTTTCAATTAAACTTCAAATTCTTTGACAAATAGGAAATATCTCTTTCAATCATATTTCAAATTCTTTAATTTTATTTAATCTTTAATCAATTTTATGATGGTTTAATATCGATTTAAATCTCAAATTTTTTATCTTATCATTTAATTTTCGATCTGGTTTATAAAAAAATGAAACTCGTTCAACTGTTATTTAACTCTTAACTAAAATTTTTTAATTGCTTTTACAATATTCACTATAAATTATTAACAATAAATTAATTATCTTTTTATATTACAAATAAATAATTTAGCAACTGAACATTTTGTATAATCTTATTTGTAAATTAATATTTATTTACTAATATATTTTAATTATTAAATGTTATCATTTAGAATTAAATATTTGGATTTTTTTTATTTCATTGATAACTACTTTTGAAAATTTTAAAATTACGTATTCGAATGTAAACATATTCAGTTAACAATAAAATCCTATTATAAAAAACAAAATTATTGTTTTCATTCTTTATGAAAAAAATAAATAATTGAAGCTAAAAACTCATAAATCTTTAATGAGATGAGACCGATCCCTACCATCCCTCAACCACACATAAAATGGGAAACATTTAATTTAATTTTACTTAAAACGATGAATCCCAATTCAGGTGATAATTAGTTCAAGCATATAACTTAGTTCTTTGTTTGGAATAATCTGTAAAGTTACTTTTTAATGACCATAAATTCGTATGTTCAAGTTTCAAAAATAATTTTTTTATAAAAAATACAAAAGGAAGACTGTGTATATTATTACCCTCTTCAAAATTTCATTTTACACTAAGTATAATGACTTTAACTTTGAGTGAGTACATTGACTTTAACTTTGAATAAGTATAATTATGAACATTTCAACAACTTGCATTGAATTAAACTAGTACTAAATAAGATAAGATTTGCTTTGAACTAGTTGGGTGTAAACCTGATCAACTTCGTGTTCATTGGTTCTAACCAAGTCTTTTTTTTTTTTTTTGGGTTGGGGTTGACGATGCAACAGAAGAAGTGTTTTGATGATAAACTATGCAGCGCACCGGAGTCTCAATGTCTCATGCATGTCCCAAGTCTCATAGATGACGAACTCGTGAATCACTAGCTACTATATGTGTATACGTCATGAAGAGTAATTCAGAGGTCGTCTCCTTGGGGTGCAAGTTCACCGAAAAGATGAAGGGATAGACTCAGTTAGAAGTCGTTCAAACTACAACTAATTCGTACTCATATTAAAATTGTCCGTACAGAATTGGTCGAGTTTCACCTAACGAGACGAGGAGACATTTAACAAAGAGTCTTGACGGTTCAACTCATGTGTGTATGTCACAACTATTGATTATCTTTTCTTCTTTTTTCGATCCTAGAAAAAATGTATGATAAAAGTATTTCTCTTTTATGAATTCAATGTTAAAGTATCACCAAAACAGATAACAATGTGTCAATGTATCTCAAAAATTAAAAAATTCCATCGATTTAGCCGGTTCAATTAAAAAAGTCTTGAATCGTCTAATTTTCTAGTTTGAATTTCAACTTTTCGGTTCGATTTATTTTAATAATCTATTTTTCAATTAAACTTCAATTTTTTTGTTAAATATGAGTAATTTCTTTTAATCATATTTTAATTTCTTTAATTTTATTTAATTTTTAATTAATTTTATGACGGTTTAATATAAACTAAATCTTGTAAATCTCAAATTTTTTATCTTATCGTTTAATTTTCGATTTGGTTTATAAAAAAATGAAAATTTTTAATGCACTATTCAAGCACAAGAGGTCTTAAAAAGATGTCATGAAGTGATTGGACCACATCTGAAGAAGTATTTATCTTGTTGTTGTAACAAAGTATAATGACAATTAACAACCGAAGTCAAAATCCAAGTTAAAGAAGCCTAACACGATGAAACTAAGTCTACAGACCCTATCAGCTAGCTCGAGCCCAACCTCTTTAACAAATTTTCATACTATTCAAAATATCGAGTTGAGAAGGAGATAAACCAATTACATAGGGGTTGAGGCTTAATTTGGTATAATTATGTAAATTTTGTTACACTGTCTTGATTAATGGTACTAAATTAGAATCATAAAAATGAAGCAATAAGAACTATGAAGCATAACCAAGCAAGATATATGAACACATACTGTCGAAGCATTTCCAGTTCTGCAAAGATCAAAACAAACTGGAAGGAAGAACTGTCAAATGACTACTTGTAAGCAAGAATCCTGGTTCTTACACATTGTACCAACATACTTTATAATCCATTACACTGTCAAAGTAATTTATGCAAATGCTTTTTTTGTATAACTGAGACTGCCCAGATTTTACATGCGGGGACATAGGAAAATGCCTTCGAGTTTCTAAACTTATGTTAAAGAGTACACATTAAAACTAGAACTCCTGTAGATGAAACCCTAGAGAAAGTTTTGTAGAACTGGTAAGGTTTAACTAGTCAGCTGCAAGATAAGGAGGTCGGACATTAAGATCAAGGATTGCTAGTCTGTGGTCGTTGGCACTATAATCCACCTCCATTGGAGCAAAAGAATCATCGGTGAATATGCTTTTATGGAGCCAGACTGTGCCTAGAAATGTCACAGGGTTGAAGCTTAAAAGCTTCTTCCTCATGACGTTGGTGATGGGAGAAAATCCATGTTTATTTATCCACATCTCCGCGAGCTCTACGATGGATGGAATCACCAGATGCTTGATGCCAACCATATGAAGCATCTGCAATATTGAATCAGCTGCAGAACTTAGGACTCGGCAACAAAATTCATAGTGGAAGCAATAAATAGTAGAAGAAGAGACATTTAAGATCTTTGGTTTTAGATAAAGTTTAGCCTTGGCATGTAATATATAGAGGTTAGTGAAGACGTTTTCTTTGATGATGATTGCCATCCAGTATCATCAAATAAGCAAGAAACTAACGAGGTTTTTGAGAAAATAAGATCTATACATTATCTTATGTTAGAACTTACGATTCCAAGTGCATTTAACAGTTTTTGCGACATGCTCTTTCGTCGAAAGCTCGGACGAGTTGCGAGGAAGGGCATCTCAGCAAATTCGTTTCCATGGATCCTGCAGAAGCAATACATATTTTCACTTGTATACTACATTTTCAAGCAATGGCATGTATATGCAATATGTACCTTAGTGTTGCTACTGATATAATATCATCTTTCTGCTCAAGAACAACAGTGTAGAAAGCTCTGAAATTAATTCTCACTAAGCTTGATCTGGAAAAAGAGAAGCAAGATTTGAAGAAAAAAAAAGATTCTGAATATGGCATACTAGCATTCAGAGAATTCTTGATGACAGTAAAAATGGTGGAAGTGTTTACCCTCGGCCATGTACCACTCTATGAAGAATGTTGATTCCGGTGAACCGATCAATGGTAGGCGTGAAAGACTCATTGAGCACCTCCCAAGCTATTGCAATCTTGGAGTTGCATTCCATTCTGATATGCTGATTCTCGTAATAAAAGTCACCAGGCTCCATCCGTCGGAGTAGAGTCCATGACATTCCTTCTCCTAATTCGATTCTTGCTCCGATTAGGCTCTGAAGCTTCACGAAAATCTTCAAAAAGGCTGAATGTCATCCCATGGTTTCAAGAACATTTTGCAGAATCTTTACAGTAATATCAGTGAACAAAAGAATCTCTTTTGACTCATCATAGAGAAATAGTTGTTTGGTTTCCCGTTAAGAAATGGTACCTCTTTGCAACCACAGCCACAGAAGGATAACTCCATTGAATGACTATTAAGATCTGACTCAGTTCTCTCAGCACAACAGAACCAATGATCTGCAAGTACAATAAGAGTTAGCTCTCTAGTTGATTATGGACCAGGCAATATACTTGTCCAATTGAACGCCAAGAGATGTTTGAAAGGGGGGATAAAACCAGGAATTTAAATACATCCATACATTTTTTCTCGCACTGAGGACATGTTACCATATCGCCATTGCTACCTCCACATAACTTGCAGACACAATAAGGACATAGCCACTCTCCTTGAGGTACACTCTGCAATGGAAGACATGTTATCTGCTATATGTAACAATCAGAAGAGAATTTTCAAAGAAACCAACTGACCCTCATGCCCAAACAGCTCGGGTGATATGTAGATGGACATCGGTCACAACAAAGCAGGTCTCCTCCATCAGCACATATCAAACAGGTATCATCACTTTTATCACCGGCATCGATTTTGGGCACAAACTCATGAAACTTATGAATTTCCTTTTCCTCTTCTCCGTTCCACGCCACAGCCATGCATCGTAGGAGAGATTCATCTGTCCGAGCAACACAAATATTCTCATAAGGCCACGAACAATCCACACCAGAATGAGCCACAAATTCCCTCATAGTCATGACCTCCGAGCAACACAGACAATTCACACCATTCCTCCTAGCTCTTCCCACCTTTAGCACCTCTCTTCCGCCTTCACTTCCCTCTCTTACGCCTACGTAGTGCAGCCTTTCATTCTCTATCACAAGCTGATTCTCTATCAACCACGAGATGACTGTTTTATCCACTATATCTGTTTGCTTGTCAGTTCCTTGGGTACTATCCTGAGTTGGGTCATGAACGGTCTTTCTTCTTCTTGTGTCTGATTCTTGCTGCTCGTTACCTTCCGAGTCTTCGTCTCCATAACTGATTATCGTTATCCTTGGACGTAGACGTCTTCTAACATCATCATTCCCAATATTTAAGCTCTGACTTGAAGTACCTGCTGTTTGGTCCACAACCATAGAAGCAGAAATATTGGTTCTACGCCTTCTTGGTACGCGGAAAGAATCACTGTTATGACGTCCATGTCCACTTGAAGAGCCCGGTTGGGTAGTATTTTGACGATTCCTTTGTTGAAACCGATCCATATATCTTGCAATATATCAACCACCCTGTGAATTTTGCTTCAGGAAGTTGTTTATGGTATCTTGAGAATATCTCTGAAACAAAATCCATCAGTATAGAAACCATCAGAAAGCAGAAGAAGCTGGCAAGAGCTTGGTAGATGTACAGATAAAGCATCTGTGTAAAACACCTTCATGTTCCTGATTTGTTTCACCTTTTGGTTTCTGATATCAATTAATAAAAATCCTTGTCTTGAAAGCTAATTAGCATTTATGTTCTTTAACAAGGAATCATATCATTTATGCTAGTAAGTTGAGCGTTACACTTCATGTGGTGCTTGAAGAAGTAACAGAATGAAGAATGGAATTATATTGAATAGTTTATGAAACACAATCTGTCAAGTTTCGGTTTATAATCTACCCACCTCTGAACTGTATCAAACATTAATTTTGTAGTATAATTACGACAGCCTCTCTACTCTCAAAGGATAAGGTTACGTAATATCATATCTCTCCAGATCCTGCTTTATTGCGAGATTTTAGACTGAGTATGACGATGATGATTATATATGCCTAAGTATTAATTTCACTCTTTGGTATATTAATTCAATAACTCACTAAGAAAAACTAAATAAAACACACAGTCTGAAAAAATCCAGCAGTACACAAGTTTTATTCTTAATTAATAGAGAATTGTTTTCAAAACTCATAAAAATAATTATTCATAATTGTGAAATATGTGTTCTACTTGCTTCTCATATACATATATGTGTTGTTCATCATCATGTGATTAGAACAAATAGTACATCTACGACAAAGAATAAAATGTATGCTAAATCTTGAAACAAATCCACACTGAACTTGACTTTATTATATCCACTACCTGAGTTAAGATTCACAATTATTTCATGCAGTTGATAAACAATAAAACATACTGATCATCTATGAGTAAATCTATACAAACTTGCATCCTATCTTTTGTCGATGGTAATTTAAAACTACAAATCATTAAAGATTAACCATCAAAAGAATAAAATCTTATTTAGTGTCAAAAATTTTTAATTAAAATTTTAAACATATAATTTAGTAATTCACAATGTTTGTTTCAACAAAAAATATTATATGACAAAAAGAAAAATAAGGAAATTGAACTTATATCTCATCTTATTTCTAACGAATATTTAATATCGTCAAGTTATATTTTAGAAAATTTTGGAAATTGATTAAAAAATAAGAAATTTAACAATAATGTAAAAAAAAAAGAACATCATATTCAAATATGTTCATACTTTTATTTTTATAAATAAAATAAATTTAATAAAGAACGTTCAGTTTAATTAATTTTGCGTCAAATAAAATCTTCTTGTTTTGACAATTATTCATATGATAATAATATCTAAAATTAAACATCAAAATCAACATTATAAACAAAAATAATTGTGAAGAATGTTAATGTTAGGTTTCAATTGAAATTAAAATATAGATACAAGAAGAAATTTAAATAATATTTTTAGAAATTTACCCGATGTTACTATCGTCGGAGTTTCTTCGAAGTATAATCGCCGATCTCGATATTTCTGTAAATCCTGAAGTAGAACAATAATCATAAAACTTAAACTTAGCTTTATGATTGAAAACAACAAATAATCCCTATAGGATTATTCATCTTTTCTCTCTATAGAACTACTCTTTAAATATGAAAAGTCGAAATTTTCAAAGAAGTTATTCAGTGAAATTGAAGGCCATTGATAGTGGACCTGGATGTTTAATAATAAATAACGAGACACGAGGCTTTTATGTCATTTGCATGCTAGCAAACTGGCAAAAAGTTTATGTATTCTACTTTTTATTATGGAAATGTATTTATTATAATATTTAAAAATTAGTGTATGTTAATGCATTTATTAAAATTACGTAAAACTAAGTATAATACTAATTTTTTAATAGAAAACCATAATTATATATATTTTTTATCATATTCATTATTAAATGATTATTAATATGTAATTTTATTGATTACATTCTTTATAATAATCGATAAGATATTAGTATAAATAAAATATAACAAAATAGAGGCATATCAAATAAAATATATAATTATTATACATTATATGATTATTTATATTTAAATAAGTATTTGAATATCATTACAACAAACAGTGAAAAGTAATAAATTCATCTATAAACTTGCACAGGTTGATGTATATAATAACTTTTAAAAATAGTTGTCATATATTATTATAGTATCACATTCTTTTTTAACAAATTTAACTAAAAATTTTAAATCAAACTGCTTTTATAATAGTGTATTAAGAAACTAACATTCAATTTAATAGACTAATAACAGGAAAGTAATTTAAGGCAATAAAACTTAATTAGCTAAACTAAACTTTAAATTAAGTAAAATTTTCGTCATTATAGAATAACAATTTCTACAATAAAAGTCAACATATTTTATTGCATAAGAATTCTCGCTATGCCAGCGTTGAGGGATGATCATCAATATTTCTTTTATATTTTTTACAAAGAGAATGTTTCCATGACTTGAACTGTCACGAACAAGCAAATTTTTACGATATGCATTGAAATCATAAAGTAAATTTGTTCATTGAATAGGTTGGAAATTTTTTCTTTTGCCTATTTTCTTGTTAATTTATTATTAATAATAATCTCTTATGAACTCTTTTTAGTATAAATAAGGGATTAATATCATTTAGTATACTACTGCAAGATTATCATAACATTATAAAGACAAAATAATCTTTTAAGAAAAGGTAAAAGAATTAGAATCTTATCACTAAATTGAGGTGTAATTTTTCTAAATGGTATAATTTAAATAATTTAAATAACGTGACGTTGTTAAGTGTTATGTTACATGAACATAACACTTAAATGGCCTATCTATTTGGTAGGGGTAAGTTACGTATTATTAAACTTTTCCAAATTTCGCTTTTTTAGAAGACTCTTATTGAATATTGTTGCTATTATTATTGTTACGTGAACATATTGATTTGATGTTGGCATTCCTTCTGATAACTTCTTGTTAAATTCGTTAGAATGATGTAGAATTATTCACATTTAATTAAAATAATAAATATTAAAAATAAGAAGAAATGACTAATGTATAATAATAAATAAACCAGCCTCCACAAAATACATATAAAATTAATATTCGAGTGTTTTACTTTTATCTTCAGATTGAAAATTGGACCTTTGGAAGGAGAAGAAAATGTAAATATAACTATGATATTTATAATTACAAAAATGTAATTTTGAAGGAAGAATTTTGCCTACAGTGTCCAACGATTGACAATAAATCTAGTTTCTTTGAATAACTTTGAATCTCAAATTATACGAAACACAAAAGTATACTACAAAATTTTAAAATGAGGCACATATTGTATTAGAAAGGCACGATATTTATAAAAATCAACATGAAATTTAACAATAAATAAGAAACATTTTTCCTAAAAATATAAAGAGAATTTTTCAAAACTTTTTTCCTAAAAATATGAAGAGAAAATTTTCCAACAAAATAAATTATGAAAAATGACTGAAAATGGACAAGACACAACTACCTCATATTTTAAAAATCAGAAAAAAGTTTCCATGGTTTAAATTTGGATTAATTACAAAAATCTCAAATTTTATTTAATTTTATAATATTAGTCGAAACTTTAAAAATGATATTTAAATAGTTAAATATCTAATTTTTAAAAAATATGTAATCAGGCACGATTAGTCACATCAGTACTATCAACAAAAAATCTAACGATATATTTTATAATCACCTTTTAAAGTTATAGTTATTATGGTAAAATAAAGTTCATATTTTTTTTAAAGTAACCATTTCAACTTTAAACCTCTACTCCATATAGTAATACCTTTATAAGGATTTCATTCATTTTATAAGAGAATGAAACTTATTGTAAACAAAAAAGAATTGAGATATAAATTGGAAGTTGGTTTGGTTTGTTGGAAAATAAATTGGTGGCTATTACTTAATAATGACGCAGTAGAAAAGATAAACAAACATAATTCCAATTCAAGAATTGTAGAATAAAAATTCTCAAAGAGAGAATAATTTTATTGATGGGGAGTTGTGTTAACCTTTTTCAAAAGTTGTTTAAATAGTTTTATATAAACTTTAATTCATCTCGGGAAGAGTTTTGTATAAAATAAGAAACTTTAATTCATCGTAGGGAGAGTTTTAGACGAAATAGGAAACTCTTATTTATGTTAAGAAAAGTTTTAAACAAAATAGGAAAGGAATCAAAAAGATTAAGTAAAATAGGAAATAAGAAACAAATAAAATAAAATAGAAAATTGCTCAAAATCTCGGAGAGAAGGAAATTGGTTAAGATAGGATCACGTGCTAATCATCGTCTCATTTTGCCTAAAGAGAAAGAAACGCAGAGAGAAATATTAGATAAGATATGATCACATTTTAGTGAATGCGTAAATCTATCTAAAAATTCAAATGCCTCATCATTCATCTTTACTTGTCAAAGAACTCGACCCCAAGTTATTGTCGATATAACCAAGCTCTTTAACATGAAAGTAAGTAAGATAAAAGATCAATAACATTGAAGGTTAGAGAGATATTACCCATTCATAGAGGTAGTTCAACAACATAGGCATTGTCATTGATTTTTCTTTTAGTTTTGAATGAACCATACCTCTTTTGTTGTAGTTTATGATTACCTCCAACAGTTCAATTCTTGCTCGAGAAAATTATAACTTCATCTCCAACATTAAACACTTGAGTTCTCCCATGTAGATTAGCCTTAGCCTTGTACGTTTCATTAGCTCTTTCAATCTTCTTCTTTACCTCCATTTGAATCTCTTATGCCTCTCTAGCTAACTTTGCAACATTAAGAGAGACGTTAGAAGATTTAGGTAATTTAACAAGATCAAGAGCATGATTAGGTACCTTGGTGTAAACTATAGAAAATGACAATTGACCAATGACACTATAAACTATATTGTTGTAGTCAAATTTGGCTTGTGAAATCAAGAAATCCCATCTTTTTGATTTGTCATGACATTTACATCTTATCAAATTACCTAAAGTCCTATTCACCAACTCCATTTGGCCATTGATTTGTTGGTGCACAGTACTATTTTACTTAACAGAAGAATCAAATAATACCATAAGGTCTTCCAAAAGTGACTCAAAAACTTGGTATCAGATCAAAAGTAAAAGATTTAGGAGCATCATGGAGTTACATCATTTCTCTAAAGAATAGCTTGGCAATCGTTGTAGCATTTGCCATTTTTTTATAAAAGAAAATGATGTTTCATTTTAGAAAACCTATCCATAACCACCAAGATAGAATCCATACTTCTTTGGGTTCTTGGAAGTCCCCACATGAAATCCATAGACAAATCCTCCCAAATAGCATTAGGAACTGGCAATGGCATGTGCAAACCAACATTTGAAGCATGTCCCTTATAAGCTTGACAAACTTGACATCTCTCCACAATAGTGATAATGTCTACCCTCATCCTTGGCTAATAATATCTCTTTCTCACCTCTTCAAGAGTCTTGTCTTTACCAATGTGACCAACTAAGTCTACCCATGCAATTATCTAAATCACCTTCTCCTTGAGTGAAGTTCTTATAAGACATAGTTGATTTTCTTGCATAAAAAATGTATCATGCATATAAAAATCATCATGTGACTTTTTCACCAAACACAAATCTCCCCAAAATCTCCATTACTCTCATATAAATCCTTCAAATATTCAAGACCATTAACCTCTATACTCAAGGTCTTCACTATAGCCACCTTTCTACTCAATGCATCAGTAACCACATTATTCTTGCCCGCCTTGTGCATCAATTTATATGGAAACTTATCAATAAAATTTGACTATTTTGCATGCATCTTAATTCTTAATTGCCTTTGGCTTTCTAAATACTTCAAAACTTAGTGATTAATGTACAAAATAACATATTTCCCAATTAAATAATATTCCCACATCTCTAAGGTTTTCATATTAACATAAAGTTCTTTATCATAAGTAGCCCACTTTTGCTTAGCATTACACAACTTTTTACGAAAGAAGGCTATTGGACTTTTCTCTTAAGATGGCATAGCTCCAATATTAACTCTGCTAACATTACATTCTACTTTAAACAACTTCTGAATATTAGGTAAGGCTAGAATAGGTGTAATACAAAACTTTTCCTTATTGATTGTAAAACTCTACTTTTATTCTTCTTCCTATTTAAACTTCTCCTTCTTGAGAAACTTGGTAATATGAACCACAATTCTTAGGTGCAGATCACACCCTAAAAACTCTTACCTTCTCTTCATCCACTCTCACTCCATTTTTATACTACTACAACAACAACTACTACTACTACTACTACTACTACTACTACTACTAATAATAATAATAATAACGCTTCTTCCGA
The DNA here is from genome assembly GCA_025629805.1 of Erythroxylum baracoense. NCBI lineage: Eukaryota > Viridiplantae > Streptophyta > Magnoliopsida > Malpighiales > Erythroxylaceae > Erythroxylum > Erythroxylum baracoense. Next base: position 24,372,673 of record JAOTAY010000001.1, read on the forward strand.
CTACAATTAGGACGTCGGAGGGGGAGGGGGTTGGGTTTAGATTTTCAAGCTGGGTTTTTTCCAGTTCGCTTGTTGTTGCTAGGGGAATCCTTGTAAGTTCCTTTTCCTCCACTTATTGACAAGCTTAAACCAAGTGGGTAGTCCCACCTAAGCTGGGGTTGCGATCGAATTATGTAAGTGTGCAAACTCGAGTTTGACTATCCCCTTATGTGTTCACACGACTCTAATCTTTGCTTAACCACCGTCGGTCATGGCAATCATCGCTAGGGACTTTGATTTTTAGGTCAACTGTGAACAGTTTGTCTCATGGGAGGCTAGGTTCCGCTATAAAAATTTATATAAAACTTATAAATATGTATATATTGATCAAACGAATGAGATGAAACCAAATTCATTAATAAAGGGGGATATGATTATAGGAAATAAAAGAAAAAAGTTATAATTAAAGTGATAAACTCAATTAATTAAAGTTAAAATTTCAATTTATTAATAAAAATTGAGATTTTACAATGAATGAATATATAAAGCGCACATATATTGATAAAATAATTAAGATGAAACCAAATTTATTAATGAAGGAGGATAAAATTATAGAAAATGAAAGAAAATAATTATAATTAATCAATTTAATTAATTGAAGTTGTGATTACCTTGTGAATGTCAAATCTCAGTGCTTTCCCTAATATAAAATTTTCAGCCTTAGTTGTGGATGTTGTAGTTCATAGAGATGTATGAAAATTTGATCTCAAATCTACTTCTTTTATGAACTTGTTATTGCTTTGTTATTTATTTACTCTTAATATAGTCCCTTGTTGCCTTCTTCGAATCAATTTGTTTTTTTGGTACAGGCTTAAAGTAATTATGCTAAAGGGGCTTACTTAGACTAGGAATTAAATTTCTTCATGTTTTTATCGATCAATTTTCCTTCTGCTATTTACTCTATCTCCAGGATTCGTTTGGGATCTTAAACCTAATCTTCTCTTGCTTCGCGAATTCTGGCGATCTTTTCCTGTAGATTGGGTGAGTGTTGCTTGTCAATGCTTGTTTAAATCGATATAGATTTTTCCTTGGGTTTGAAGATTAGATTGCATGTTTTCTTGATCTTATGTTTGCTCATTGCGTTGTGATTGCTTGGTTTTAAGCTCTTTTTGGGTTTTTGGCTATTTTGATAACTAGGCATATTAGTTGTTCAGTTGGATCATAGTTTCTTCTCTTCTTTTTTTGTTGATTATTACTTTTCTACTGTCAAAATTGTGGGTGCGTATAAGTTTATGACCTTGATATGTCATTACTGGGTTGCGACGACTTTGTAAAGCACTAAGCTTTTTGAAGTCATATGATGTCTCTCATCTTATAACGGCGTTGTCCACGGCGAGAATGGCTATGGTAGTATAAGCGTTAATATCGCCGACGAGGGGGGGTAGTCAAGTGGTGATTGAAGGTGGAGAAATCTAGGTGTTTTTGCGATAAGGTAGGTGATATTGTGTGCGTTGGCAAAGTGGTGGTCGTAAGGAAGATGATAAGTAATGGTAAAGAGAGGAGTGAAACTGAAGAGAGCTGCATTGTGCTAGACTTAGAGTGAATGGAGAGAGTGTCTATTTAGGAGCTTTGTAGTTTGTAGTCTGTAGTGTGGTTTGAGTGACACGTATAGAAGCATGTAGTTCAAGAAGTTTTTTTGGGTGATAGAAGTGTCACACGATCGTCGTCCCAAGCATGTATGTGTTTACTCTTTTTCACGTTAATTTATGCATTGATGTAGGGTAGGACAAATTGCATCTCTTTGGCCTTTAAGTGAGAATACATTCATCGGGTACGCTTTTACCTTTCGCTTATCTAATTATCGTGATACTTCACTTACTAATCTTACGCCTCTATCATATAAGGTAAGTCCATTAGATTTTTTTTATATATAACTTGATATATCAACCTTTTCTTTTATTCTTTTTATTCTATTTATTCATTCACTTATTTTAATTTTATTTACATACATTTTTAGCATGTCAGTTTTACATATCTACTCTTTTAACCTGCATCATTTTTTTCATTGTCACATTTGGGTCTACCGGAAACAGCCTCTCTACTCTGTAGGGGTAAGGCTGCGTACTATCAGACCTCCCCAGACCCCACTTTATTGTGAAATTTTAGACTGGGTGTGATGATGATGATGATGATGATGATGATAAATTAATTGAAGTTGTAAATTTCAATTGATTAATAAAAATTGAGATTTTACAATAATGAAGGAGGATATGATTATGGGAAATGAAAGAAATATGTTATAATTAAGTGATCAATTCAATTAATTTTGAAGTTATTATAGGAAATGAAAGAAAAAATATAATTAAAGTAACTAATTCAATTAATTGAAGTTACAAAAATTAATTGATTAATAAAAATGAGATTTTATAATAAATGGATATATAAAACATACATATATTGACAAAATGAATAATCTAAAACCAATTAATTAAAGTTACAAATTTTTACAAATTAACAAAATTAAGAATTTATAATGAACGAATATATAAAACGTATATATATTGATAAAATGAATAAGACGAAATCAAATTGATTAATGGAGGATATGATTATAGGAAATGAAAGAAAAAAATTATAATTAAAAGTGATCGATTCGATTAATTAAAGTCATGAATTTCAATTGATTAATAAAAATTGAGATTTTATAATGAATAAATATATAAAACATACAATTATTGATCAAATGAATAAGATGAAACACAATTCATTAATGAAGGAGGATATGATTAAGGGAAATGAAAAAAAATTATAATTAAAGTGATCAATTTAATTAATTAAAGTTATAAATTTCAATTGATTAATAAAAATTGAAATTTTATAATGAATGAATATAAAAAACATATATATAGTGATAAAATGAATAAGATGAAACCAAATTCATTAATGAAGAAGGACCTGATTATAGGAAATGAAAGAAAAAGATTATAGTTAAAGTGATCGATTCAATCAATTGAAGTTACAAATTTCAATTGATTAACAAAAATTGAGGTTTCATAATTCATAAATTGATGACATAATTTACAAAAAAATTATCCAAATTTTTAAATGATATAATTTACAAAAAAAAATCAAGATAAAATCATGATGGAGACTGGAGATTGGAAACACTAGAGACTAGATACAACGAGAAAGCAACTAATCAATGTAATCAGGATCATCAATAGTTTGCATCACTTTTTTTGTACGTAGAAACATTATATTTTGTAATGTAATATTAAAATCAAAAGAATATTAATGACATGGTAATAATTAATTAAAAATTTAATATACCTTTATCTTTGAATATTTTATCAAATAATGTCCACTTGATTGATGATTACAACTAATCACCTCCGTATTAGTATTTGTGGCTATATTAATATAAAAATTAAAAAATAATATAAGGTCAGATAATATAAAAAGTTGACAAATTTGATATATCAAAGAAAAGAATTCACCCTCAATATCTTCATCATGTAACCAACTTCGAGTACACATAAGGGTTTCTACAGTATGAGGATAAAGTCAAGCATGATAAAGACTAATAACCCGACTACCAATGATAAAAGTAGACTCAGAAGCTGTAGTGGATGATGAATTACCAATAGGTCTCGTGCAATTACTTGCATGATCGAAAAATTATTTCTATAACTCTTCCATCATAATAATACATCAAATTGCACACCTTAAACATTGATCACACAATTTTCTATTAAATATTTATCTAACTCCATCATATTATGCAAAGTTCTAGCCCTTATTTATTTATAAATTTTATAAGTGAAAGTAACAAACTACTTTTAGAAGATGAGCTTGAACCTGAGATTGAAGCTAAAGTTGAACAACCTTAACTACTGAGATCCCGATCCTAAATTTTGTCCATTATAAGTTGATAATTATTAAACAAATCATACCTAAATTGTTTAAGGACATCTACATGCTCTTGAACTCGGCCACTATACAACATATTATTTATAAAATTAACCCCCTCTATTTTGTATCTCCTATTCAATATAGATAAGATTGCAACAATGTGTCTAACTATATACAAATAAGAATTTAGCTTCTTTATCATCTTCTCTGCCATAACTTGAATAACCTCATTGGAATCAAATATTCAATCAAATAAATCTTTCTTTATCTCACACGATGCTAAAGTAATAGTGCAAAGTTAGATATTTTGCTCCCGAGAACAATTCAGTTGCATTATAAAGTAATTCCAACTTTGTACAAAGTTCTCTAAATTGGTCTTCTGTAGACATGTAAGTGTAATGAGAATCTCTTTGTCTCATTCTGATAAATACATCAACATATTGGATTGTCCTCTAATATCTTGAAGGTTGAGTTTCATTTGGTTGGACAATCCAAAACCAACATCTTCATACTCGAAATGCATAGTTGTCATGCAGTTTCTTCAAATTTAGCAGCTCTTTTAGGTGTTGCATTCCAATACGCTAAACTATTCCGGATTGAATATATTGCTTCCTTTATCATATCCAATTCATCTTTTACAATCAAATTCATAATATAAACAAAACAATGCATATGGAATAACCTTCCACTAACCAGTAAGCACCTAACCCATATCTTGTTCTTCAGCTTTTTAATCATAGCATCATTTGTGCTAAAATTATTGAATATTATGGTGGAAATATTAAAACCTATTAAACAACCTCCCAATACAATTGACAACTTTTCACTTGTATGCAGTGTCGGCACATAAATAAACCGATCAAGTACAAATGTTACCAATATCAATCATAACATAATGACAAAGTAAATGATAACAATATTAAAGAATATAAATAACCTCAAAAGTTTATTGCGAAGAGTTCAATTATTGTTAACAAAATGTGTCGTCACTGCCATAAAACCTTTCTTTTGGCTATTGGTTATCCACATGTCTGTTGTAATGGCAATCCATCCTTTAATATTAGACAATGTTCTTAAAATTTCTTTCTTTGTATCTTCGTATATCTTCATAATGTCCTTCTTCAACATATTCTGAGTTGGAACCTTGAAGGTCGATTGTAGTGAGTTGCAAAACATCCTAAATCTTTTGGTATCAACTATAAATAGTGGATCTTTATCAACAATTATCATAGAAGCTATCAAAAACCTCAATCTGTTATGGCCATAAGATGTTTCAGTCATTTCATTCTTCCCTCTCATAAGGTTAGGGGTCAAAAATATTTGACCTCCTAATACTGTCTTTTTTCTACCACACAAATCCACTTGTCTCTTTAAATGAGAAGATTTACCTTATGAACTCCTGACCAAAATCTTTTGACAATACTTACATTCTTTTTTTACTTCATTCATCAATATGTTATTATTAAAATGATTCCAATTTTCACTTTTTAATTGACTTTGAGTTGGACTTTTATCTTGACTTGGTATGAAGTTTCCACTTTTGTCTCGTGTACTGGGTTACAACTCTCCACTAAGGGAATATGTTCATCTATTTGAAACAATCAACATTTAAATATATATGTTATTCATAATCATAATTGAATACATGTGTTATTCGTAATCATAATCAGTTATCAATGACTTATACAGTCACACACTGTCACTATGATTGTATCACAAACACACGTGGGCGTTTATATGTTTTCAACGTATAAGTGATCGCATAAGACACTATGTGTTTTTGCAGACTTACACGATAACTTGCAAAGTCACATACATGCCCGTGTAAGTAATTGTGCAGGTTTGCGAAAACACCTCGTTGACAGTAATAGTCCCAGAAAATTCTTTATTTCACAAATACAATCTTCAATCTTCAATCAAAATATAACGAAGGAACTTTACCTTAATAGGTGGGGGACAAAGATAAACTAAAAAACATAGCAATAAGGTAGCGAGGGGACGATGCAAAAGGGCAACTAGAGGGGCAACCACAGCTGGAGAGCGAAGGGATAACTAGTGACGACTGGCGTGGCGAAGGGGTAATTGACAGTGAGGAATGACAACGGTGAGAGAGAGAGAGAGTAGAGAGAGAAAGTGATTGTTGTGTTGGTCGGTGGGGAGGGGAAGAAAATTAGAAGAGAAATAAACCTACGAGGTACCAAACAATATCATTTTATTTTGTGAGAAACTAAAGTGTAAAGGGACATAGTTTTGCTTCATCTCAAAAACAATGTTTATGGCTTAAAGCAAAACGATGTTGTTTTGCTTTAGAAGTAAATCAATATTATTTTGTTCTGTAAATTATTCTAGCCTCAGGTCGAGCTTTGATTTGGTGGTTATATATTATCCTTCATTTAGTTGGATATGATATAGAGTTATAAGGAATTAAATTAAAAATTATATAAGACTAAACAATCCTATATAAATCAATATCATGAATAAATTTTTCTATATAAATATTGGTCACAATTATTCTAATAAAAAGATAACATAAATTTGTGTGATTTGATAAATAGATTAATAAACTTAGGTAGAACTAAGTTTATCTTAAAATCACATGTTAAATAAATTATTTAATGATAAATACTTTATAATGTATAATTAAAAAAATAAAAATACATCTCAAATACGCTACTTCATCTAATATTTAACTTTAATGAAATAATTTTTAAAATAATAAATTAATTAGCATTAGTTCTTAAGTTAAAGAATTGTAAAAGTTGTACATGATAATTGATAAACTCTCTGTTCTTATCCTAAATTCCCTTCTCGAGCAATGAAAACGCTATTCGGCAAGAAGAGAAAAAGCCAACTCCAAACCTATAAATAAAATCCAAGGCTTAAGTCGAAGAGAACCTTTGTAATCGATTTCAGTCCCATTGAGGAGTAAGTCAAAGTGGAAAAGGAAGAAAATGGCAACTGTAGATGAAAGTTCGTCTGCTAAGAGGTGGCTTCCTCTTGAAGCTAACCCTGACGTCATGAATCAGGTCGGAACTCATCCATGGTTTTCTTCTTAATCTTTCTGTTTGTTTGCTGAGATTTTATAAATGGAGAGATTTAGGGCTTTCCACAGATTGGATATTTGACTCGCCTTTTGATTTTTTTTTTCTTGAATTAGTGGGCTAATTGACACGATTGGAACAGAAAGAGTGTTCTTACTATGTTGGGAAATATCTCCAATTTCTTTTCCTAACGATGGGAAATGTTGAAATTCACACTTAGTTATCTGAAAATATGATTAGAATCCGGTAAATTCGGGAAAACTGTATTATAGACTTGTTGATATTCAGACCTGGAGAATTGGGAAAGTGGGTTTTCAAATTTTAGAATGACTGGAAACAGGGGACGATAATTAAGAGAGAATAGTTCTGTAAATACCTCCTCTTATTGAATTCTACAAGTATTTTGTTAGATTTTGGTGAAATATTTGTTAATGGTCCCAAAGAGGGTTTCCAAATAACGCACCTTTTGTTGATTATTATTGTCCTACTTTACTGAATTTTCTTCTCTAGATTGTTTTATTTTCTCATTCCCTCTGAAATATTATTGCTTACCAGATTCATGGTTTAGCCGAGTATGGTTCACGTTATGTGATTTTCGATTCTCTTATTTTTTTCCTTTTTTAATATCTTCTTGTCTAGTTCCTTTGGGGTTTAGGGCTCCCTAAGACTGAGGCCGAGTGCTATGATGTTTATGGATTGGATGAGGAACTATTGCAACTTGTGCCAAAGCCTGTTCTTGCAGTTCTTTTTCTCTATCCATATAATGAGAAGGTGAACTTTCTCTATTCTTAATCTCTTGTACCCTAATTTCTACATGCCGGTCATTCTTAAGCTCCATTCCTTTGCAACCTTGCTTTTCTCTTTGTATTTCCCTATATAAAGCTCAGTCCTCCTTCTTAAACAATGATTTATCTATACCATAAACTGCCATTACTTTTTCATAAATTTGAAGTAGCCTTGCTGTAAGCAAGTCAATGAAGGATCTGATTGTGAGGAACCCCATATACTGATTTTGGCTGCTTTCCTTAATTTCTCAGAGTGAAGCAGAGAGAATACAGCAAGACAATGTTATGAAGGTCAGTGCAGTAATATATAAT
>JAOTAY010000001.1:24382060-24392373 GCA_025629805.1 Erythroxylum baracoense
GTGACACGCCACCCTCGCGGGGCACGGATTCGGATATCACTATCGATATCGGGTTCGGGTTCAGCGGGAGTGGGGTGCTACATTCTATCTACCTTATTTGTCGATTTAATTCCTTTAGGCTATAGTCATCATAATAAATTGGTATCAGAGCTTTAGTTTAGTTAGTGTTTAATTTACCGCATGCTTTGTGGCTGCCACTAACGTGAATCTTCCATATTAGAAAGCAAGTTAGACAGTCTAAATGGGACCCACTACCTCAGTATTACTTATGGGGCCCACCATCCCATTTTGCTTATAAGGGCCCATTACCCTGATTTGATTTGTAAGGTTCATTGCTCGGTTTTGCCTGCGAGACCCACTTGTTGAAAAATAGTGAGCATTATAATCTTTTAGCCACCATAACGGTAATGAAGACTTCAATTAAAAAGTTTGACAGGAGTATTAATTTCGGCATGTGGAAACTTAAAATGGAAGCTATCCTTATACATGCTGGGTGTGAATTGGCCCTTGACGGAGTAGAGAAAAAGCCAGTGGATTGATATCAGATAAATTCACAAATCTAGATAAAAAGGCTAGATCAGCAATCATATTGAATCTCTTCGATGAGGTTTTGCAAGAATTTGCCAGTGAAATTATGGACAAAGGTATGTGAGAGAAGTTGAAAGTTATGTACATAAAGAAGACAATAAGGTACATCTATTCTTTCACATCTGGATAAATTTGATTATCTTATTTTGGATTCGAAGAATGTAGATGTGAATATTAAGGATGAAGATTAAGCCATATTACTTTTATGCTCCGTTCTCTAGTCCTTTAAATATTTTCATAATATTATGATTTATGGAAAAGAGTCAATCCCATATATTAATATTAAGTATGCATTAATGTCAAAAGAGTATATTTATAAGGACATCACTGGGGAGACTAATGGAAGTCAAGCAGAGGGACTATTTATACGAGGTAGATCTGCGAATAGAGATTTTGAGAAAAATCTCATCTCTTTAGACACTCTTAATCCTCAAGGGTGTAGGTTCTCATATGAAGGTGGAGTTTTAAAAATTTCAAGAGGTGCTCTTGTATTGATTAAAGGTTACAAGTCTAGTAGTTTGTATATTTTGTAGGGATCTACTGTAACAGGTGCTGCGGCAGTCTCTACATCCTCAGATGTCAACATTACCAAATTATGGCACACGCGTTTGGGACACATAGGTGAGAAAGGTTTAACATTATTAAGCAAGAGAGGTTTATTTTATGGTCAAAGTACTGGTAAGATAACCGTTTGTGAGCATTGTATCTTTGGGAAGTAGAAACGAGTCAGTTTCAATTCTACAACTGTCCACAAAACAAAAGGTACTTTAGATTATATTCATTCTGATCTTTGGGGCCATCTCGTGTTCCTTCTAAAGGTGGTGCCCAGTATATGTTAACTCTTATTGATGATTATTCAAGGAAGGTTTGGGTGTATTTCTTAAAACATAAGAATGATGTTTTCTTATCCTTTAAGCAATGGAAAGTTTTTATTGAAAAACAAATGGGGAACATATCAAGAGGCTATGGACAGATAATGGTTTGGAATTCTATGGAGGTAAATGCAATGAATTCTGTAAAAATGAAAGAATTGCTCGGTATCACACTATTAGAATGTATCCATAACAAAATAGAGTGATCGAGCGCATGAACCAGACTCTTTTAGAAAGGGCCCGGTGTATGATCTCTAATGCAGGGTTGACACTTGATTTTTGGGAAGAAGCCATTTCTACAGCTTGCTACATCATCAAACACTCTCCTTGTGCTCCTCTCAATTTTAAGACTCCCGAGGAAGTTTGGTCAGGTACTCTTATTGATTACTCTAACTTAAGAATATTCGGGTGTCCAGCATATATGCATATAAATAAGAGAAAATTAGAGTCTAGGGCTAAGAAATGTATTTTCCTTGATTGTGCTTCAGGGGTGAAAGGATATCGATTGTGGTATCCTAATCCCAAGTCACCTAAATTTGTAATTAGTGGGGATGTTACATTTGATGAGTCTTTTATGTTGTATCCTAGAAATGAGTCTTATAATCCTTGTAATTTTGAAAAAAAAAGATAGTACACAGAAGCAGGTGGAGTTAGAGATTGGTAGTTTGGGTCCTTCACAGATGTCTTCTACACATTAGATAGATCAAGTTGATGAATCAGGTCCTAATCATGTTAAAGATGAACCAGTAGAAGAAGAATATTCCATGTCCAGAGACAGACCAAGAAGGGATATTTGACCACCATAGAGGTATACATATTTTGTTGCCTATGCTTTATCAGTGGCACAGGAAATAGGAGGCGACGACGAACCTTTCACATATATAAAGGCAGTTTCAAGTGCTAATGCAAATAAGTGAATGGTGACTATGAACAAAGAAATGGAATCTCTGCACAAGAATGGTACTTGGGTTCTAGTGAAGTTGGCAAAGGGTAACAAAATTGTTGGTTACAAATGGGTCTTCAAAAGAAAAGAAGGTACTTTAGGTGTTGAAAATGTAAGGTATAAGGCACGTTTGGCTGCAAAGGGCTACAGTTAGGTACAAGGTGTTGATTTTAATGATGTTTTCTCTCTAGTGGTGAAACATAGCTCTATACGTGTATTACTTGCATTGTTTGTCATGTTTGATTGGAATTAGAACAGTTTGACATCAAGATAACATTCTTACATAGCGAATTAGATGAGATTATTTATATAAAACAACCTAAAGGTTTTGAAGTTGCAAGAAAGGAAGACCATGTTTGCTTATTAAAGAAATCCTTGTATGGATTAAAGCAGTCTCTTAGATAGTGGTATAAGAGGTTTGATTCATTTATGCTAGATCATGATTTCTCTAGGAGCATGAATGATAGTTGTCTTTACTTTTAGAAGTTAGTGACGGCTCATTCAGCTATTTATTATTATATGATGATGATATACTCATTGTTGCCAAGAATGTCACAGATATTAACTAATTGAAGGCCTTATTATAAGGTGAATTTGAGATGAAAGATTTGAGAGAAGCAAAGAAAATTCTTGACATAAGATAAGACGTGATCGAAGAGTTGGTAAACTATTTTTGATACAAGAGAGTTACCTCAATAAAGTCTTAGAAAGGTTTGGCATGTCAAATGCCAAATCAGTTAGTACTCCTTTTACTAGCCATTTTAGACTATCTGCTGCTCAATCACCACATTCACAGGAAGAAGAAGATTATATGGCACGTGTTCCTTATTCTAGTGCCATTGGCAGTATTATGTATGCAACGGTATATACGCGTCCTGATATTTCATAAGTTATTAATGTCGTTAGCAAATATGTAGCCAATCTTGGTAAAGAACATTGGCAGGCGGTGAAATGAATTCTCCGATACTTAAAGGGTACTTCGAACTTTTGTTTAGAGTTTGGTAGAACCAACAATACCTTGGTTGGCTTTGTGGATTCTGATTATGCTAGTGATCTCGACAAATGCAGGTCTTTGACAGATTATGTATTTTGCATTGGAGGTTATGTTGTTAGCTAGAAAGCTACTTTACAACATCTAATGGCTTTATATACTACTGAAGTAGAATATATGGCAATCACTGGGGCTATTAAAGAAGCATTATGGTTGAGAGGTTTATTCAGTGAATTATCTCTACATCAAGGGGTTACTACTGTTTATTGTGATAGTCAGAGTGCAATTCATTTGACAAAGGACTAGACGTATCATGAGAAAACAAAACATATTGACGTAAAACATCATTTTATTTGAGATACTATTACAAAGAAGAAGATCCTTATTCAAAATATTAATACTAAAGACAATCCTGTTAATATGTTCACAAAGGTTCATCCAATTTATAAGTTCAAGTAATGCTTAGACTTGATTGGTGTTTATAGTTAGTGATATAGCCCTTTGGGGCAATGTCGGAGGTGGTGACACAGATCACTAGTTGTTTAGGACTAACTCAAGGTAGAGATTTGTTTGTTAACAACAAAATTGATGCAAGGTGGAGATTTTTATGTTTGCCTCAATTTTGTATATTAGTGACAAACTCATTTATTTATATATATTTTCTCATATCATTTGGATGGGTTTTTATCACTATAATTGGTCTTTATGGCATTATTTGATTGTTTTTTAAATTATTGTGCCTTACATTTAATTTGTATTTATAGGGGCAAAATTTGACATATTTTGGGTTAATTGTGATTAATTGATTTTAAAACAATTGATGCTATATTATTTGTAATTTTTATTATAGGGTACTTGGGAGAAATTAGAATTCAAAAGATAAAAGAGATCTAAAAAGCAGCACAAGTGGACAAGTTGGGATTGTAAAAAGCAAGAGAAGCTAAGAGGAGCAGCCCAAAAACAACACAATATAACCAATAGAGCAACAAAATGCCCACGCATGTTGATAGCTAAAAGACCAAAATGTCAGCACATGGTGAGGCAAGGAAGTAAAACAACAATTGAAGATGAAGCAAAGAAATGCAAACGTGATGGACAAAGTAAGCAAAAGGTAGACAACATAAGAAGGAACGCAACAGTTGACACACCAACAACGATGCAGTAGTAGGAGAAGCCAAAAGCAAAATAACGGACACCAAAAATGCAAACAGAGAGGAACAAAACACGCAGAAAAGAAGGTTGGAGGTGTGCGTTGGTTTTAAATGAAAAGAAGAACCCAAACACAACGCAGATGGAAGACGTGAAGACCAAAATGATGTGTAGGTGGGCGTACAACCAAGCTAGAGAGGATAGAACAAAACAGGTAGCAAAAGAGAGTTTTAGGGTGTGCGTTGTTGTTTCAGAAAATAGGAGAATGAAGAAAAGAGAAGAAAACAATAGAAAGGGTTTTTATTTTTGGCAGCAGCATTCTCCACCCATGGAGACTTAGTTTTCTTTTTTTCCTCATCTCCCATAAATCCAAAACATCATTCTCATCTTCCATGGCTGATTGCTGGAGTTCATTGTTGGCAGAATCTTCTATAGTCTTCTATGGCTAATTTGTCTTGATACTCTAATTTAACAACAATGGCAGGAGCTTGGGTCTTTATAGGGGAGTTTAAGCTACATTTATCTTCTACCCATTTAATTATTTAGTGATTCCTAGGTCTTAGGGTAACTATTTAATTGCTTGGAGTTATGTATTGAATATATATTTGTATTGGAAGATTTTTGTGGCTGGATTAATGTTTAGCAACTGATATGGTGCTGATTAAAGCTTAATTTCATTACTTTGTTTTGGGTCAGGACTTGTATTGAGATTTTAGTAAATATTTGGTGATTATTTGAGGTGGCTTAAATTTTTGAACCATTATATCTGTTGTTGGTTTTAATTATGTTTTATTAATTATTAAATAATAATTGAGCATTGGTTTTTAGTATCCTTAATTCTAGTTTACTATTTTTGTGGAAATTAGTAGATTGAGACCTTGGAAAATATTTTGAGACAACTTGAGGTGGCTCAGTTGTTGGATTAAAAGCTCGATTATAACTCTCAGTTCATCGTTTTTAACTCCCATATCCGTTTAAATGATGATTGCCTGTGCTATTGAATTGGATGGTTGCTTTTATCATAGTTAATCACTTATATTTTTTATTCCATTTACTCACTACTATCTCATATTACTCTTTTCAAATTGAAAATACCAAAAAACAAGTCCTTTATGTTTATTTTAATTTATTTCAATTTAGTGATAGTTAATCAAATCAATCCACATTCTATAGTTTAGGTTGCATTGCATTTAGTTACTTAGGAATTTAATTTCATTTTCGACTCCTTAAAGAGAACAACCCGAGGTTACACTATATGTAATCCTTGGTTAAATTTTGAAATAACCTCAAGGCGACATCAGATTTAGGGTGTTTCAAGTTGCGCCATTACCAAGGAGCCAAGAAATTGGTTCCTTAGTAACTAAGTGTCAAGTAACGTTGACTGCGTTCATTCGTTGAGCCTCATACTTACATTGGCATTGCATAGTCCATTTCCATTTGCATTTTGAATTTTCTTGGTTAGATAAACATTTTTGTTTGCTCTTTGACTTAGTTGCTATTTAGTATATTACATTGCTCTTGTTTGCTTGATTATAGCCTACTTGGTTGCTTTCTTGAGTATATGGGTCCATTCTCCAAGTCAAGTTTTGGAAATTTGCTTCTTTGTGCATATTAGTGAAGTTTTGACATTCTTTGATTATTTATGCATATTACATAGTTTCACATCTTTCATACACTATTAAGTGTATAGTCATCCATACTCATACATTCTCATACACACACACTTGCTCTCAACATATTCTTCCATTTTTTACTTGAATCTGGTTGTGTAATTACTATTTATGCGTAGGAGTGATAGGGCTTTACCTTTGATTCTCTTAAATATTAAACTTGAGAGTTTAGTGAAAAAGATTAGAAGAGAGAGGAGAATAGAGGGTACAAGTCAAGTTCTTTTTTAGGAGGAGCATATTTCACAAGAGTCAAGTTTGTCATCTAATGAACAAGAACCTAGTGAGAGAGCTACCTCTAGTGAACACTTGTCTATTAGTGATTTTGAATTAGAGCAAGAAACCATGGATTGTGAAAATGGTAATAACGGACATAATGGGCCTAATAGGAACAACGGACATAGTGAGAACATCTTAGGGAATAATGGTGAGGATAATAGAAGCATGAGGGAGATTAATAATTCCAATGTTGATTATAGCTCTTATGGCTTTTATACTGACGATGTAAACTTTGAAGTTAAAGGAGCATTAATTTCTTCCTTACCTAGATTCCATGGCTTTGCAGGTGATGATCCACACAGGCATTTAAAGACTATACATATGGTTTGTTCTTCTATGAGACCACCCATGGAAAATCTTGAAGATGTATTGAGGAGAGCATTCCACTTCACCATAGAAGGTAAAGCCAAGGAGTGGATTTGCACACTACCTCAACATTTCATCACATTGACCTAGGATTAGTTAAAAGGAGCATTCTTGGATGAATATTTCCCTTCCTCTAAAACTTTAAGGCTTAAAAAGGAGATAACTAGTGTTGTACAACGAGATAATGAATCCATGCATGAATATTAGACAAAGCTTAGTACACTTCTAGCCTAGTGTCCTCACCATAATATTCAAAAAATGATCTGGTTAACTCTTTCTATAAAGGGCTCCTTTCATATCATAAGCCCTCAATTCATGTCGCTGTAAATGGTTCACACAAAGAATTGAGTCCTAATGCTGCATGGGACCTACTTCAAAAGATGGCTACCAATGACCCTTAATTTGGAGACACAAGAAGGGTGTACAATACCTCTTCGACTTCTTCCCAAGATATTCTTACTGAAATTGCTACTTTGGGAAATCGAGTGAAGAAAAGACTCAATATTTTAGAGAATAATGTGTAAGCCAAGCAAGTTAATTCAGTGGGTCATTCTCAAGCCATAGTAGTCGGTTGTAAGTACTGTGGGTCCATAATGCATACTTCCAATAATTGTGCTCAATCTGAAGAAGTTTCTGCCCTCTACCAAAATAGGAATGGCCAATATCAAAAGAGGGATCCCTACTCAAACCCTTTTAATTTGAGTTGGAGAGATCAACCTAACTTTAGATGGGGTGGAGATTAAGGCAACACTCAAGGAAATTCTTCTAACTAAATGGTATTTAATCAAGGGATATCATTTTCTTTTTCTAAGGGAGATGAATTTACTATGATCATGAAGGGCATTGCTGGGATTAATTCAAGATTAGATCACAAGAAGACACAAATTGATGCTAAGTTGAATGCTATGGGGAATAAGATGGACTCATGTTTACAAAATGTGTTCTCTAAGTTGGAGCAAATAGAGACTAAGTATTAGAACTTGAACACTTTTGTTACTCAAATCTCTAACAACTTAAGTGAACAAAAAGCAAAAAGTAGTGGTTCTATACCCTCCAACACAGTGATAAATCATAAATCTTTGAACACAATCACACCGAGAAGTGGTAAGGAAACTGATGCTAAAAAAGTGCAATTTAAAGAGAATGAAGAAGATGAAGAACCAGTTAATGAGGAAATAGAAGTTGAGTCTCCTCCTGCTAACACTACTAAAAAAACTTCCCAAGTTGAGAAAGAAGCTTCTATTCAATTTGAAAGCCTACAAGAAAAGAAGCTCTTGGAGAAGCCTCGGAAACAACCAGTGGCGAAAAATGATGAAGAGGCAACAACAAATATCATGAAGATACCAATGGAGAAAGGATCACCTTTCGACTCTAAAGGTGATGAGGTAAACATTCATGGCTTGCCTTTTCCAAATTCTTTCTTAGTTAGTAAAAAGGTTGTTGACAAGAAAGACAATGATGAATTATTTGAAATGTTTAACAAACGTAAGGTGAATGTGCCATTGCTTGAATTAATTAAAAAGATGCCTAAGTGTGTTAAATTCTTGAAAGACCCCTGCACAAATAAGAGAAAGTATAGGCATAATGAGAGAATCCAATAGGGGTTGAGTATTAGTACCTTATTTAAGCCATAGTTGCCCACTAAATGCAAAGACCTGGGTTCTTACACTATTATATGTATTATAGGTCGAACTACTAATTCTCATGCCTTACTTGACTTAGGTGCAGCAATTAATCTCATACTGACCTCTGTTTATAAGACCTTAGGCATTAAAGCTTTGAAAGACACTAGTTTAGTACTTGGTCTAGCTGATAGGACGGTCAGATACCCTAAAGGCATTCTTGAGGATATCCTTGTGCAAGTCAAAGGTCTTGTTTTCCTAGCTAACTTTTATGTCCTGGATATGAATAATAAGCTCCTTGCTAAAAGTACCCTAATTCTAGGTAGGCCATTCCTTTTGAATACTGAGACTATAATTAATATGAAGAAGGGTCTTATCATTATAGGAATTGGGGATCAAGAAGTGCAATTTAATCTTTCAAAAGCTATGAGCTATAGTTATGGAGATTGTTCTTACTTGGGTATTAGTTTAATTGAATGTCATGATAATGATGTCGAAGACTTACATGAGATTGATGTGCATAAGCCTGACTAGTATCACATGGTTGTGAATCATGATGATACATTTTCTTATTTATCCTCCTCCTATTCTTTTGATTTATATACACATGAGGGTGACGTATCATGTGTCTACTGTTTAGAGATAGATAGCTGGATTTCCATTTCGCATGATTTTGATGCATCCTCTTGTTTTGATTATGATATTACTGCTGATTTTGTATTTGATAGCGTTGAGGAAGGTGTGTTTCTTAATTTTGCTGCAACTGATGTTAAAAGAGCTATTATACAAGCTATAAATGTAGCTTCTTCTTTATGTGGCGACGGAATATTAGAAGAGGATAGTAGTGATCATGCTACTATTCTAACCCTTTCTAATAACACTCTCACTTCTGATTTACTTTCTTTTTCTATTAATCAAACTGACCCTAATTCTGTTATTTTTAGGTCATCTGATGGTGGCACTGAGTCGGGAAGTGGAGGACATATACACCACAATGAGCTTATAGCTCCTTCCCTAAGCTACATGGACACACCACTTTCATTGAATGCACTTGATATACCAAAGCTGGTTCCTTCGATTGTGCAACCCCCTGATTTAGAGTTAAAACACCTTACCCCTAACTTGAAATATGTCTTTCTTACTGATGATTACAAATTGTCTGTTATTATTTCCAGTTCTTTGAGTAGTTTTAAAGAAGAAAGATTAGTTTATGTATTGAAAAGGTATATGAGGGTTATAAGTTGGTCTCTAGGGGACATACCAGGGATTGATCCATTGGTTTGCACACACAAGATCCTTTTAGTTGAAGGGAACAAGCCAATTAAGTAGCCACCAAGGAGGTCAAATCCTTTTATTCATGATGTGGTTAAGAAGGAAGTGTCAGTTATTAAGTGCAGGGATCATATATTCCATATCAGATAGCAAGTGGGTAAGGCCGGTACAGGTAGTACCAAAGAAGAGCGATATCACAATAGTGAGAAATGAGAGTAATGAACTTATTCCAATAAGAGTTCATAATACTTGGAGAATGTGCATAGACTATAGGAAGTTGAACGAAGTTACTAGGAAGGATCATTTTTCATTACCTTTCATTGATCAAATGTTGGAAAGAATATCTAGTAAATCTCACTTTTATTTCTTAGATGGCTTTTTAGGATACTTTTAGGTGCCGATTGCACCTATAGACCAAGACGAGACTACTTTTACTTGCCCTTTTGGTACCTACGCTTATCAAAGGATGCCATTTGGGTTGTGCAACGCTCCAGGAACCTTTCAAAGGTGTATGATGGCAATCTTCAGTGATTTATTGGAGCAAAATATGGAGGTTTTTATAGA
>JAOTAY010000001.1:24405479-24415637 GCA_025629805.1 Erythroxylum baracoense
TGGTCCTATCAGAAGGCAATGTTTATATTAGTAAGTGATAATTATTAAGCATTAATATTAAACCATAAATTTCACATATATTGACTTCTCTACAACGGTTGTTGACAAATGTCACACTGTCATGTTTCTTTGTGTGAGTATGCAAAAAGAGCTGATGGGGTGTAGGCCTCATACCCATAGTCTTTTCCTGCATAAGAATAAAATGTTATAAGTTAATTAGAATTTATAAAAATTTCGGCAGAGTTTCCTCTATTTTTATGAAATCTACCCCCTGTTGAACAAAGAACAAAACTAAAAAACACAACCATATATGGTACCAAACATTATAACATTATCATTCTCAACAAGAAACACATATTTTCATTCCAAAATTCACACAAAATTCAATAGAAATAAATCAAAGTAAAGAAATGACAATATAAATTTAAAGTGTAGCTACTTACAAGTCTCTTTGCATGCTTTTGGTAGGTAATAGATCCTCCCATATATACGGGAAGACTCTCTCCCCCCAGTCCTTCACATCTGTTGGCTGGATTACGCTCCAAAAGGGACATTGCCTCAAGTAATATCCAATACTGCTGCCAATGGCTCCATATTTCTTCAGAAATGTAAGGTGATCGTACACTTGCTCTGCATATCGCAGCAACGAAGTCACAATAACGTGTACATGCTCGTCTTTCCCAGACTCTATAAACGATCACGTCAAATTGAGAATCTAAAAAAAATTCTTTCTGAAACAAAAGCAAAAACATTTAATTAATACTTATGATGTAATGATATTATTTATCTAATAAATGTACAAAATTGTTAGTTAAAAAAAAAATTTTACCTCAAACTCGTGATAGTAAAATTCCTTTATCACCTGAGAGATATTCTTCTAGGTAAAGCCCTCAATATCAATCTTCTCCTTGAATTTTCATGTCATGTTTCTTGAATACGGTCTAGATAAAATGAATCTAATATAAGATTGAAAATTTGTATACTGTTATGAATATTGGAACTTACAACTTAATTATATATAAACATATAGTGTTCAATGTATTTTCACTTACATATTATTGACAATTGTAATGTAAGTTTTTTCATCAGGTCCCTCTGCTCCAGGCCGTTGGCCGTTTCCTTCATCATCATTGTTTACCCCTGATACCTCTGTCGGTATAGGGGTAGTAAATGATGTAGGGGTCATGGATGGTGCAGGATCTACGAAAGGTACCTCATCTGCAAGTGTAGTAGCTGGAGGGGGAGGAGGAGATTCAGTTCCAGCTGCTACACTATGAGATGCTTCACCTGTACAGTAAGTACCTCCGAATCGTGGTCTGAATTTTGGTCGCGAAATATCCTGTCTTCTCTTTGATGCCATATTTCAACATGAAATTAATATTTGATTAAATTTTCTTGAAATATTACAATTTGCATGAAAATATGTTATACAATTTATTTAAAAGGAAATAATTGATTACTTGCATATAATAGTCAATTACAAACACAAATTAATCGCTATCATCACTTAATTGTAAATCAAAATCATCTTTTTTTTTCTGAAGAATTTGAATCAAATTCAGGCTCTTCTTCAGATCTCTGGCCCTCCTCATCCTCTCCAGATAAAATTTCAACATATGCATTACATGGATCGTTTAAAGGTTCATTATCCTCATATAGGACAAATGAATTTATTTCATAAGTATCTTCTTGAAACGCTTCACTTTCAATTCTCTGTTCTCCTTTTCCATGTGATTCAAAAACACCTTGAGGTTTAACTTTGCAAATAGCCAACCAATCTAACTTATCTTATCGTAAGCAAGAAAAAGGGACATAATACACCTGGATCACTTGCATTGCCAACACAAAAGATTCAAATTGTCGAAATCTTCTTCGCTTGTTAATTTCAATTAGATTGTATCGACTATGCACTTTTGTACCAACATTTAAAGTTGGATCAAACCACTAACAGTTAAATATCACAGTTCACTTTTTTGGCAATATAAGGTACTCAATTTCAAGTATGTTAATAATTTTGCCATAGTAATCCATCAATTCTCCTTGTATGCAAACTCCACTATTTATTGTTGCCATGCAATGACCATGATATTCTGTATGATATTTGTATCCATTAATGAAATGCATCAGACATGATTTAACAGTTCGCAATGGTCCCTTCGTAAGATCACATATGAACTTGTTCTCAATTAGATTTTCTAAGGCTTACAGAAAAGAAAATACCAAATTAAAACTACAATCTTGTGGTTTGAACACTTAAATCTTATAATTCAATCATTTTAAAATATGTAAGTGAAAACTTACATACTGCTCGAACCATCAAGGAAAGTGTCTTCCAACTTCTTTATTGATATCAATTATCCTGTGTTTTGTCAAGCATGAGCTTGCGTAACAATTCCTCGTATAATCTAAAAACATTATTATGCATGTTCAGTTATGAATAACTCTAAAATTCAAATGACAAATAATCTATTTCAACTTACTGCACAAAAGGTTGAACCTCTTAATAGTTCAATAAAATATAAACATGGGCAGCCTCAATTTCTTCCTCTGTTAACATTCTTCTCGTTGAATGTCTATATGTTCATCCAGGGTATATAAAAATGGATAAATTATCATCAACGTTAGTAGTTCTTCCCCCATCGTCATTACGAGGAACTTTTCTCTCTCTTATGTGAACATGCGACTCAAGGTAATGTGAACAAAATGTACTAGCTTCCTCCACTAAATAAGCATTACATATCAAACCTTCAACTCTAGCCTTATTTTTCACATTTTCTTCAAGTGCTGCAAATACCTATATAACTGAATAGGGTTATACGATTTTAGTTATGAAAACATGATATGACATCAATTACAACTATGAACTTGTTAAATTATGTACCTCTCAAATGGATTCATCCAACGATATTAAACTGGACTGGCTAGTTTAGCCTTATGTGCTAAATGAACAGGTAGATGCTCCATACAGTTAAAAAAGCTTGGAGGAAATATCTCTTCTAACTTGGATAAAATTTAGTGGAATTTCCCTTTCTAGTTTTTCCATTTCAGCTAACTTAATTTCAGATGATGTTAAGCTTTTGAAAAATAAACTTAATTATGTTATTACTTCTCAAACCTTATTCGGTAGCAACTCTCAAAATGCAATTGGAATTAACCTTTACATAAACACATGACAATCATGACTTTTCATCCCAAATAATTTGTACTTCCTTATGTCCACACACCTTGCCAAATTTGATACATAACCATCGGGAAACTTTAGAATTTTTCAACCATTCACACAATATTTCCTTTTGCTTTTTATCTAAAATGTAACATGCTTTCGGATATTTACCTGTGCGAAGATCTTTATATAACTTATTTCTTATACAGAAAAGTTTCAAATTAGCTCGTGATTTTGTATTGTCTTTTGTCCTCCCTTCAATATTCATAATGGTATTGAACAGATTGTCAAAAATAATTTTTTCAATATACATCACATTCAGATTATGACGTATCAAATTAGTTTTTCAATATGGCAAATCCTAAAAGATGCTTTATTTTCTCCAACCAAAGTTTCTACTGATGCTTGTATTAATTTCATCAGTTTCAAATTCTGTAACTTTCAACAAGCCTAATTCCTCAATCTCCTTCAATATCTCTTCACCAGCTTTCTGAGAGGGAGGAGGTGATTTAACCATCCTATTCTTAATGAACTTTTATTTATTGAGCCTAAATGGATGATCTGAAGGAAGAAATTTTCTTTGGTTGTCAAACCAACAAATTTGCCCCCAATTGGAAGATAAAACGCATCTGAATCATTGCCACAATAAGGACAAGCCAATTTTCCTGCTGTGCTCCATCCAGACAACATGGCATATGCCGAAAAATCACTAATTGTCCACATCAAAGCTGCTCTCAACATAAAATTTTATTTGATAGACACATCATATGTCTCAACACCATATTCCCAAAGATTCTGCAATTCAGATATCAATGGTTGTAAGAATACATCAATTTTATGCTTCAGATTTGTAGGCCCTGGCATAATCACTATCAAGAACATATATGCCTCTTTCATACACATTCATGAAGGAAAATTATAAGGAATAATTATGATTGGCCATGATGAATATTACTGGTCGGATTGACCAAAAGGTTGGAATCCATCCGTCAATAATCCCAACCTAACATTTCAACTTTCAGCTACAAACTTCTAATGGGTGTCATTGAAATGTTTCCATGCCAATGCATCTGATGGATGACTCATTATTCCATCTTCTTGTTGGTGTTCATTATGCCATCTTATGTGAGACACAATAACATCAGAAGTATATAGTCTTTAAAGTCTTAGAGTTAGCGGGAAATAATACATCCGCTTCCACGGTACTAACTTTCCTTTAATAGAACGCTTTCTAGGCTTGAACCTAGATTGTCCACAAAATTTGCACACTTGTAATTCCACATCATCACCCCAATACAACATACATCCTAATTTGCAACAATCAATCTTTTCAACAGGCAAACCAAGGCCCCTAATAAGTTTCTTGATATTGTAAAAACTATCAACCATCGTGTGATCAAGAGGCAATGATTCATTATACCATCCAAGAATTTTATCAAAACTATGATCTAAAATATGCCCTTCAGACTTTATGTTCAAGATACGAGCAATTGATGACAACTGAGTCATTGTCTCACAATTTGGCCATGGTCAGCTGAGTGTATAAGTCAAAAAACTGTTTAAATTATGAGTTGGGTTCTTCTTCAATTTTCTATATTTTCCTGAAAGGTATAACCGGCTGCATCATAAACCATTTGCATATAAGGATTTTCATTTGCATCCACATTATTTGTTCTAAATCCAGTCCCCCTTCAAACTCATTTAAGCTCACTGACGATTGTGCTTCATTAGCCCTTGAGGTGTTACTAATCAACGGTTCCCCATGTCGTGTCCACTCAAAATAATTTAGGACAAACCCTCTTCTCAATAAATGTTCATTCACTTCATCAATAGGAAACAAATGTGCTTGCACTTTTTACATAGACATCTGATCTTTGGCCCATCCATATATGCATGTTGGGTACATGCATAATGCATAAAAGCATCAACTCTCTCAACAAACTCAGGATTAATGAAACCATCACGTGATAATAGTCTATACATCCAAGATCTATCAACTGACTCATTTCTGCAAAATTGTTTATTTAAAACAGTGATTCCATAGTTAGTATCCTTCATGTTGTCCAAAAATTATAGAACATCTAAACTTTACACAAATTCCCTTAAGTATTAACCAATTGAATTAATCACCTACATTTGATTTCAACACTATGGTATGTGGCATTGTTTACACCTGTGAATCAAGAAAACAATTTCTCGTTGTGACTCCTAGGCTCGTGAAATTTTTCACTGATAAGTCTCACGGGAACTGCATCACGGGTTTCCAACCTATATACCATCCTAAGGCTGTATTATAGAAAGTAATTGTCTTGTCCATAAAACGTTTTTATTCCTTATGTTAATAAGTTTGCATTAATCAAATCGAAGTTGATTAATGCAAACCGATCAAACTATAACGTCTCAAACTAATTTGACATACAATAAATATAGACTATTAAAGAAAAACATAAAAACTCATCAATGATTAGAAAAATATTCTAAACAATAACACAAAATGATGACCTCCTTTGTATTCACAAAAAATCCAAAGGTATCATAATCATATTATTAAAGAAATACATATGGTAAATATTAGTTGGACAACTAACCTTGATGGATGAACAACTTCAGAATACAATGAAGAAAGATGAGCGACGCTCTCTAACACAATATAGGGCCTGCGAAAAAGAATATCAAATATTTAATATAAGATTGAGAAATTAAAATGTGACATGCATTACATGATAGAATTTAAAAGTGTGGTTCTTGTCAATAATAATGACAATATTTTGATGTAAGTAAATAAGGCATCATATAGGAAAATCAGTAAACTCAAATATTCATTATCTAAATTCATTATAGGTATTGAAATTATGAATAACGTGCTTGGAGCCTAAAAGACTTATAATGACAAATAAAACAATTCTAAAAAAATAATTCAAAAATTTGATAAAATATAAATAAAATAATTCAAAATTTTAAATTATTTTCATTATTTTACAATAAATTATTATATTTTGATAATTATTATATATAGATATATATTATATATTAAATATATAGAAATAATTTGAATATTATAAAGATATATATAAACTAAAATGGATGAGATATAAACAAAAAAAGTTAAATTAAATAAAACTATAATTATAAATTAAGTATTTCAATTATCATCATCATCATCATCATCATTATCATCACCCAGTATGAAATTCCGCAATGAAGCAGGGTCTGGGGAGGTCCGATAGTACACAACCTTACCCCTACATAGTAAAGAGGTTATTTCCAGTGGACCCACATACAAATGAGACAATATACGAATGATGCAGGTTACAAAAATAACAACAGAAAATAAATGAAAATACAAGTAATGGGGAATACCTGAAGGAGGCCAAATCTGCGAGAACCTAATAGGCTACAAAGTCCAATCCCTTCATGTCTCTCAGTAAGTAAGGGGACCTTCCTCAGAGACCCTGTCGGGATGACCCCTTATTGTCCCCCCGCATCTGTCGTGCAAACAGCACATCGTGCCCCAGCATCTCCTAGTAACTACTGTACTGATTCTGAGTATCTGGGATGGTTAATCCTTTGCATGGTTAATCTTTTACCCTTATTCGATCACTCCAAACTTTTCTATTTCTAGCTACTACCTCATTAAGTGCCAATTCTGTCATATCCTCTTTGATCATTTCCCGCCAGTTCTTGTAAGGCCTCCCTCTTCTCCTCTTATATTCACTAAGTGTTATTCCCTCACAGCTTCGTACCGGAGCGTCAGAGGGCGTCCTACGCACATGCCCATACCACCTAAGTCTAGTCTCTCTCAACTTATCGGCAAAGCTGACTACCTGTAGTCTATCTCTCACCACCCGGTTCTAGACCTTATCTCTCCTTGTAATGTCACACATCTACCGAAGCATACATATTTCTGCTACCAACAACTGTCTTATATGCCTACGCTTGGCAGGCCAACACTCTGCCCCATATAACATAGTTGAACAAATCACCGTTTTATAAAACTTCCCCTTGAGTTTTAAAGGAATCTTCCTTTCACATAGAACCCCTGATGTACTCCTCCATTTAGCCCATCCTGATCTAATACGATGTACTATATCGGCATCGATATTACCATCACTCTGGATGATAGACCCGAGATACTTAAAACTCGTCCTCTATGGTATGACATTGGCACCAATTGCTACCGCCACCTCATGCGCCATCTGGTTTTCAGAAAAGTTGCATGCTACATACTCCATCTTAGACCTGCTCATTTTAAAACCTTTCAACTCTAACGCATCTCTCCAGCAGTCTAACTTGGCATTGACCCCCTCCTTGGTCTCATCCATTAGGACAATATTGTCCGCAAATAATATACACCAAGGTACCTCTCCTTGAATATGTTTGGTAATTTCATCTAACACTAATGTGAACAACAAAGGACTTAACGCAGATCCTTGGTGCAGACCAGCACTGATAGAAAATGCTTCCGTGTCCCCTCCTATCGTCCTTATGCTAGTCAATGCTCCGTCATACATATCCCTAATTACTTTAATATAGGTGATAGGAATGCCCCTGGCCTCCAAACACCTCCATAAGAGTTCTTTAGGAACCCTGTCATACGCCTTCTCCAAATCAATAAAAACTATATGCAAATCCCGTTGTTGTTTCCTGTAGCATTCCATGAGTCTACGGAGTAGATGTATCGCTTCTGTCGTGGACCTACCAGGCATAAATCCAAATTGGTTGGCCGCTACAGAAATAGCTCTCCGGATTCTCTTTTCAATTACCTTCTCCCACAGCTTCATGGTATGACTTAATAGTTTGATGCCTATATAGTTGTGACATTTTTGGATGCCCCCTTTGACCTTGTATAAAGGGATCAACCTACTTAATCTCCATTCATCTGGCGTTTTGGCTAACTCTAAAATGACATTGAAGAGTTGCACTAACCATATAATACCAACAACTCCTAAATGTTTCCATACTTCTATGGAGATCTCGTCTAGCCCCACGGTCCTTCTGCTTCCCATCCCTCTCAACACCTTCGTAATTTCTCCCCTCGTAATCCTTACCTATACGCACCTGTCCTGAACATGTCCTATCATAGAGGGTTCTCTTAACTCTACGTTGCCCACTATCTCTTAGTTATACAGGTCGTGAAAGTACCTTTTCCATCTCCTCTTGATGTCTTGGGTCTCTATGAGTACCTGTCCTGCGTCATCCTGAATACAACAAGCTTGGTTGAAATCCTTCGTCCCGCGCGCTCTATCTCGTGCTAGTTTGAAAATCTTTTGTGCTCCCCTTAGCGTATCTAAGTCCCTGTACATCATCTCATATGCTTCCCCTATAGCCACTGCAATAGTTTTCTTGGCCTTCCGTTTTGCCAATCCATACCTTACTTTGTTAATTTCCCTCTCTACCTCTGTTGAACTAGCTAAAAGATCTTTAAAAGCTCTCTTCTTTGCCTTAACCGTCCCTTGGACCTTGCCTGACCACCACCAACCTTCCATCCTCCCTCCTCTTTGCCCTTTGGGAACCCCTTTGGATACCCCTAGGTGATATGTGGCAGTTGCACGCACTACAGAAGCGACACCCTCTCACATCATATTTGCATCCCCGCTCACAGACCATGTTGCATTTGACCGAACTTGTGTCATAACTCGTTCCACCTTGTCCCCTCTTAACCTCCACCACCTAATTCTATGACACTGCAGGGTAAAAAGCTGTGACCTCCATCCTTTAATCCCGAAATCTAGAACTAGCAATTCATGCTGAGTCGATATGCATGCAGCCGGCAGTACTTTGTAATCTTTACACCATGATCTGGCACCACTCCTGACAAGGAGATAATATATTTGTGTTTTGGAGGTGCTACTCTGAAAAGTTACCAAGTGCGCTTCGGTTTTCTTAAAAAGGGAATTCGCTATGACTAACTCATATGCCACGGCCACGGCTTCGTCCAATAAAGCAATCCCATTTTCATTTCTAATGCCATATCCAAAGCCCCTATGGGCACCTGTATATCCTTCCGTACTAACTCCTATATGCCCATTAAAATCACCTCCAAGGATGATCTGCTCCGTATCAGTGAATTGTTGCAACACCCCTTCTAGCACCTCCCAGAACAGGCGTTTTTTCTGAATGTCTGAACCCGCTTAAGGTGTATACGCACAAATGACATTGAGAACCACATTGCTAAAAACAAATTTAGCCACCATAATCCTATCATCTATCCTTGTAATCCCCACCACTCTACTTATAAGTTCCTTGACGACCAGGATACCTACCTAATTCTTCTTCCGTGTACTTCCCGAGTACCATAGTTTGAAATCACCTATCTCCGTTGCTTTAGCTCCTGACCACTTTGTCTCCTGAATGCAGACTATATGTATCCTATATTTGTATAAAATGTCCACTAGTTCTAAAGACTTACCCGTTAGGGTCCCAATGTTCTAAAAGTTGAATCTCAGTACGTCCTCACCGTTTTTATCCCAGCATACTGCACGAATCGACCCACTTGCACTGGTTCCAACCATGCGAATTGAAGACATCCTCCTGCCTCGGGCCTTCACTCGTCCCTTAGGTCTTCGCCTAAGAAGCTTCTAAAAATCTGATCCTACTATTAACACAACACTAAAATATAACTATAGAAAAATGGCGTGGAACGATGCTGTAACAAGCACCTCAAAAGATAAAATCCATATAAAAGCAAAGGCATGAAGAAAACCCACAAGAAAGCAAGTGCACGACGAAAAACCACATATATAAATCATAATTATATAATTAAACTAATTATATAAATCATTATCCTTATAAATTATAAGCAGAACTAGATTATTCTAAATTTCAAGTATCTCAAATGAATAAGAATAATATAAAGAACGTACGAAAAAGAAATTACAAAATAATTCATAATAGTTCAATAATCAAACCTTGTCTACGTTCCCAAATCTCTTTTAGGAATCCATTGAAATCTTCTTTCAACTAAGTGAAGAGGAACATCCTTACAATAATCTTTG
>JAOTAY010000001.1:24437066-24470338 GCA_025629805.1 Erythroxylum baracoense
GACTAATGATGTATTTTTTTGAAATATTTATTTACTAAATTTATTTTATTTATATTTTCTTATTTTAATTTAATATTTTATATGACTAATAATATATTTTTTAATTATTTATACAACAATTAATAGTTTATTAAAGTAATGAACTTTTTAGTCATTTTATCTCTTTTCAGCAATTACAACCGCGCTTGCCAAACACCTATTTTTACGTTTCAGTAGTTACCAAAGCAGCAATCTCAAACACATAAGTATTTATTTTCAATAAATACTTATCATTTCAGCAGGTTGATTTCAGCAAATTATCAACCGTCACCGCTCCGCCAAACTAAGCCTAAGTAATAGCTATAAGAATATTGGCATTTAAAAGCATTAAGCTAAGAGGTTAAAGCATTGTATTTTGTAAAATGTAATTGTATATTGTGATTATGTTACAAAATATGTTAACAAATTAACCTTTTTTACATATTATAATTCGTTATGGGTTGTTACGAGGGTGTATAATCTTAACCCTAATATAGTTATACTCTTGTCTGAACTTATGAGATTGTCAATTAGTAATATCTAGTAATTGTATCCAATATTCGATGTTAGATGAGATGGTAGCTAACCAGCCTAATGTATGACTCGATCCGAAGTTAACGAGTCAAGTTCGGTCAACTCAGGTTTTAAATTAGGCTCTGAGTTTGAAGACTAATTTGAAAATTCAAATGACTTGCATGTCTTGTTGTAAAATAATGTTGTTTTAGTTTTTAGTTTTAAAAAATGCCGTAAAAAATGACGTCTTTTAAGTTAAAATCATATAACTTAAACTCTACGAGATTTCGGACGAAATTTAAGTCATACTTTTGGAGGCAAAGTCGAGGCAGATTGATGACGTTCTAACTCGATGTCATTGTCATCCTTAAGATAGATATTACTTATTAAATTATAACTAGTAATTTAATTTATTTCATTAATTCACATTACAATTTATATGGATCCGATTAGAAGAAACACTAAATAGGAAAGATCATGGTGCTTGATTCTTTATTATAGTAATTTGGTGCTGAAAGTGGGAACAACATCACTCGTTCTTAATTTTTAGAAGTTAAGGATTCATTCATTTTGAGTCTGAATTACAGAATTTAGTGACAAAAGAGTGAAATTTGAAAGAAAGAAAAGGTTCAACCAATCAAATTCAATGCAATCCTTATATTCACAAATTGTTTTGATTTTTTTTTCGCCATTTTCTTTCTGCCGACAAAATTCTCTGTATGCTTTTGGCCTTTGGAGATAAACGATGACGTCATCATCAGCTAACCAATAGCTGCTCGCCAATTGTCTCGGCAGCCATTTGGTTTCCAAGTGTCTCAGCTGCCATTTGGTGGTTTCTCATCTGTACCCCAACTTGACCCACCACCGTAGTAGAAGCCAACGACGACGACCCACCAACAACCTTCTTTCTTCTCTTCAGCGACCCACTTTCCGACGACGAAGATGAGGGCTCAGGAGAGGACCTCTTGGAAGTAATCCTCACGGGATCGGGCTCACCGGAATTAACTCTCAACGGGAAATTCAACAACGCCCTGGACCCGCGCATTCTATAGGCGGCGCGATCATAAGCAAACGCCGCGTCCTCTGCCGTCTCAAACGTCCCCAACCAGACCCTTGCCCCATTCTTCGCCGGGTCCCGAATCTCCGCCGCAAACTTCCCCCACGGCCGCTGCCTCACACCTCTATAGTGCTTCCCCTTCGGCGGCGCCACCAGAGGCGTCGCCGAGGCAACTCTCTCATCCTGCTGGACCGCCGCTGGAGGCACCGGCAACACCGTCGAAATCTCTGGCGGCTCCAGTTTCACCGCCTGGAAGTCATTGAAATCCACCTGAGGCTCAGTTTTAAGAGATGGAACCCACCCGACAGTCGCTGCGTCGCGGAGAACACCGTAGAGCAGCATATCCTCGTAGTCGTCGACTTTGAGTGGCAACTCTCCCCAGCTCTCTGTTAAACATGGGTACAAACTCCCAAAGCTCGAGCTTCTACTATAAACAGGAGTTACCCCGGCGCCATTAACAGCAGTAGCAGTAGTTTTGGGAAGAGAGGTGGCTTGCTCATTGAGTAAGTGACACCGAGCTGCTTCAAGAAGCAAGAAATCGGACTCAACGATACTCTGCGAGAACATTTCTCGACTACCCAGAACGGAAAGTTGGGATCTTTGGTCGAATTACCAAAGAAAATTGTGATCTTTGTGTGTTCTAGATAGAGAATCTTAAAGGACAGAAGAGGGAAGGAAGAGATGTGTCAAATTAATTTGAGGAAGGGGTTATATATAGAGAAGTTTGTTACAATAACAGCAAGTGGAGGGGTTAAGCATTAAGTCCCCCTTGTTATTGATGAGTGGAGCATTTTGATCTTCTTCCAAGAGGGAACTTTGGGGGCTTCCTTGGAAGTTTCCTAACAAGAACGTTTTGTTCAATAAGTCACGTGTTTAAATGAACCATAAAAGGAAAGAGGTGACGTCATGGGTCTTTACAACATCAACTTGTCTTTTGCTTTTATTGAATAGTCTCAATTGCGAATTAGAGGCCGAAGAGCATGACAGGGAGATATATAGTCATTGATTTAATCATATCTTCGCCTTCAAACACTCAATTAAAATTTTACTGAAACGTAAGATTTAATAATACACAATTTTATTTTTAATTAATAGATATTAATTTTTTAATAATGTTGAAAATTTTGTAATTTATTGAAAATTAATTTGTGATTTTTATATTTTATTTGAGCTAAAACATATAATAATTATGGTAATATTAAAGTTTTAAAATTCAACCTTGCTTTTATTAGTTGAAATATGAGGAAAATATGTTAAGAACTTGTATAAAATATATGATTAAGTATGGTATTTTAAGAAAATTTTAAAATTAACCTTACAAAGAATGATTGATAGTGAAGCAGCTCTTCGTTTTTGTTAAAGTCTCGATGCAATGTCCCTGGACACATACATGGATGATTTCTACGTGGATAAGTCTTGCAAAAAGTCAATGGTCCATTAACGTAAATTGGAAAAACAAACAAACAAGAGATGTGGCCCCTACCATTTCTGTGATTGACATTTTTGGTCACTTTCTTCAAGTGGCTTCAAGGAAGGTGAGTCACATAGTGACCTATTTCACTTTTCCTTCTCTTTTTTCTTGAATTGAAATTGGCTTTTTTATATAGATTAAATTGGATCCATCTAAAATATTAATCCTAAAGCTATGTTTATTCTTCTCATATCCCTCGAGTCATTTTTTGATATGACTGCTCGTGCCTTCAAATATGAATAGAGGATCCTTTTACCATCATCTAATCATTCATTATTATCGTCATATTTAGTCCGAATCTCACACTAATATTAGGTTTAAGAAGGCCTAATAATACACAGTCTTATTCTTATAAAATAAAAAGGTTATTTCTAATAGACCAACATACAAATATGACAATAAAAAAAAATACATAGTATAGTAATCATACAACAAAATAGCTGAGCTGCAAATATCTAAGGAAAGGTTAATATTTCTCGTACTTCCTTTAATTTCCAGAAGACAATGATATAATATTTAAAATTTACCAAATGTCATTTCTTATATTATTTGTATTCTCTCAAAATCAATGATCAAAAAGCTCGGCCGGTTCGAACAATTGAACAATAAAAACTTTGATCCGTTTAACTTTTCAGTTTGATTTACTTTAATAACTCTTATTGTTAAAAAGTGAACAATTTATAAATTAATCGATTAATTTTTATTAATTAATAATTTATTATAAACTAAAATTAATTAACTAATTAATTAATTTTCATTTAACAATCTCTTTTTTTAATTAAATTTCATATTCTTCGATGAGTAAGAACAATCTCTTTCAATTACATTTCAAATTCTCTATTTTTATTCAATCTTTAGTCAGTTTTATGATATTGTAATACCGAATGAACCTTTTAAACCTTAAATATCTTGTCTTACTGGTTTAACTTCCACTTCGGCTTTTAAAACATTGATCAAAATTGTATTACATTTGAATGATTAATTTTAAATCATTGATTTAGTCATCAATAATTTGCTATCATATTTCTTTAATCATATTTTAAAGTAAATTTATTATTGTTTTCTCTTTAAATTCATTGCTTTGCAACGTGAATAAAGATATCAAAAGTTATAAATAATAAGACTTAGGACTAATCAAAATGAATTTTCAATAATAGTATATTATAAAAATGTATTAATCAGAATTTCTTAAAATATAATCCTCAAATACCTAAAATACTGCCGACTCTATTGACTTAATGGCAAATTCCGAATTTTCAAATTAGGCAGGTTAACTAGATGATTAAGCACCAATTGCCAATGCATTAAAAAGCAAATTGAATACTGAGTTAATCAAAGAAAAGATTTAAAATTTAACCGATACTATAAAATTAGTATATAATAAATAAGAAATATAAATTTTAAATTAATCAACTTTTTGATTCAGTTTAATTTATTTTAATAAATAATTACTCTTGTTGTTACAAATAAATTCATTTATTAATTAATAAGTTGATTTTAATGTTTGTCTTTTTTAATATTAAGACCCTGAACACGACATGTAAAGATTAAATTTTTTAAAGAAGTAAATAATTTCTTTATAATTTAATATTCCTAAAAGTCTTAATTTGGTATATAAAATTTAAAACGTGTCTATAACTTATGTATCAATTCATAAGTTTTTGTACAATAAATTCTTTTCGATATATATATATATAATTAGTCCGCATAATTTATTCATTTATTTTCTTAACAATTCATTTTTTCACACAACTAGTAATTAAAGAATAGTATTTTCTAATCTTTTTGAAAGAAAATCAGTGGTCAAATCCCCAGTCCTTCCTGCCATGAGCAAATCCTATAAGACAGTATCCCAACTTTCAAGAACAACTTTTAAGAACAATTGTAGACAGTAGTTATCATCATCTCTTTGCTTCTTGATTTTTTTTCTTTTTTAACTATTTTTATTATTTAGCTTCATCTTTCTATTCTTCTCTCTCAATCTCTCTTATTATCATATGCATGGACCTAGATTAAAATCTCACACTTTGTCTACCCTTTTGTTCATTCATCTTTATTTTGACTTTGATTTTCTCTATCTTTATTTTATTTGAGACAAGGTTTTTCATTTCGTTCCCATCAAATCCTCTAACATCAAACATTTAAGCCTCAGACAGAGTGGCTGATCTGAGCGTCTACTCTCGCTCTCCTTCTTCTTAGTAAGACAGTTCACGGTTTGCGATTCACGGCTCATGGTTCATAGTTCAAAAATTGGCCTATTATTATTGACAATGATTACAAGTAAAATTGAAAAAAAAACTCGTATGATTCGTACTTTAACTAGGTTAAACTGATCGATTCGGTTTGATTTTTTATCATTGCCAATTGCTTTTAAGTTTCACGTGAGTTGGACTTGTTTAGATGGTTTTGATAGGTACACTAGAAAAACATAATTTTTGCATATTAGTAAAATTCGTGATTATTATTATTATATTAAATAAATCATTGAATAACAATATATTATATTTTAATAATATATTTATTAAATTACTAATTTAAAATTTTAATTAAGTTAATATTTATAAATTTAAGGTGTCTTCTCTATCATTTTTTAGAATAATATGCGACTTTCAATCAATATTATAAATACCAAGCTGATATTGGTACCAAATCTAGTTTTGATACGATACTGTATTGATAACAGTCATTATCGAATACCGCTTTGAGTAAATTTTAAATTATAAAATAGTCTCTAAGTTTTAAAAAATTACAAAATAGCCTTTGTATAATTTATAATTTTACATGAACCAAGTCTCCAAGAATTATGATAATAGAAATTTGAAATAACAATTATTAATATTACTATTTATATATTTCACATATAAATAATATAAAAAGGTCATTTAATTATCATATATATATATAACTAAGAATAATATAAAGTAATTAAAATATTATAATTTTATCATATAATAAAGAATAATTATAGCAAAATATCAAATAAAAAGATCAACACTTTGTTGTATTCTCATTACCATCAACTAGATGATGTATTCTCAACAAAGACTCACAAACTTGGATTAGAAATTGACATGTGAACTAATATTCATAACCTTCAGGTATAATTTTAGAAATTTTATTCATAACCTTCAGGTATAATTTTAGAAATTTCGTTCCAACATTAGACCTGACATACTGAGATGTCACTTATTACTTGTAAACATTTTTCTTAACTCCTTTTTCTTCGGAATAAAATACTAAAGTGATAAAAAAATTAGTCATAAATATTGTAATAGTAAGATTATACAAATTCTTACCATTAGTGAAATCATTTTTCATCAAATTCAAGACTCATACACAATTATAAATGAACATAGTACCCTTTTTTTTTTTACTTTCTACCCAGTTTTATCAATGATAAGACAATATCTAACATCTCTTATATTTTTCAACATCAGGTTAATGCAATACGCAACAGAAAGAATATAATAAAAAAGGATTATACCTACTTTCCAATCTTTTCCTACTTGCTTTATAAGCAAAATCATTGGTAGTAATAAATTAAACAATGTTTTATAGCTTAACTTCATTCACAACTTTATCAAATATATGAAATAGAATATCATCATTTCTAACAAGGTCAGATGCATCAATAGACTTTTAAAACAATATCTCCTTAGCAGAATAAACCAAAAAACTACGTCTATAGTAATCAATTGAAGGAGTTTTACATCCATTAGCCTTACTGTGTATTCATCAACAAATTCTCCTAACATCAATCTCATCACTTCCATAGGCGACTCTTCCTGTTAATTACCCAAATTAGATAACATCAATTCTAGCCTTATATCGTTTGAAATTGCCATTTAATTAAGTTTGGTCTTGAAAGCTCATTTACGCCAACTCGTGACCTTCTGGCAATTCAATGATATCCTAAATTTTGTTATCATTCATGGATTTTAACTCTTCCTTCATAGCATCAACCCACTTTTCTGACTCAACACATTCTATGGCTTATGAAAATGAAACTGGATCTTTATTAATTCTAATATCAAAATCTGATTCTTGCAAATAAACTTTATAATTACTTGAAATAGTTGATTTCCTTATTCTTTGAAATCTTTTTGAAGGTATTTCTTATGACTCAATTGCTTCAAATCTATCTGAGTTAGTTTCCTCGAGGGATATTTCATCATTCAATTGTCGTTCATTGTTGTCAATACTTTCTTCAACAATTGGAACAACATTAGACGAAAGAACACTTCCAGATAAAAGACTATTTATCTTTATTTCCTTTATGTTCACAGTTCGTTGCTCTTCACTTCCACTAGCTTCACCATTTTCAATAAAATTTTCATTTTCGGTTTCCACTATTTTTGAACTATGGTTTAGACAATAAAATATATATCCTTTAGATTTCTCTAGATAATCAATAAAGTAACCACTAATAGTTTGAGAATATAACTTTTTTTTATGTTGATTATAATCTCTTTCTTCCACTAAATAACCACAAATATGTAGGTACCTTAAATTAGGTTTCCTATTCTTAGTGTCAATAGGAATCCCAAAGTAAGAGACTGGAGGTTTAGTCTAACCAATTCAGTTAGGGTGGCTAGAGCTTCAGCATGTGATTCAGCCCTCATAATTTAGTAATTAGCTCATGGTTGTGTTATAATTTAAGAAATTGATCCCTTAATTATAAATCTTAAAATTTTGAATACTGAATTAAAAAATCTTAAAATTTGGATACTTTAAACTTAATTATTTCTTAATCAGGCAATGTTACTTTTCAATTTTGACGTTTGAAAAAATTGGCAGTCTTCAAGAGAATATGAACACGTAAAGAAAAAAAAAAGTACAACTGAAGTGACAGGGTCTCGGTCAAATTTGGCTCTGACCATAGAAATTTCCACATCGAGACTTTCCATTGTCAAAAAACATACAAGTTTGTGCCAGACCCCAAACACGTGCGCTGCACCGCAATGACTCACCACTTTGTCGTTTAACGAAACGTTTTCGGACCCCAAACACGTGCGCTGCACCGCAATGTTTGAGTCGTCCTAAAGCGTTTCGTTAAACGACAAAGTGGTAAGTTGAGTTCTTCGTCTTAGAAACTTTGACAAGTTTTTGCAACCTTACCACGTAAGTGGACTTAATTTATTTATCAAAATGCCAAACGTGCGTGATTAGGAACCTTCAGGACACTTCCTACTTTTATTTCTGTGTAATATTTTATTAGTTATTCATTTAATATTTTTACCTGTTTTGTACTATGAGGAATTGGTCGAATGAAATAGCATTCTGATCAAGTATAATAATTCAACGTATGCTTTATCCAAGCAAGTTGCTATTCTTTTTCAGGCAACAGATAAGAGTCTGAAACTCAACAGTTAAGATCAATCCATGATTGGGTTCGTTAGCTACACGTGATTATAAGTTAATATTTCTTTTAATAGAATGTTCGATAATGTGATTATCAATAAAGAGATTGGTCGTGATCATATCAGCATTAATAAACTAAAACTAAATATGGTTTGGTGAAAAATCAAATCATCTAGTTGTAAGAGGTGACCATAATAGCAAAATCTCTTTCAATTTAAAGTTTATATTATGACGAAGCGATGTTTTAATTCACGAAGTTCGTTAAAGAAAGTCATCAATTATACGCAATCTTCTCTTTGTATTTTATAAAAAAAAATTTTAAAATTAGATATACTTGAACATATATTAATTTAGACTGCCTAATTTGTCCATTGGATAAGTAAATCTTATATCTATAGTCAACTTAAGCAGGCTCTTTAAGTTCAAGGCAGATATAAAATAGAATAGCAGCCTTCTTGACGACGAGACCAAAGGAAAATTACAAAATAACATTAAATGTCTTATAGACTTTGCTTTTTAAGTACGTACGTCGAGTTCAGTACTGAGTATCTGCAACTTTTCCTTTGCCAGTAGGTTGAACAAGCTGATGCATTTTTATAAACTTAAAAAATAAAATTCCGCCGGTTTGCTAGAAAAGGATATAATTTTCCAAAAAAAGGACCAGAAAAATAATTCTTGATCGGTTCTGTTCTTCTGAGAGCTTAGGTCTGCTAGCTATAAGACGACGAGTTCATGCACTTTAAAACGGATTAAAATTAAATAAAATTAAAAATTTTAAAATGATTAAAAAAATTATCTTTATTATTAATGTCTTACGTATCATTATGTTGTTTTAATTAATTAGTTCTTTAATTATTAAATAAAATAATATTTTTTGTTAAATTTTAATAAAATATAATATCATTTTCATATCTAACCCTCTTGAACTTGAACTTAACCTGAAATATGATTAACTAGCGGGTTTAACAGTAACTTTAGTTTAGCTTTTGAAGACTGGATTGCTAACTATTTGCAGGAAAGTCCACAGTTCAAACATTTTCCGAGTAGATAAAGAAAATGATCACTCAAAACGTTTCTTGATCCGGGAAGACTGCATATACATCTTGCCCTTTGGGCTTTGGGAAGTACGTAGTACGTACAACTCTAACAAAGTGGATAATTCCATTTTCTGGAAGTCAAAAGTAAAACAACATAGGGAATGTCTCTTTCGAGAGAAGTGTTGTGTTGTGTATTGCCTTCTTTACCATCTGAGGTAGCCGAAATGTCCGTTTTTGGCAAAAAAGTAGGAATCGAAATGAGGGCTGCGAGTGTATCTGTGGTCTAACGGCGATAAATAATTATTTACTCCAATTTTTAAATGCAGTCATATATTTAATTTTTTGGGTAAATAACTAGAGGTTGAGAGAAAGTACAGTGTCACTATAAAAATCGATAATTAAAAAGAGAGTTGCGGTAAGAAAGTGCTTCTGCGGTAGAAATTATACTTTCTATTAATAACCTTCTGATAATTATTATTTTCTATTATACCTAAATTAATATTTTATTATTTATAATTTTAAATTTATATGATTAATAATATATTTTTAATTATTTATATAACAATTAATTATTTATTAAATTAATAAACTTTTTAGTCATTTTATCTCTTTTCAGCAACCGCAACCACAACCACAACAGTACTTGTCAAACACTTATTTTCACGTTTTAGAAGTTACCAAAATAACAATTCCAAACATATAAGTACTTACTGAAAATAAGTACTTATCATTTCATTTTAGTAGATTGATTTTAGCAGGTTATTAAGTGCCACTGTTTTCTTAAACCAAGCCGATGTTAGTTGACGATCTAGATGTATCAGTTTTCTAATATTAACCTTTTAATGTCACTACGTCTCTCAATAAAATATTATATATATATAGATATTATAACGGCTGCTAAAATCTCTCTAGTGTATATACATCTTCATAGAATCTCTTCATTAACACCCTCCCGACACCCCGCAGCATGGGAAGTGTCCACAGGAAGTACTTATTGTCTCTATTAATTGCTTAACAGGGTATCAGATAAGTAGGCAGAAGAAAGTGCCTGTTCAGTTTTCAGGCCGCCGACAGCCTGACCTTATAGAAAAATTCCGTCTAGAATTTTCCTGAATCAAAACTCAAATCTGGCGGATGGTGGCTATTAGTTGTTTTCGAAATTTTTAATAATATTATAAAATTATTTTAAAATTATTGTTTTGAATAATAATAATAATTGTGATTATATTATAAGAAAGACTGTGATTGAATGTCACCCAAATATAAATTCTGAAATCTGGGCAAGAGTTTACGGGAAGTCCAAATCTTTTAATTTTGATTAGGCTTAGGCTTGATAAAAATTGTCCGGCTCGATTCACATTGATCGGATCTTAGGTAGTGTTCAAGTTTTTGTTTTCAATTTTTAAGCATTAATTTAAGTTCGGGATTAGACTACCCAACTTGGCCCCCTCAAAATCCAAAATTTGTAAGTGAAACGATTTTTTATTTTTAATTTTTTAAAAAATATATTTGATCAAACTTAGAAACAATTCTAGTCTAAATTCAATTTATTTAAACTTTATTGAACTAGGGAGCCCGCCTAGAATTTGAGCCCAACTAGGCCCAATTAGACTGCACATCAATAAAAAATGAGTCTAACTTGGAACGTGTTATGTTGCAATGTGAAATTGTTTCTCCTCAACGTTCCTCTAAAGTGTATGCAATAGGCCGCCAGAATCCTTGCCCCGGTGTCCATATGAATTTGTGCAAATGTCTACATAAATCTATTATTGTGTAAAATGATATTATTTATTTTATAATTTTAAAATTTAAATAATATATTAAAAATAAATTAAAATCGATATTATTTTATTAAAAATTTATACATAATTTTAAATTAATTCTAAAGATTAATTAATTAAATATAATCAAATAATTTTAAATCCCACTTGTTGAGATATGGAGCCTGATAATATATTTGGACTTTACACTAGGTCTATAATTGCAGATCCAACTCCGCGCTGAGAGGGCCGTTATATCTTTTGTATTCTCTTTGGCATATAAATATGTTCTATTTCTCTAATATACCAACATTGAAAAACATTCACAACGAAATAAAAACTCTAACTGCCCGTAGACATAGCCAAACATTGATAAACCATGTAAATTTATGTGTATTTGTTATTTTCGCATTTTTTTATTACTGTAATTTATTGTTCATAACACCACTAAACTACTTAATTTTCTTAAGGATAGCAAACCTCCAAATCCTCTGTGCCACTTACCCAATACCAACCCTGTGTCACTCCATCCTAGCCATCCATTCATGTGAGACCCACATGAATGGATGGCTAGGATGGAGTGGCACAGGGTTGGTATTGGATAGGTTGTACAGAGGATCAAGTCCCGGATAGCAATAGGCTGGAGCAACCTTAACCTGACTTTTTATTTTTTAAAATTTTTTAAAAAATAACATCGTTTTATAATAACTTGATAGGTTTTGAGTTGGATTGGGCTCAGCTGCCCGATCAAATACATTTTTGAAGAATATAAACTTCTAATGTGAAGAATCCAACTGAGTAAGGCTGATTAATTTAGACAAAACGATTCCTTTTAGCTTCAAATGTGAAGAATCCAACTGAGTACGGCCTTTTAACTTCTAATGTGAAGAATCCAACTGAGTACGGCTGATTAATTTAGACAAAACCATTCCTTTTAATTTCTAATGTGAAGAATCCAACTGAGTACGGCTGATTAATTTAGACAAAACCATTCCTTTTAATGTCCATTTTCACGTCAATTTGTTTTGACTACCTTAGAATTCATTGTTCTTTCCTTACCAGTTGGAAATGTCGTAAATTGTAACGTAGACT
This sequence comes from Erythroxylum baracoense, assembly GCA_025629805.1. Classification (NCBI taxonomy): domain Eukaryota; kingdom Viridiplantae; phylum Streptophyta; class Magnoliopsida; order Malpighiales; family Erythroxylaceae; genus Erythroxylum; species Erythroxylum baracoense. The sequence continues at coordinate 24,449,376 of JAOTAY010000001.1, forward strand.
AGTTCATGGCACAGAAAGCAATAGCTAGTTTTGATAACGTCTTGTATAATTGTTCTATACCGTTTGTTGTTTCATCCTCCGGCTCTATTTCTCGAAATCAAACCATGATTTTTTTATGAAAAAGCAAAAATGGATTCATTTGGATTCATATGCGCCATGCGGCGTCCGGTCTGAAAATGAACTGCCGACACGGCGGCTCAGGTTGACCTATAACTTCCAACCTGACAGTATCTTAATAAATTACGACAGTTTTATCATTTGTCGCACGGAGGACTTGGTTGGTTCTAACAGGATTATGATTGTTGGAATTTTCTCGGGAAAATGTCCTAGATTTTGTCAAAGTAGCTAAGAAACACAGAGTTACAGGTGGTCTTGGGATTTTAAACTCCTCCTACTTGCTGAAAATATAACACCGAAATAAATATGATTGGCGTAAGTGATTCAGCACTCTCATTTCTTAATTAGAGGTCTTAATTTTGAATCCTAAAAATAGAAAATTTTATTTAGTCAACACTTTACCCCTTATCGGTTAACCTAATGCTAGCAAGGATTAGTCTGAGTGTGGATAACTTAAAAGTATCTTCTTATGATTAGGATCCTCTTGTGACACCTCCTAGGCAAAAAAAAAAAGAAAATATAACACCGAACTAATGAACATTCATGTCGAAACAAAAGTAGAATCCAAGTAGTTCTTTACCGTCCAAACTTAGTTTACAGGCGTAGCTTTGGAAACTGCACAATTTGTCACTGACCATTTTCATAAACGAGTAAATCAATGGCGGAGTTGTTGAAGTCAAGTTTTTTTATTGTGTATTTTATTCATTTACGTGCTTATCTCTCCGTTTGCTTCTTGTTCCTGGAGGCAATCCCTTTTCCTTGTCTCTTACGTCAATGTGAATCATGTACCTTCCTATTGTTTCAGTTTATATATAGCATTCAGATGCTGTTCTTGCTCTTCTGTCCAACAACTGTTATCCATCCAATTCAGCTCATTGCAAAATCATTTCATCCTACTAATGCCATTGGACTTCTTCAGCAGAAAGAATTGTATCACCTGAGCTGTAGAGGTACCTGAATCATTTCCATTTCTTACTTTACACCAGATTCCAAACACAAGCAGTCTCGTTGCCTCTTGGTCAAATTTTTAGTAAGGGTGTCTTAAATAATGGTATCAGATTACTGATATTGAATTGGGGTTGAAAACTGAAGCAGGAGTACTTCAACAGAAATTATGATTTCGCTTGAAGCCATCAGCAAGGAAGATGTTGATTTGGTATGTAATCAGGACTATCTGCATGTTCTGTTGTTTTAGCATTCATAAATGCATTCCTTTATTGCATGATTTCCAATTAAATGAACATTAAAAGTGCACTTCCTGCTTTTCCCTGCACAGAAATATAATTGCTGATATTTCTGCAAGTTAAATTCTTGCAGGAGAACATTCCTATTGAAGAAGTTTTTGAGCACTTGCAATGTACAAACGAGGGACTCAACGATAACGAGGTTCAAAAGCGTCTGAATGTGTTTGGCTACAACAAACTAGAAGAGAAAAAGGTCCCTGAAGTCTTGTTTCAGTCCTTGTCTTAATGCTTTCCTTTGATAATTTTAAGAACAACCTATTTATCGTTAGCCTTTGCATCCCTTTTGTAACTGAACTTAATTTTATTATCTGCCATGTAGGAAAGCAAAATACTCAAGTTTTTAGGATTTATGTGGAATCCATTGTCATGGGTCATGGAAGCAGCAGCAATTATGGCCATAGCCCTTGCTCATGGAGGGGTAAGTTTTCTGAGCCAATCTCATCCAGGAAAAATCCCATTGCAACAATGGTAGCCGAAGGTTGATTTATTGATATTTGTGCAATCTCATTATACAGGGCAAAGGTGTAGATTTCCATGATTTTGTTGGTATCATGGCACTGCTTATAATCAACTCAACCATCAGTTTCATAGAGGAAAATAATGCTGGAAATGCAGCAGCGGCTCTCATGGCTCGCCTGGCACCGAAAGCTAAAGTTTATCAGAAAACCTTTCCTTTTTCTCCATCTATTTGGTCTTCACATCTTCCAGTTTTCAGTACTTAGTAGCTATATATGCATATCAAATTCTCAACAACAGGTTTTACGTGATGGGAGATGGAGAGAGGAGGATGCTGCTGTGTTGGTTCCTGGAGACATTATTAGCATCAAATTGGGAGACATTATTCCAGCAGATGCCAGGTTGCTTGAAGGAGATGCCTTAAAAATTGATCAGGCATGTACTGAGGATAGTGCCACAGAAATCAACCAAAATTCATTGAAATTACCTTAAATAGATGGATCCCTTTCAATTGTTTTCCAATACATTTCTTCTTTTGCAGTCTGCTCTAACAGGAGAGTCACTTCCAGTGACTAAAAATGCTGGTGACGGAGTTTATTCCGGTTCGACTTGTAAGCAAGGTGAAATTGAAGCAGTTGTCATCGCAACTGGAGTACATACGTTCTTCGGAAAGGCTGCTCATCTAGTAGAATCAACAACACATGTTGGACACTTTCAACAGGTCATTCTCAGAACTCCTTCAGATCATAATATGGCTACTGTAAAACCTTCTACTTCGACATTGACAAGTCTGGAATTTGAGTAGAAGGATATTTTTAGTTATAACACTAGCAGATATTGCTCTAGCAAGATAACCTTTAAACTCAAAATTTTCAGGTCTTAACAGCAATTGGAAACTTCTGCATCTGTTCGATCGCAGTTGGAATGGTAATCGAGATTGTCGTTATATACGGGATACAGAAAAGAGAATATCGTGTTGGCATAGATAACCTTCTAGTCATACTCATTGGTGGTATCCCCATTGCCATGCCAACAGTTCTTTCAGTTACAATGGCCATAGGTGCACATCGCTTGTCTCAACAGGTATTTTGAACTATATTGAATTAAGGACAGTGAACCAATATCCTAATCGCTGTCAGGAAAAGAAGTTAATTGAGTCTCAGGATAAGAGACAAACAACTTAATTTTCGGTGCAGGGCGCGATAACAAAAAGGATGACTGCTATTGAGGAAATGGCTGGAATGGATGTACTCTGCAGTGACAAAACAGGCACTTTGACTCTAAACAAACTGACGGTGGACAAATCTTTGATAGAGGTACTGACTTGGATCGTTTCCCTAAGTTCCCAGTGGAGTAGGTTAGTGAATAAGGCTAAACTAAATCCTATCTGTGATTGCATTTCACTTGACCTATTTCTTCACAGGTTTTTGCTAATGGTGTGGATAAGGACATGGTTGTATTGATGGCTGCAAGAGCTTCCCGGTTGGAGAACCAAGATGCTATTGATGCTGCTATTGTTTCAATGCTGGCTGATCCCAAGGAGGTAGTTTAATCATGCTCATTCTTTTATGGATGAGCTAATTGAGGCATAATTCTAAGTACTTCGACTTGTGGTAGCTATAACTGGATGCATGATTTTAAAATTCAGTCTGCAATATTGCTCTTGCAGTCCGGACCCTTACTGCGATTTGTTGCAGTGTGACCTTATTTTCCGGAATTGTGCCCGCACTGTTTTTAAACCTCGCCTGCCATGTTTGATGTATTCTGCTTACCATGTTTCAATTGAACTGAGTTCATTCTGTAATAATGTTGCAAGGCACGAGCTGGGATAACTGAAGTCCACTTCCTTCCATTCAATCCCACGGATAAGAGAACAGCACTGACATACCTTGATAAGAGTGGAAATATGCACAGAGTGAGCAAAGGAGCACCAGAACAAGTAATAGTTTCTGTCTTCAGCTTCTATCAGGTTACAGTGCATACCAAACTATAAACTTATGTCCCTCTTTTTCCTTGTAATGTGGCAGATTCTAAATCTAGCATGGAATAGATCAGATATTGCAAGAAGGGTGCACAGTATCATTGATAAATTTGCCGATCGTGGGCTTCGATCCCTCGGAGTTGCTCGACAAGTATGGCCTCTCAATATACTTTACCTGGTGTCCTTGAATTTCATTTTACAATAGGATATTGATCAAATGAGATTCATTGTTTCCAGGAAGTACCTGAAGGTACCAAAGACAGTCCTGGTGGAGCCTGGGAGTTTGTCGGTCTTCTCCCTCTGTTTGATCCACCACGCCATGACAGTGCAGAAACCATTAGAAGAGCTCTAGATCTTGGTGTGAGTGTTAAAATGATTACCGGTGACCAACTAGCAATTGGGAAGGAGACAGGAAGGAGGCTCGGAATGGGAACAAATATGTACCCGTCATCCTCTTTGCTCGGAGAAAACAAGGACTCAGAAATTGGAATTCTGCCAGTTGACGATCTCATTGAAAAGGCTGATGGATTTGCTGGGGTTTTTCCAGGTAATTTATATCGATTACTGAACTAATTTTAGTATCGAACTCTCATAATCTTGAACCTTTCTCTTCATTGTAGAGCACAAATATGAGATTGTAAAGCGATTGCAAGCAAGAAAGCACATAGTTGGAATGACGGGTGATGGAGTTAATGATGCACCAGCATTGAAAATCGCTGACATTGGAATTGCTGTAGCAGATTCAACAGATGCTGCTCGTAGTGCTTCTGATATAGTCTTAACAGAACCTGGCCTGAGTGTGATCATAAGTGCTGTCTTAACCAGCCGCGCAATCTTCCAAAGAATGAAGAATTACACAGTAAGATGTTCTGATAAACAAGAAACAAAAAACAAAAAACAAAAAGCTTAAAAGTTACCAACAAGACAAAAACTTCTAATTATCCTTGTTCTAATTCTCTTTCTATACTCTTTCAGATATATGCAGTTTCCATCACAATACGTATTGTGGTAAGTCTTCCATTTCGTGTTCCTTCATTATTAAAACTCTCTCTTTTACTTCCTTAGTTCTGCAATTTGCATTTGTATGGCAGATGGGATTTATGTTGCTCACTGTATGCTGGAAGTTTGATTTCCCTCCATTCATGGTTCTCATCATAGCCATTCTCAACGACGGTGAGTTAAGTACATCAGTTTTCTTTTGAATGGCAAGTCCTTAATTACTTCTGAAATATGTGTACAGGTACGATCATGACCATATCCAAAGACAGAGTTAGGCCATCACCTACACCAGACAGTTGGAAACTCAGTGAAATCTTTGCAACTGGGATTGTAATCGGTGGATACCTCGCCATAGCAACAGTAGTGTTCTTCTGGGCAATTTATAAAACTGATTTCTTTACGGTAAATCCATCTATGCATGCTATTACCAGGTTCGAATCTGTTTTATATGAATTTGGTTTCTAAACTTTTTGGTGTCACAGGATCATTTTCATGTAGAAAGTCTGAGAAAGAAACTCTATGATCTCACTGACAAACGTGTCAGAGACACCCTGAATGGGAAGCTAGCATCAGCTGTGTACCTTCAAGTTAGCACCATTAGCCAGGCTCTAATATTTGTGACTCGTTCAAGGAGCTGGTCGTTCATGGAGAGGCCTGGTTTTCTTCTTGTTTTTGCTTTCGTCATAGCACAACTGGTAAATGGTTAACCGGACAAAAAAGAAAAAGAACTTACAACTATACATATAAATAAACATACAGTTAGTAACGAGTGCTCGATGATACATTACAGATTGCGACTGTAATATCAGCGACAGCGACATGGTCATTTGCAGGAATACACGAGATTGGATGGAAATGGTGCGGCGTTATATGGGCATACAACGCTGTAACCTACATGCTGCTTGATCCTATTAAGTTCGCTGTCCGATATGCACTGAGCAATAAAGCCTGGAATTTGGTATACAACCAAAGGGTAAGTGAAACAAAAGCCAATAGTAAGTCGTAACAGCTGGGAATCTTCGAGTTGGAAGGTTGGTTTTGATCATTTGACTAATAAGAACCTTTTGTTTTTCCTGATCAGACGGCATTAACTGCTCAAAAGGATTTTGGCAAGGAAGCTAGAGAAGCTGCATGGGCAGCAGAGCAGAGGACACTTCACGGTCTTCAATCTACAGATCCAAAATCCTTCGAAAAGGGTGTTTTCGGGGACATCGGTGTCATGGCCGAAGAAGCCAAGAGACGAGCTGAAATCGCAAGGTTCGGTCTCTTTCCCTCCTTAACTTAGCTAACAATCACGTACTTATCACTCCAAAACTTGATGAGCTCCTTGAAGTGTCTGCTTTGTGATACATTTGTTACAAAGAAAAGATTATGTTTACTGGGTTTTTTCGATACGTTGCAGACTAAGAGAGCTTCGCACTTTGAAAGGAAGAGTAGAATCCTTTGCCAAGTTGAAGGGATTAGACATTGATGTTAATCCTCATTATACGGTGTAAGGTCTGCTTTTGCTTACTTTGCTCATCGTCATCAACTTGTTCACTATCTTCCATGCCACAAGACATTGGCTGCAAGTTTGATCGAATACACGAGTGAACAACGCAGGCTTCGTCTTGAGATTTTTCCTTCTATTCTTTTCTTGTTCTTCATTTTACTGTTGTTATTGCACAATATACTTTGTGATTATTGAAGACAACATTCCAACTTTACAATCATAAGCATAATCATGTTTTTGAAAAAATTATTTAATGAATCACTTAAATTTCAAATTTGACTTAAATAATTATGAAATCAAATTTTCAACTATCCATTTTACTGAAAATAAAATGTAATTATCATCACTAAACGTTTTGAGACTTTAACACTTCATTGAATTTCAACATGTCGATCCATTACTTAACGAATACGATATAAATAGCAAAAGAAAACCTCCGGAGACTTAAAATCAAACATTTATAACATACTTAAGCTTTTACGCCTCTCTCTATATATATATAATCCCTGAAAGGAGAAGATGAAAAAAATCTACCATTCCTTGAGTATCATGGGAAGCTTGAAGAAATTGTCGAAAATGGAAATTTTAATCATTTTGATCTCGACCATCTTCGCAGTATCAGAGACAACGTACTTGGAAAATAGCTCGTCACCTTCTGGCAATGCTGTGGAAGATTGCATGGAAGGTGTGTCGTTGGAATGTGGGAGAGAGATGTATGTTAGTTTCATGGGTTCTCTGTATCCCAACAAACCATGCTGCCTAGATATTCTGAAGAATGGAGAGTTTTGCCATAACTTGTGGGTGGACAAAATCTTAAAGAGAAGGTTTCCAATTCATTCGTCTATAGTTATGTTCAAAAGCAAACAGATATGGGAAAAATGCACACAAGTTGCTTCTGATATTTAACAGAAGAAGGCTTCTTTTCTGAAAACTTGCTTTTAAAATAAGCTTTTGTTAATCTTAATCCTTATATTTAATTTCTGAAAACTATTGTTTATTCATATATATCATTTAGTTATCATATACTTCTTTTTTAATTCTGATTCTCTTAGGTTTTTAAAACCTTTTTTTAGATATTATGTCTTATATTTAGCTAAATTAGTTTCCTGCTTACCTTAATTATTTTTTTGTAATGACTTGTTTAATCTATTCGTATACCTGTCTTCTTTATATTTTGTGTATCTATTTACTTATTCTATACTTTATTGTTATTCTTTATTGTGCTCTATATTTATTGTATTACGTATTTTACTACATATTTCTATATTTTTATTTATATTATTAGTGTTTTTATTTTTATGTCTATTGTTAATTAATATATATATTTATATTAGTATTCTACTATTTTATGGCACACACACATATTATTCATGTGATTCTATCTCTACATGGTAGGGATAAGATTGTGTACTATTAAACTTCTCCACACTCCGTGCTCAACGAAACTCTCAATGAGTGTTATTGTTGTATATTTATTTATTTACAATTCTTAAATTAGAATGTATCTTCAATCTAAAAACTTTAATATTACATTTATTTTAAATAAAATGATTGATAAAAATTAATAAAACATATTTAAGGGAGTTATGTGATTATTGAACAGTATTATATAATTAAGTCGTAATTTTTTAAATATAATAACTTGAAATAAAAATATTAAAATACAAAAAAATTGTATTTTATTTAAATTGATAAGGCAAATCCCTCCCTTATTAGTAAATTCAATTGTAGATATAATTCTATATATATATATATATTTTTTTTTATTTATTTATTTATTTCTTTAATATTCTACTCTAATAATTTTCTCAGAAACATCAGTTTCTAATATTAAATCATCATTTTCCTGTGGTAATTATATATATATATATATAATATATATATATATATATATAAGAATAAATTTATTTTGACTTCGATATGTAGTCCAATGTTAAACCTAGTTCATTATGATTCTAGTGACGTAACTTTTTTGTGCTTTATTCATTAGATTGCTTTAAATCTCTCATGAGTATTGGTTTTGATGGTAAAAGAAGTTTAAAAAATTAAAATGTTGTAACTATAGTTCACACTTGATGTGATTTAAATGAATTAAATTATAAAATTTTAAGATTTTGAACATTAATGAATTTTTTTTTCAAATTCAATGATCTATCATGGTTAATACAATACAACTAAATTTAAATTTAAATGGAATCTATAAGCAAAATTTTCCTTTCTAATTTTCAAAGCCTGCAAGAAAAATTAAAAATAGAGATACTATCAAATAAATATTTTGACTAAAAACTAAAATTACAAATAAAAGGGTTAATTAAAAAAATTCAAACTTTTCTCAATTTTTTAATTATAGTCCGAACTTTAAAAAATGATAATTAAATACTTAAACTTTCAATTTTTTTAATTCTAATTCAACGTTAGTATTTCTGTTAATATTACTGACGATGCTTGCCACGTAAAATATAAACCTTAAACACTTATACAAGTTAGATTAATTGAGTTTAATTAAACTAGACTGTTTTGGGATGGAAATCCCTATATTAAGCTCCACGCCTAAATCACTAAAATTAAAAATCTTAAATCAGTTCGCTCTTGCATAGAAAGAAAGAGGGCCTAGAGTGATAAATTGAGATTTCATTCAGATTGTTAGAAACTGGGTCGTTGTCTTCTTGCAATATTAGCATGACAGAGTGTCGTTGTGATCTTTCATTGCATTGTGTAGTTTAATTTAAAGATTTCAATCCTAAAACGACCTAGTTTAATTAAACTTAATTAAGTATGACGTGTAAGAGTGCTTATGATTTTTTGTTTTATGTGACAAACCACGTCAACAATTTTAACGAAAATACTAAAATTAAGCTAGAATTGAAAAAATTAAATATTTAATTATTTAATTTCTACTTTTTTAAGTTTGAACTATAATTGCATAATTGAGTAAAGTTTGAGAAATTTTTAATTACCTCAAAATAAAATAGGTAACATACAAACTTTTGGAAATTTTCTTCTAATATTCATGGAATATTTTAAACAAAGAGTTCAATAATTACTACTGTAATTGCTGTTTTCTTGGATTATTTAATTGATCTGATGACTTAGTTTTCATAGGATACAAAAGAGAATGTAATAAAAGGGATCAGATTTTCTGAACCAGTTATATTCTTTTTGTTATGTTCCATTAAATCTTATCCATACATTTATGTATCACATATTCTGCACCGATTATGATTCTCGTCCATATCTTCTTAACCGATTATGGTGTTTATATTATGTTTTATTAAATCTCATCTATACATTTATGTATACTACTTAAATATATGGATAAAATTTAATAGAACATGGTTAGAACAGAATAACTGAAATAGAAGATTTAATACAATAATAAAATGAAACAGTAAATTGCAAAATCGGGCATTTTTGTAATATTGATAACTAATATTAAACTCTTTAATTAAAGAATTAGTTAATAAATTACAAGCCGTTATCTTCTTCCCTCCCTCACCAAAACAGCCAAAAAGCTGTTTCTTTAACTCAAATCTTTTCAATTTCAATAGCTCCCAATTCGATAACACAAAAAAGGAGAAATCTTTCTCAATTCTTAGTCTTCCTGGGGTTCCCTTCTGGATTTTCTCGTTCTTGGATCATTGGTAAAGTCAAATTCCCTGCTTTTCTCGGGTAGTTACTCTAGTTTTTTGTTCAATTTTGGGAATTTTCTTTTTTAGGGTTAGGTTATTTTTTCTTTTGGTTTATTATCAAAAACATTTTGTTGCTTGCACAAGATGACGGGGTTGTGAATTTGCTGAGGGTGTTGGTTGTTGGTGAGGCAATGCGGTTGTTTCCGTTGAGCTTAACCTCGGACAAGGAGCAGAGTACTGAGGAGAGCAACGGAGGGATGTTGTATCTCAATGTATATGATATTTCCCCTGCAAATAACTATCTTTACTGGGTTGGTCTCGGGATCTTCCATTCTGGTATAGAAGGTAAGGAAATTGAAGTTCCTGGTTTGCTTAATTATGCGCAATTTTGGGTCAATTTCTAGTTGTAATTGCGTAGAAGTTTGTTAGTATTCTCTGATTTAAAGGGTATTTATCAGGTGAACTACATGAATGTTACACGAAATGGAATTAGGAAATGTCCTTGTGTTATTGATTGATAATTGTAAGAATTTGATTAGGTGCAATAACTACCAGGTTTGTTAAGTTAAATTTTTTCTTTTGATTAGAGTGTTTGTGTTTGTTTGCTAGGTTATTGAGCTTTCATTTAAAACATTCACTGGTTTTTGAGGTCATTGAGCTTCTACATCGGGGGAACTGCGATGATAAGAATGTCACTACTCTCACAGTGCTTGACATTAGAAGTCTATGCTTTTGATTTTGGTGAAATGTTACATAAGAATGAGAGAATTCTTCCTGAGATAGGTGCAAGAATAATTATTACAAGATGAAGCAGATATAAGATGTGGCGGAATAGGATATTCTGAGTGAATCTCTTTTCTAATGAAGAGATGACTTTTTTTTAATGAACAACTTCAAGAGAGTTATCCTCGTTAACTTTCAATCTCTTTAACACAGATTGGGAAGCACCATCCTCTAAGTCTAGAGTCTATGCAACAACTGTAACTTATAAATATGATAGAAGCTGACTCATCAAGTGATAAAAGCCTTCTGATATTCAAACAATTAAGCTAATGTAATAAAAAACAATTACCTAACTGTAGATGTCAATTCTATTTATCGCGAGGCACTTGTTTGTTTTTACAATTAATGCTACCTGTTAAATATTTGCCATTCATGATGCACATGTGGCCCAGATATGTTTACATGCACGCTTTGGTGTGTTTTTTCATATTGATAATTTGCTCATGAACTTCTTGTCCTATATTTGTCTTTAAACTTTATGAAGCATTAACCAAAATCTGTTCTTTGTACAATACTTAGTGAATGGTATGGAGTATGGCTTTGGAGCCCATGAGTATCCCACCAGCGGGGTGTTTGAGGTGGAACCAAAAAATTGTCCAGGATTCATATTTCGACGGTCAGTTCTCATGGGCAATACCAAGATGTCTCATTCAGAAGTTAGGTCATTTATGGAGCACATTTCTGCAAAATATCGTGGGGATACTTATCACTTGATTATCAAAAATTGTAACCACTTCACTAATGAAGTATGTCTGCGGCTAACTGGAAAGCCTATACCTGGATGGGTAAATCGCCTGGCTCGAGTAGGTGCGTTGCAAGGCCTTTGCTAAAGTAAACTATTGTATTGATATAGTGTACTTATTGGTTGGATGAGTTCTATGCGTGCGTGCTATAAAGACAAAGCTTTGATCCAGAAGCAACAGGAGATACAAACTGTAGATACTTTTAAAAGATTTCATAAATAGTTTGGCACCATTGCATCAAAAAGTCTTATGGTGGTTTTAAGTCCACCATGCAGCATAGCTGCTAAAACAACCTAACTTTTTCTTTGTAGGCTTTCCAGTCTACTTTCTTCTACATTTTAGCTATTTCTTTTATCATCTGATCAATTAGGCTTCATATGAAGTTTCAGGTTCTTTTTGTAATTGTTTACTGCCGGAGAACATACAAGTAACTGCAGTTAGACATCATCCTGACCGTCCAGCATTTTCTGGTGAGTTGTTCTGTGTACCATATTTCTGGGGCTTGCTAAAATGGGAGTTTTCAAGAGTTTATCATGTTCTTTTCTCGCCTAACATGAGAAATTTTCTTGCATTAACTGTCCAAGATTTTGAAATTTGTGAATAAATCCTATTGCTTGGTAAAGATATGCTTCTCTTTTATGTGGTGGGACTCACAAGGGTCAATAACATCTTAATCCCCATTCCCTGCTTGGACATGTTTGAAGCTTCAGCCTCTTGGCTGTAATAGAGGGAGTGTATCACTAATCCACTTTGTTATGCACTTCATTTACTATATAATTTTAAAAATGGCTCAGATAGTGATTATTGACTACAATACCAGAAGGGCAGGTTTTAGCGCATAGCTGCAGATTTGTGATCTACCAAGGATATAGGTGTTGTTCTCTGTATGCGCGATAAATTTGAGAACATAGGAACTCATTTATCTGCATAGGTTGTCACTCGTCTCAAACAACAGTGTCGCATAACCAGAGCGCCATTGACTTGATGTTCATTTTGTAGCTGGTGACTAGACCTATGGTGCACAGTTAGTCCTAAACAATGGCTGGGATGTGATGTATTGGTTGATTTGTTACTCAACAACTTAGGCTAAACTGGGTTATGGTTTTCCTTGTGTTGTTGCTATACCGTTTTGGCTGCTACAGCCATTATACCAATCAATACAAGCTTTGATGGCCATGATTTAACAGCTCAAACTCCTCTGGCATTTTCTTTTCATTTATTTCTCAACTATCCTTTTTCCCCCGAGGCCACGGGGAGGACAATAGTTGTTGACTTTGAGAGTCCTGTTTACGATAGGAGTTGTGTTGGGCATTGGAGTCCCCAGTGGTACCTTTGCTTATCCTTCTATAATTATCTTTATTCTTCCCTGTTTGTTTGTGCAGTATGTCTTTGATCTTATTCAACACCTTACGTGCACAAGTAGGTTGATTTTATACCTGTGTAGGTGTGTGTGTATATGGGAACATGTAGACGTTTTTGTAACAGATCTGCATTTCATTATTAGAAGTTGGGGGAGGGAGTGGATATATTGGCCTCTTTAATGGATTCTACTTACCTTGTTGAGATACCTTTATGAATACAGATGATGATGATCGATCAGGATCCCTTATGCCATCTTTATCAGCGGAGAGTGAAAGAGCGGATGCCGATCACCATTTGCTAACCACACCAAATGGTGATGTTGCTTTCTTGAAGGAAAAGCCCGTGAAGTTAGCAAGGGAGCTTATGTAAAGAAAAAACACCCATGCCACATATTCTTTCCATGTTGGGTCTCTGTAAGTTTAGAATACAATGGTTAGTGAATCGGTGAGCTTTATTGGCTCAGTGATTTGTATCTTTCAAATCCTTGATGCCCTCAAAAAAAGTTTTGTTTCCTGAATTGTAATGCTTTGTCCTACAGATTCTTGTAACGTCGGTGTATAAAAGCTTGTATTGGTAGCTGGACAAGGATCTGAAGGGTCCAAGTTATGTTCTTATCTGCACCTTAACTCTAAGAAGGAATTCAAACGTATGTTGCGTTATTTCCAAAACTCCCTGATTTGTGTAGATTGTGTGCAAAAACATATCAAATTCCCTTGAAATTAACGTACAGAGATATGGTTTGGTTACAAACGTCAGAGAAACACTAGACCAACCATCGTTCAGTGTTGCAAGCAATGGACGCAGTTAGACATTCTGCTCTTTATTTTTGTTCTCACGTTTCACTTTCCTGACCACGGTGACTTCAGAAGCTAATTGTCGGATGATAAAAGAGTAATTTCTGATTCTGATGGCACAAAATGTTATCTGTAAATTAATACCCGCAAAAGCTCCATTTGTTTAATTTTCAAAGATAAAGGTGAGAAATTGTTTAATTTGTTTAATCTAAAATTTGATGATGAATGAACAACATCATCATCATCGTCATCACTCAGTTGAAGTTTCGCCAAGACGCAGAATTTGAAAAGATTTGATAGTACGCAACCTTATTCATACCTAGTAGAAAGGTTATTTCCGATAGATTTACACGCAATGTGTCATGCAGATACTTGATGATGGATGAATACAAAGTCATAAATCTATAAACCTTATTTAAAATATTTTTATTTTCCCACAATTTTTTAATAAGGGAATCTTAGTTATAAATTTTAATAAATATAAATTTCCACGCTTTTATAATTAAACAAATATCCATTTTAGGATTAAAGAAAAATGTAATAAAAAGTGGGGAAGTCATTTATTTATTGTCTTAATTATATATATATAATAAAGCAATTAAGAAGAATTTCTCTATAATTAATGAAGCATTTAGTTAGCTACATATGGTTTCTCTATAATTAAATTGTTAATAACTTCGAAGCTAAAATAAGAGCCAAGTCTCAAAATTAGTATCAAGTAGAGGCCCCCAAGCTATATGGCGATTACATGCAAGAAATAGGAATTGCAGGAACACCTCCTTAACACATAAATCTAATCTCACGAAATTCCTGATTAGCTCTTGTTTCTGTCACTGACTTTGTACTAATCTCTACATAAACCCAGAAGAGTCTTGTATGGAATATTGGCCAGAAAGAGCAACACTGCCAACTTGTTCAAGTAAGAAATTGTTAAAACTGGTATCATGACCTATTTCACTTTCTTCTCGTTGAGGCATCATAAGAACAGCTAGCTCAGCTCGACTTTTAGCTAACTGGCTCTCTAAAATGTGTATCTGCTCATGCAGCAGAGAGATAATGGCTACGCATCCATAAACAGGATCTTTAATCCTGCACTGTGCCTCATAATACATTGATTCTGCTGCTTCTGCTCGTAGATCTTCAGGAAGTTGCTGAGTGTGTGATGAAAAAGAGAAATATCAGAGTATAATATACAGTAATCATAGAAAGCTATCAGAACAGATGAACACTAATATGTCAGTATATATTTATTGATCTTCAGACTCTCTTACACTTCAAGTATATATGTCTTATTGTCCAAAGTGTTTCCACTTTCCAAGGTTTATGTTTTACCTGGAGCAGTTTTCCAACATTGCTGGCTCCATAGATTTTGTGGACGCAAGCGAATCTTTGAGGATTGTTGGCGGGGAAGTAAGGAGAGAAAATGCAATCTGAAGCACATCTTCTTCTCAAATACTTACAAGCTGCACAACGACCTGAAATCATTCTCAAAAGATCTAAATAGAATCGTTATCTATCTGTAGAGATTCTCTCAATCTTTCTCTTAAGTTCTTGATATCCAATTGGAGATTTTGCAGTATCAGATCAATATAAGTAGATCATTCATCTT
Source organism: Erythroxylum baracoense (assembly GCA_025629805.1). Classification (NCBI taxonomy): domain Eukaryota; kingdom Viridiplantae; phylum Streptophyta; class Magnoliopsida; order Malpighiales; family Erythroxylaceae; genus Erythroxylum; species Erythroxylum baracoense. The sequence goes on from JAOTAY010000001.1 coordinate 24,464,585, forward strand.
AAGGGTATTTGAAGATTCTTTCGTCCAACGGCTAATTTTTTCTTAGAAATTTAAAAACTTTCCGAGAATAGAATGAAGCTCCAAATCTTGGAGATAATCAAGGGTAGACTTAGAATGCATAATGAGACTTAGACCATATGAAAATGGAAAGTTATATATACACACACAATACTTCTTCTTTGAAATATTAATATCTTCAAATTCATTTTTGTAGTAACTTATTTTCAGTACACTAGTTCATAACTTGTTATTTAATTAGCTAAAACAAAAACTACTTGGATTATTAAATTTTATTGAATTAAAAAACTCTCTAAATAAATTAATAACCTATAAAAATTAACAATTTTTTATAATTCAAAATTTATTAATGAATCCTTTTTAGAAATTGAATGGATTCGGTCTTATACATAGGTATGAAAGATAATCAAATTCTTTCTTTTATCACTTAGGATCCGTGCGAAATGAGTCTCTCAAAGCCTCATAATAACAATAAAGAATGTGCTAAACTAAATCTCTAAATTTTTATTAATAATATAAATATTAAGTGATTTTTTGGCAATAAAAAAATCGCTTAATGTCAATCTTGTTTTACATAAGGAATTTTATTTTTCAATAAGAGTTTTTATGGAAGCCTTCAAAATGAATCCTAATTTTTATTTATCTATTTTCTTAACAAATATCTAGATTTCTAATAATTAAAATTTCCATTAAAATAATTGAAAATTAACTAAATTGACAAATAAATATAATATTAATAATTAATTATTCTTATTATATAGTCAGATAGAGAAAATAAGAAGAATTAAATTGGTATTTCTCAATATTTACTCATTTGTTCTAGTCCTAGTTTTACTAAACAATTACAAAGATATCTTCATGAATGGGATCTCCACAAGCTCACCAAATGAAATTAGATTGCAGAATTCAAACAAGTAGTATTAAAGTCTAATTGATAAATTTAATAGATAAGTTCCCAACTAAACGAAGATTAATTTGTAGTAGTTTGAATCAAAAGGGAGTGAATCAGCTCAATATGAACGAAGCACTTTCAAACATATGACTACGTTTAACAATTACAATAAATAAGTACTTATTTTCACTACGTTGCAAATCTAAACGAAGCCTTAATATAAATCACGGATTCAGTCAACAACTGGTATCGGAAAATAAAGTTTAACTCTACCGATCAATCCTCCCGCTTATAAGTAGGAGTCCCTTTGTCCTCTAGTCTTCATTTTCTCATGCACTGATATCAACTATGGCTTTACGGTTTACGCACTCAGTATACAAATTCTGTCCGTTTCATTTTGTCATCTTCTTTCTTCCTCTTCTTCTTCTTCTTCCCCGTCGTTCATTCCCTTCCTTTCATATACTTTCATGGTAATAATATTTATCTTACGCTGCTTATGCCATTGGAAGTGTAGTTATTTTGTTGGCTCTTTTCGGGCACGGACTGGCAGGTCTAGGAGATTTTTGTGCAAGTCCTTTTGGACGTTGACGCTGTATCAATGATTACACTTTCTGGTTCTCCAGGCACTTGCGTGTATATATATATGCTTATCTAGTTTTTGTTTCTACTTTCTACTTTCTCCAAGAATAATGGAACTCTCTTTAAATCGGGAAAGAACTTCACCGGAAATCATTACTGTGCTTATGCAGAGAAAATGGAAATGGGTTCTTTGATTCTTGGCATATGCCTCTCGACCAACAAGTGAAAATTGCCTATGAAAAGGTGCGAATTGAACTACTTAATGGCGGTAATTAGAGATGTGATTTATTATTAAAATTTGCGAAACTATTTCTTCTTTTAGCATTAGTATTTGTATATCTATACCGTTAATTCACAGGTGACGGCAATGCCAATACTATTGTTATTATTTTGTCTTGAAATTGTGGTGGATCCGAATGACGACCCGATCCGATAAGCGCGCAGTGCGACCCGACTTGGATAAAAACGGAAATTTGTATTGGAAGCGAAGGGCTTGGGTCGATAGGCCCAAGCCCAGGGCCCGACATTGATTTCGAGGGGGGTGCAGGGGGCTTGGCCCCTCACGGTATGGATCTGTTTTCTGTAAGGGAAATAAAGACCTGGTTGTAAAAGGGGATCTATCTGTATCGTTTGTCTTCATAGTGAAAATCTTCTCTCTGCTCTTGCCTGAGGACGTAGGCTTAATTAGCCGAACCTCGTTAAATTTTTGTGTCATTCTTTCTTTACTTTCACTACTTTCATTGTGTGATTGTGCGCGTGAAATATAACAACTAAAAGAAGGCTGTGATGTTGTTGGCGTGTCTCAGGTGATCTTTAAGAGATTGAAGCCTTTCAATATGTAAACATGAATAATGTTATTTGTCCATATTTTCTTATCCTACTTTCTTACTAAATGAGACTTTGAAAAGATTTTTTTGAATACTAATTTAACAATAAGAATGAGTGATTGTTCTTCTCCAATTTTTAATATCGCTATTGCTCTTTTTTTTAGTGTAATTTTACTTATTTTAAAATGTGATGGAAATCAACTATTCTCCAAAAACCCTCAACGCAACTCATGAATTTCAAAGACAAAGATTTGGGTTTTTCGGAAGTGTGTGAAGTGAGAAGGAGAAGACCTGGAAAGTTCAAGTCGAAGAAAGAAGGGAGTAACCTGTTGAATGAGTAAAACGCATAGCATAAGACAAGACATAACTCATGCACGTGGACAGCACATGATAAAGGAGCATAACTCAAGTCAAAACGCAGCATTTCATTCTAAATGAAGCAATGGTCTGATTTACAAGAAAACAAAAGGAACAAGGCTGATACATTAAAGTAGCACGTGCATATCATCATACAATATACATTTTGACTCAGTCAAAGAACAAAAAGGCATCAGTTGTCTAAAACTCATATAAATACACAAGCCTCAAGCTCCAAAAAGGGTAGTACGTATTACTAGTCTTCCAAAAGGATTACATTTCTGTGTTTCAAGTAAGGGAAAAATAGAGAGTGCTAGAGTTACATACTGAGAGTACTAAAGAGTTTGAAAAACTCGTGCAAGTGTTAGTGAACACCCAATCTCTTGTATTTCTTCCTTTCTTGATCCTAATAAAATTCGGTGTGTGAGTTTCAACCCTTGGACGTAGATAGCTTTGTGCTATCGAACCAAGTAAAAATTTGTCTCTTTAATTTTTTCCGCATTTACATTCCTGCAAAACCAACAATTTTGATCAGTCTTTGTGATAAAGACAGCAGTAAAACAAAGTAATATCCTAACATGATAATTTGCCGAATCTCATTAAAATTTTACGAATTTAGCTTTATTTTTTATATTAATAACAATGACAATAACTAATGTTTTAAAATCTCAACCAGTTTAGTCGGTTTAATCGCAAAAACTTTGAACCATATAATTCTTCGATTCGGTTTTAACTTTTTGTTTGATTTACGTTAATAATTCTTGTTGTTAAAAATTGATTAATTTATTAATTAATCGGTTAAAAATAACAATAACGTGAACTAATCAAATGTCATTAATATAATAACTTAACTATTAAAGCGAATTAAGTTTAACTTAATTATTAACTTGAGTGGGATTAAATTAATTCAGTTCAAGTTTAAAAGCTGAATTGAGTCGTCATATAAATAACATTTAATTAGTGCTTATCTAATGTTCATTCTGTACGTGTTTCACCCAAAGTCTAAAAGGAAGAGTTTTTATGAAAAAGTAAAAATTAGAACTTTTTTCTAGAAATTTAAATTTCAAAAAGATTTTTTAAACTACTAAGGAGATTTATGTCTTTTATCCTATAAATTATATTTAATAAATTTTTAATAAATTAAAAATTAGAAGTTTATATTTATTCTCTATATCGGTAAATAAATTGTTTTAATTAAAATATAACAATTTATTTATTAAAAATTTTATGTGTCTGCGAATATAAATGAGCGCAACTTTGTCTCTAACTTTCAAAATTAATCCTTAGATTATATTTATAAAATTAATTAAATAATTTTATATTTTTACATTCAAGCCAATTGGCCCTCGCTTTCCTCATTCTATCCATAAAGTCCCAAGCTTTTGTGGGTTAAGAATTCAATATGCCGATTTTTGCAATTACGTCACCACTCATTTGTGAAAAATGCCCCAACCAATTCCGCGGAAGTACAGATGATAGAAGTAGAACTGCCCTGCTTAACTGTAGGATCAGTACAACTTACTGTTGGAGATGGGTCCTCCCACATGGAGGGACTCGCCGAAAACGGCGCCTACCAACATTGAAAAGAAGTTCGCCAACTATCTCACGTCTCCTGTCTATAAATAGCCAGGAGATGAGGAACTAAATTCACGACACAGCGTAGACAGAAAAAGAGAGAGAAATGAGAGTAAATCAATTGCTGGAAATATATTCTTAAAGCTGGTGAGTGATAGAAAATACCTTGTGATTAACTATTTTGATTTTATTTTTATATACCTACTGTTTGTAACAGTGAAAAAAATATTTTAAGTTTTGTCCGTAGACGTAGCCCAAAGTTAAAGGTGAACCACGTTAAAAATCTTGTGTCCATTTTACTCAGTTTATTTTTCCTTTGTCACAAAATACACCCGTCGCGCCCAACAAGTGGTATCAAAGCTGTGTTTTCATTGATAGTATTTTTTGAAAAGAAGCACGTCATCGAGAAGACAAAATTACAACGAATTTTTTGGCATAATCCGTTCAAAAAGTTGATGTAAAACGGCAAAAGGTGATAAATAGTACTAAATAGTACTTTTACGTTGTTTTAATTAATTTAAGAGGTGACGGACTGTGCACTAATTAGGTCCCGCGGTATTATTTGCAATACTATTCACAATTTACTATTTATCGGGTCCTGCGATACTATTTCAGTGGGGTCCGACGAGTTACTATTTATCGAGTCCCGCAATACTATTCTGGTGGGGTCCGATGACACTATTCCGATCCCGTGGTGAAAATTTAGAAGTTATCTTTTCTGCTAAATTTTGACGTCCTGGTTCCATATTTGAGATCGGTTTTCTCAAATTTGGCTTAATTTGGCAAATGGAGGTGAAGACGAGCAAAATAATCAATTTAAACGGTATTAACTACCATATATGGCGAACTAAGATGAAGGATCTCTTGATGATTACAAAGATGCATTTGCTGGTATTTTCGACAACTAAACCGGAGGAGATTTCCAACGAAGATTTGGAGTTTGAGCATGAACAAGCATGTGGTTATATTCGACAGTTTGTCGATGATAATGTGTACAATCACATTTGTAACGAGACTCATGCAAGAACATTGTGGAATAAGCTGGAGTAGCTGTATGCTTCAAAGACCAGAAACAACAAATTATTTTATCTGACAAAATTGATGCAGGTAAAATACCAAGAGGGTACTTTTGTAGCTGATCATTTAAACAATATGGAAGGAATGGTTGATCGGTTATCAAAGATGGGCATAAAATTTGACGACGAGGTGATTGCTTTGATGGTGCTAGCTTCATTACCAGAGTCTTGGGAGACTTTGAAGGTATCTTTGACAAATACTGCACCAAATGGCGTATTAAATATGGAGTCTGTTAAAAGCAGTATACTAAATGAAGAGATGAGACGTAAATCACAGCATGCAGTGAAAGCGATCTAGAAGGGGGGTTGAATAGATCGTCTAAACTTTTTCGCAGAGTTCTACACAAAACACAGAATTAATACACAAGAAACAATCAAATTAAACAAATGAAAAGAGTAGGGAAGAAAAGCAAACACTGTTTTTATAGAG